>JACDOX010000353.1:341675-431335 GCA_014549065.1 Cardinalis cardinalis
CCCATCCAAACACAGAGGATTTATCCTGTTCCCCTGTGTTCCCACAGGTCCCAACTGCTTTGCGGGCACCACCATCATTCCTGCGGGCATCGAGGTGAAGGTGGACGACTGCAACATCTGCCACTGCCACAACGGGGACTGGTGGAAGCCAGCACAGTGCTCCAAGCGTGAGTGCCAGGGCAAGCAGGCTCTGTAGCAGCCCCTGGCCAACAACCTGCTCACAGTGATGGTGATGATGATGGTGATGAAGGAATGGCCTCCATGCTGCCCACGTGTCCAACCTCCTGCCAGCTGCAAGCCCTGTGCGGGTGCCACGTGAGCAGAGCTGGGTCCCTGTGGGGCAGGGTGTCCCCATGTCCCTGCAGCTCCTGTCCTGCTGTACACTCTCTGTTCCCAGGTGTCTGCTCTGCTGTGGGAGTCACTGGAGCTGGCAGGGGAGGACAGCAGGAAAACAGCCCCCGCACGTTCCTGGCCAGCAATGCCTGAGGCACCGATGGAGTCACTGCTCTCACTTTCAGCAGTGTGGATCCTGGGGTTTTTCACAGTTATTTATTTGAAGGGTTTTTTTGCTATTGTGATTTTTTTTTTTAAAGTCTCTTCCTAAGCTGGGATCATCAGGACACTACAGCTGTGAGTGGAGCAAGAGGTGGAGCATTTGGATTGTGTCTGTAAGYGCAGGTGGCACTAAGGACAGCAGGGAGGTAGAAATTACAAGGGATGGGGGGTTTAAAAAATCCCAACTGGAATGTAACCTGCAGCAGGACTGAGGTAGATGCACAGGTATAGACTGGACAGCCACGACACAAAGCTGTATCTGTGTTACACTTTCTCCACTGAGTGGGGACAATAAAGYTGAAGATACCTACACAGTCAATGTGACCTTGATGGGAGCAGAGCCCACAGCAGCTGCATGGGCAGGCTGGGGCAGGCAGCCAGAGGGTGCTCCATGAAAGCAACATCTTACCTGGCTTGTTTGTGTGTGATTCCTGGCTGGGGAATCAGTGGTGGAGCAGAGGGCCCAGTCTGTCCCTGGTTCCTGGGCTGAGCACTTGCTCACCTGCCTTGTCCCATCCCCAGGCTGCTCTCACTGGAGCCAAGGGCAGAGTTTCATTGCCTTCAGAGACAGCAGGTGACAATTAAAATATGGGATCACCCCACTCTGGAGGTTTCCAGGAATGTCCCATRGCTGTGGCAGCACTAAACTGGCTCAGCTGGCAGGTGAGACCCTTTGCTGCAGAGGGAGGGAGCTGCCCTRGCTCTCCCTGGGAGCATCCACACTGTGGGGACAGAGCAAGCCATGGAGCAGCAGGGCTGGGCTGGGCTCCTGTGAGGGCTGTCTCTCAAAAGCAGCTGCTTTCTGTGCCTGCCTGCCAGGAGCACAGGTCCCCAGCAGCCAYGGGTCCCCAACAGGCTTCCCAGCACTGGTACCTCCTCCTTTCTCAGGCTGCAGCTCCCAGCTGATACTGTGAAAGAAAAGCCACCAATGTCACCGCCCTGCCTGCCTGGCCAGGCGAGCACAGGGGCCTTTCCCATCTCTGTCCACGCTTGGTTCCCTGCTTTTTGGTCAGTGCCATCCATGGGGGTGGTGCTGCTCCTTTTGTCCACAGTTCAGGCTCCAGTCCAGCACCTGCTCTCGACAGTGACAGCAGTAAATCCTCCCCACAGCATCCTCACCCAAGCAGATCAGCACATCAGGCTCACTTCATACACACTAATGCCTTTATACTTTCATTTCTTCCCCATGTTGGTGTTTTCCTGGAGGGCAGGGGTGGGAGGAGCACTCAGCACAGCAGTGCTGTCCTGTGGCTGAGCACTGGCTCCCTGCAGGCCGAGCTGGTCCCATTCCAGATGTCATCACCACATCTCTTTGTAAGCTGTTGCCTGTCAATGACTATCCAGTTTCAAAACTTACAAACAATAGTGTGCCTGAAACTAGTGAGAAAAAAAAATCTGTACAAATGGGAGGGAGGGGTCCTAGAAACAATATTTGATGTGTAAAAGACTATATTATTAAAAAATTATTTTGTTAAATATAAAGTGTGTGAACCAGCAAAAAAACCCCAAAATTACATATTTGTGGTGTATTTTACTCTGCTGATCATCAGCCCCTCAAGCTCCCAATTCCCCATCTCACCCCCTGCTCCAGTCCCTGCCTCTTCACAGTGTTGGTGAGTGCARCTGGGGTGGGAGGAGCAGGGGGGGAGCCTGGAAGTAGCCATGAGAATCCCATGGCTGGGATAGGTTTGCTCAGGGAGTGTCTCAGCAGTAACTCACTAAACCAGTTTTGCTTTGCCAAACCAGGATTCCCGTTTGTGGAGCTGCCATGGACCAAAACCGGCAGAGACGGCTCCCAGGCTCTCGCTTCAACCTCCATCTGCTTTTGTAGTACTTTTACTGGTGCCATTTTATATTTGATGCCATTTCCTGAACATGGAAATTTGCTTTCAGTTCACAAACTCCTTTTGGTACCTCCAGATGCATCATTATTTACACTGATTAGTAGTTACTCTAATTAATTACAGCTTAATTACTGTAGTTAATGTTTGTACAGTGCTTGGAACAAGTACAGCACTATACGTGCCACATATTATTATTTTCTTCGTTATTAATTAGGCACCATCTCCATTCCATGCTGTGCTACTTCATTATTTCCCAAGGAGTCACAGTAGCACCCTTATTCCCACCCAGGAGTACTTCTGTCCCAGCTGCCAGGGGGATGCTGCAGTGCTGGGCTGGCATGGGAAGAGCAGGGGATTGCTAAGGAACAGGGGAATKCTCAGGATTTTGCCCTTCACTCTTKCMMMGMWKCKKKGMAAAAAAATGGGAAGAAGCAGCAGATGGAAGGGATYCCTTGATCCCAAGGACCCCAGAGAGGGAGCAGGAGCATGCTCTGGGTCACATGAGGGAAAGMCCTGCAGATCCATCATGGGTGTGTCTGCAAGGTCTCAGATTGTAGAAGGGAAACTGATTCCCCCAAATCCAGCAGTGTCAGACAGTCCCCCTGAGGGATCCCACAGCTCTGGGACCACAGGGAGAAGGGAARGGCACTGATCATTTTCTAGGAAAACTTCCACTGTTTTTGTGGAAGAGTTGCCAGTCACAGGTGGGCAGTGTCCCCGCAGCACTGGGATGCCAGTAGCCCCAAAACCCATTGCCAGGGTRGAGCCAGAACTGAATTCCCATCAGGCACCCTCCAGATCCACTACAGAATGTCATCCTCATCCCAATCTCCTTCCTTTTTTTTTTTTCCCAATGTTGTAGTTCATTTCTTTCTTTAATTAATCACAGCTCTGGGCCAGCCAGAGCCATTAACTACTCTTCTCATTTAGACCTTTCAGAGATGCAGTTGCAGATGCAATTTAATTTGTTGACCTGTGATCGATAGCAATTAATACCATCCCTTTAATCTTGTTGAAAGGTTCATCTTGGGCTTCCAGAGGCTGCCAGCTGAAGGGAAAGGTGCCTGGTACATATGTTATCAGATGGGAGAGCACAACCTCCTCCTTGGCACCATCCTCCCCGTGCCCCCAGGCTGACAYTCCTGAAAATACATCAGGTCTTTGTGGGAGATGGAGGAGAAAAGGTGGATAAAAGTGAGGGAAGATGCTGAGGGGTGAAGAAGAGCAGAGGGCTTGGTAGGGCAGAAAGYAGGGAAAGGTAGAGGTGATGGGTTGGAAAAATGAGGGGAGATAGCAAYGGTACAGCCTAGCAGATGTGGCTGGAACAGGGAGCCAAAAGGACTCAAACTGGAGCAAAAGAGCAGGTCAGAGTGGACAGCTCAGAGGCCAACACCTTCAGCAGGAGCAACAGTGAATTTTGCAGAAGAAACAGACCCAGAGTCAGGAAAAGTCCTTCCTTAGGGTTCTTACACCCAAACCTCGCTGATGTGATGCCATTTTTGCCCCACAAATGTACAGTTCCCTCCKCCTTCTCCTAGCAGTGGGGAAGCCCATCCCAGGAGCATCACCTTTCCCCGTCCTCATTAACATGCCATTAGTCAAGATTGTTTTATAATTACAGAATTATTTCCTGCACACCCCAGGGGGAATGACTCAGCTCCGGAGCACAGCAGGGCAATGTCTTTCTCCCCCAGGAAGCTGCAAAGCACGCTCCAAACCAGGCTGAGCCTGGGAAAATCCCCACCTTGGGGTACTCTCTGTCCTAGCAGGGCTCCTGAGGCAGCAGCACACCATGGCTTGAGTGGCACACAGTGAGCCAAGTGCCCTGCTGRCCATCCCCTGGAGAACAGACCCACCACAGCAACCCCTGTGCAGCCACAGCTCTGCTAGAGGTAAAAGCAAAGAGCAAATCCCAGGATTCCAGCACAGCAAGAGCAATAAAGTGTTTCTCTTTGGTGGTTGTTAAAGGGGAAAGAGGGCCCATGTGGATACAGGGCAAATGAATGCCCTTTACACAGCAAAAGGACATGGGTTTGCAACAGCAAGTCAATAGAGAAAATRAAAAATTTATCAAGAATCCTGCTTCCTTGTGGTGTGGAAGCTTAGCTTTTAAAACACAGGGGATGGAAGGCATGGAAAGGAATTGCCTGTATTTATACATTTAGGATCATAGAATGGTTTGGGTTGGAACCTTTCAAGGGCCATCTAATATACCACATGGTATTTTTGATGGTGTATAGACCATATGGTATATCATATACCAAAATATACCATTWGTACTTGCAGATAGATTACCTTTTTTCTTTTTTTTTTTTTTAAGAGAAAGTATCTCTTTACCATGACTAAGTCCAGTACCTAAAAGAGCTCTGCTCTCAGAAGATGCCAGCTCACTCAGCCCCACACAGACAAAGGAATAATTAAGCACTAGGAAATTGGAAGGAAAGACAGAACCCAACACAAAAGCTAAGCCAGGCTCCTTTGGGATGGCRCAGAACAAGATGGTGCCCCTGCCTGTTGTCATCTTATTGCAAAGCTTCCATACCTTCTTGGTGATTTCTCATGGGCAGCTCCTCACAGCACTAACTCCTTCCTCACAGCACAGCCAACAAACTCCATCTCCCTCCTCAGCCAGCCAACCCACTCTTTTATAGCACTCATCATGATTGGACACAGCTGTGGCCTGCTAAGGGCAGGCCTGTTCCTAATCTCTGGTGATTAGTGCACCTGCAACTCCTCAGGGGTGAGATTGCYTTCTGCACTGTTCTCTTACACTCTATCCCTCCACACCTGCCAGCACTGCCTGCTCTTGTCCCTGGGGGCAGGTGATGGTTGCACTCATCTGCAGAGATGGCCTCATCTTTTGGACAGACAGACAGCTGGGTCTTATCCATGGCTGCTCCAGACAAAGCCTCTCCTTTCTCAGGAGTTCAYGTCCTCTGACTGTGCTGGCTTCCCTGGAGCCACTATTTCATAGAATCAGGGAATGGTGTGGGTTGAAGGAACCTCTGAAATCATCCCATTCCACCCCCTGCCATGGACAGGGACACCTTCCACTATCCCAGGCTGCTCCAAGCCCTGTCCAACCTGGCCTTGGACACTTGCAGGGATCCAGGGGCAGCCACAGCTTCTGTGGGCAACCAGGGCCTCAGCACCTTCTCAGAGAAGAGATATCTTCATTTAATTAATTAATTATTTTAGTTAGTTACCTGCATCCCTGTGAGCTGGTATTTTCTTGGCACTGGGCTTCGCACAAAAGAAGGCAAGGGCATGGGTATGGCAGCACCAAGCCATGCTCTCCAACAGTTTCAGGACACCCTTCCCAATCCTCAGCTCAAGGAGCAGCCCTGGAGCTGGACCTGTGCCTGACCTTTTCTGCACAGCACCCCATGCTGGTGGCCCAAGCAGCCAGGAGAAAGGAGCCTTCCTGATGCTGGCATCAGATACAGGAGATGGGGATCTGGGGAAAGGAGGAGAGAGGCAGAGCAAGTGTGAGCTGTTAGACTTGTTTCAGTGGGACAAAGCAGGGTTTCAGTAATAATTAATGCCTCTATTAAAGATCCTCATTTAGACTGTAAGGCATCTGGCACTGGGAAGGACACAGTGAAGGTACTTTTGGTCATTAAACACACACAATGTTCCATGCTGCTTGTCTTGACAGTGATGAGCCATGAAAGCTTGAAGAGAAACCACCAGCCCATTCTCCGTCCCAGTTTGCACAGGGATTATCCTGTTACCCATATGGATTGTCTCCTCAGGGATTCAGTGGTGCCTTGGCTCTGTGTTTGGAGAAACAGCCAAATCCAAGCCTATGGAATTTGGGAAAAAAAATCTTGTGAATCTGGAAGGCAAAACCCAAGGAAGCAGGTGAAGAAGRGGGCTCACCAGGCTTTAAATTGTCCTTCCAAACAATGTGTGATGATCACAGACTCACAGAATAGTTGGGTTGGAAGAGACCCTTAAAGTCCATCTAGTCCAACCCCCTGCAATGAGCAGGGACACGTTSCATTAGCCCAAGCTGCTCACAGCTCCACCCAACCTGGCCTTGAATGTGGCCAGGGATGGGGCAGCCACCACCTCTGGGCAGYCTGTGCCAGGGCCTGACCACCCTCACTGCAAAAACCATCTTCCTTACATCCAGTATAAACTGCCCCTCCTTCAGTGTAAAAACATCACCCCTTGTGCAACAGGGGAGTTGATGAGTGGGCACTGCAGACAGGAGCATCCCACCAGCAGCAGGCTCTGTCTTTTGCAGCCTCAGGACCCACCTGGAGGACTTTGGGGAAGGCTGCAATAAAGCCAGGGTGAGGAGTTCAGCTGGTGTGCTGAAAAGTGTGGCCTGGAGAGTTTGTACCATCCCCAACACTGCCACCAAGATCTTGGCTAATAAACATCAGTTTGGTTTCAGAGACAGGGAGCAATGGTCACTGCCCTTTTCTTTACTTACCTGGCTTGGTGGATGCACCCTCTGCCTTGCCCAAACAGTTCCCTGGACTTCTAGGGCCCCACTTTCTTCCTACAATTTGGCTGTGTTTGCCTTTTCCCTCTCTTTTTTTTTTTTTTAAAGGACAAAAGCTTTGGGAAAGGGAAGAGATAAAAATGTGAGGAACTTGCTCTGCTGCAAATAATCCACTCCCATACAGGCTGAAAGGCTCGTTTTGCAGTCCATTAAGCTCAAGTTAATGCAGGTAGAGCATGTCTGGCATCGAGAGGATGGTAAAGGTTCTGGGGTTTAATTTTCCTCAGATGGAAAATCCTATACATTGCTGGCTGCTGTGGGCACTTGTGCAGCCCAGCAAACAGGCCCCACAGGAAGCATGAGGCCAAGGTTAAAGCACTGCTAAGTCAAGATACTGTGATACCCAAAGAAGCAATTTCCCATTGTAGTGCGAATCTTCTGGCACTTTATTGTCAGGAATAGAAGCTCAGAGCCAAAGGGGTGTGTGGGGACCCATTGCAGCTGCAGATGGCTTTACATTTCCCCTCACTTCCCTGGATTCAAGGTTATCCTCCTGGCTGGCCATGGGCTTGAGCACTTGGGCTAATTGCATTTCCAAACAAACAGCACTGCCCCTCCCTGCCCCCCAGCTGAAGGGAAAGCAAATGGAGACGTGCCTGGAAAATAAAGTGTGGTTGTTATCCTGCTGGGAAGCTCCGTGGGATACTTAAGCTCTCCTAAAAGACATCCTAAATCCCACTGCTTTTGTCAGCAGCGTGAAAAACATTAAATGGAAGGAGGTTCAGGTGCCTCAGGCAAGGGAGCAGGGGGAAGGGAAACACAATCCCTAAAACCATGGCACAAGTGCCATGAGACCACGGGGATTCCCTGCCTGCTCCTCTTGGGTGCTTCTGAGAAGATCCAAGGCTGGTCTCCATCCAGCTGGAGCATGGGACCAAAGCACCATTTGCAGTCCCACCTCCCTGCATCCCCTGTGTCTTGCAGGGGTTCCATGCTGTTGTCTCCTTATCACAAMRGTYTCACACCTTCTTGGTGTTTCTCRTGGGCAGCTCTCAGAGCACTGACTCGTTCTTCTTCACAAAGCAGCCAGCTGACTSCAGCYCCCTTCTCACCCAGCCACCCCACTCTGTTATAGCATCTTCTGCTCATTGGGTACAGCTGTGGCCTGTTAAAGTCAGGCCTGYTCCTAATCTTTGYTAATTGGCCCAGCTGCAACTCCTTAGGGGTAAGATCACTTTCTACACTATCTTTATTTTCTTATAYTCTATCCCCCTACACTTGTGGATTTGAGAAGGTGGATCCCAAACCAAAGCCCTCATCTCCTAGGCCAAAACTCCCCCAGTGTTTGTATGCTACCCACGAGTGTGATGCCTTCTGGCAGAAATACAGGAATTTGCTTCTGTGAAATCATGTTAAGAGCAGAAATAAGAAATCCCCAGACAGGAGTCAAGATCCTGCAGGTTAGGTCAGCATAGAAATAGAAGTTTAGGTGGATGAACACCTGAATTCCTGACCACTGAAGCAACCTCTGAAGGAGTTACCCCAGCAAGGGAAGTGTCACTGCCCAGGGYTGGCCTGTTGCACCTCTAACCTCGAGCAGAGCACAGAGGGCCTTTGAGAAATCCACCCACAGCCACCACAGACTTGTTCTGTCTTTCTCTCAGGCACACTGTCCAAGTAGTGTTACCCAACCATGGCATTTGGCCTTAAATTTGAGACTAAAACCACTCTTTTGAGAATAGAAACACCTGTAGAACACAACACATGGCAAAGATTCTGCTACCTCCAGTGCTGGAGGGAAGCCTTGAAGCCAAAGCCTTTCTGTTACCTATGAAGAGAAAAGAGAAACCAAGCAGGTTAGAAAATGTGAAAAAAAGAAACATGAAAACAACTGAGCCACATTCCCTTCAAAAAAACAGAAATTTGGACCAGAACCTACTCCTGGAGAAGAAGAAGGGRTAAAAATTGGCCTCATGAGAAGCTGCTAGATCCAGCACCAACAGGAGCAGGAATCTCTCCCCACTCCCAAGACATGATCTTAAAAACTCCCACAGGAAACCATTCCCATGGCAAGAGGCCACTCCATCAGATCTTCTCGTATCTATTTGGTGATAAATGTATYTTAATCCACTGCCAGGTCATCTGCATCATCTCTCAAGCACTGGGAACCTGTGCCTTTTGCAGGCAGGAGTGACCTTGGTACTCTGCAGGTGTTATTTGGATGCACTGGGTAATACCAAAGTGACAAAGGCTGGAAATGCAATATTGGGAGAGGTCACACCAAAACCCAGGACAATTTAGTGACATCAAATTAGTGCACAGACTCCAATTCCTCAAGAGCAGCAGCTGATATAAAACTATCAATGCAACCTATAATGAGTTTTATTCTTGCTATTTTTTATTAAGCAATTTTTCAGCCTTGCCCTGCTGTGGAGGTGCCATGCAATAAAGGGTAGAGGGCTTGCTCACCTGCAAAACAAGAGCTTTGTGGCCTGGCCTGAAATAGATCATTTGCAATGACAACAAGTGCCATTAATAAAGTTGGGGGCTAGGAAATTGCAGGGAGCTGTGTTTCCTATCACTGCAAGAGAGCTAACTTTGGGGAGGAAAATGAAATATTAACCAAAAAGCCATTTCCAAGAGAAATAGTCCCTGTATACATCATCAAACTAATAAAAGTTACATGCAGTCATGTAACAGAAGGAAATTCTTCCTTCTCCTGGGCACAAATCATTTTAACCCCATTTCTTCGTGTTCTCAGGCTCAGAACACAATTGCAGGCTTCTGTCAGCTTTGTTGGTGAATTTATGCAGCTCTTTACTGCTCACCTATTTCTTATCTTGGTCTTTTTCATTAGGGAATCACAGAAGCATTAATTAACTTTTAAGAGGCAGACAGCAGGTTTGTTTTTTCTTCTGTGGATCACTGAATCAAAGGTGGGCCTGAGTTGTTCAGTTATAAGTGAAAATCCAGAAATGGAGAACAGCTACAATTCCAGGTTGTGCTTTAYCCAGCAGGAAAGATTTGAATATAAAATTTTACATGAAAAGAAGGGACCTAAAGAAGCATCCATTTCCAGAATAGGCCCAGCCTTTACCAGCTCTCCTGCAGATGCTTTACAAGCTAATTTTCTGTGGAAAATAAAACCTCCTGCAGTGACTGAAGAGGAACACTGCTTTGGAAAACCTGACTGAAGGGATCAGGTTGCTGGCAGTCTTGGCAGCAACTGGAAAGAAAAATCTGGAGATGGAGGCTGCTCTTTGATCTTGGTGATTGAGGAGTGGAAGAGCTCTGGTGTGGTCAGCCATGGTCCTGCACAGCTTCAGACTCTGGGAAATGGAATGGCCTGGCTTGCACCTTAAAGCCCATCTCATCCCACCCCCTGCCATGGGCAGGGACACCTCCCACTATCCCAGGCTGCTCCAAGCCCTGTCCAACCTGGCCTTGGACACTTGCAGGGATCCAGGGGCAGCCACAGCTTCTGTGGGCAACCTGGAGGTGCCAGGGCCTCACCAGAGAAGAATTTCTTCCTGACTCTAATCTAAACCTGCCCTCTGTCAGTTTGAAGCCATCATCCCATGTCCTATCCCTGATGCCAGGAAACGGCTTGTGCAGAAGGAGTTGGAATGTTCAGGGTGAACAGCTGCATTTTATGGGTTCATACAAAAATTCCATTTATTATTATTGAAACAATAAACACTGTAGGCTCAGCACTTCAGAAAGGTCTGTGGTGTTTCCAAGACTGACATCCTGAACTGAGATGGAGGAAACCAAAGCAGCTGAAGCACTTTGATGTGATTCACTTGAGGGCTCAGACATGGGCTGGAGCCTGGGTGCCACAGGATCCTGACCTCAATGCCAGCCAGCAGGATGTCAGAAAATGCACAAAAACAGAACCACAGAATTTTGGTTGGAAAGGACCTCCGAGACCATCGAGTCCAACCTGTGACCGATCCCTAAAAACAGAGGAGAGCTCCTTCAGGTGGAACAGACCTCTGCCTTCTCACCAGGGAAACCCTGGTGAGGCACAGATCACTGTGTGTGTGCCACCTTTTAAATGAAATGTTGCTGCAGCCTCAGATCTCAAGTGTCCCCTGAAGGCACATGGTTCGATATTTATAATCACTTAATAAACACATGAGAAATGGCACAGTACAGCCCTCCATAATCTGTGTGCAATGATCCTTGGTGACAAAGTTTAAGTGACCAAATCCTTCTCCAGGTCTAATGATATTTTGCTCTAGTAAGCCAGTGATATATCTCATATGGCAAAAAATAAAGCACTCATGCATAAAATTAATACAGTAAGCTCTGAAGTCATAAAGCTTTCAGTCTGTGATATATGAGATGAGAAAATGACCAACATGTAATTCAAGTTCTCCCAGCACCTCATTCCCAACAGGGTGTAGGGTCACCTGGGCATTCCATGATCAATCCAGGCTGTTCCAGAAGTGTATGAATTGTTAACCAACCAGTTCAGGGATCCATCTGGGGCATGTGCATAGAATGCCCTGAGAGAACACAGGTGGCAGGTTCTCCTCATGGAGGTCCAGATGTTTCTGTTCTTTCCAAACCTGCACGAGAAAACTTCCAGCAAATTGCTTCCAGCCATTTTGTTCCCCTCAWTCCTTTCAGAAGGGCTCATGATGTGACAAAAGCCATTTGGTCCAAGTCTAACTGTTCAATTCTAGGCAAGCTTCCCAATAGAACAGCAGAAACACAATTCCCACACTGACCTGCAATAAAATTGGGAACAATCTCCTAGAAGTTTTCAAAAAGTATGAGAGCAATGTGCACAAGTAGCCTATGCCACACACTGCTCCCAGTGGAAACACAAACCAGCCATCCCAGGACAGTGCAGACKGGCTGCTGGTTGTCTCTGAGGGGCTGGACCACAATTCTGGGATTGTGTGCCCTGGCACGGTCCCCCTCACAAACTGCACAGCCCTCCAGGAGCTCCTGCAGAGTCCTGGTCTTCTGTCCCAGAGGGAACTGCTGTCCAGGGAAACTTCYCCAATCACCTTGAGCAAGTGAGAGCAGGGGAGGAGAATCACCCAGCAGTGCCATGAGTCTGCAGCACAAGGGAGGGCTGCCAAAATGCACAGCAAAACCTGTTCCATGCAGCACCTGGGGCTCAGCAGAGCAGGTGCAAACAAAAAACCCTCCAAAAAGACATCAAAGAATCACCCCAGAATTGTTTGGGTTGAAAGGGACCCTAAAAAYTGTCTTGTTCCACCCCCTGCCATGGGCAGGGACACCTTCCCCTGTCCCAGGTTGCTCCAAGCCTCATGCAACCTGGCCTTGGACACTTCCAGGGATGGGGAATCCACAGCTCTCTGGGCAGCATAATTACACTCAGTCATGACAAATATTGCAATCCCCTCTGTGCAGGTGTGGTGCACACCTGACTGCAGTAACTCAGCCCTCTGTAAAAGCACAGACACTGCTCACTCTGACTGTGGGTGCAGCAGGGATCCCACACAAGGACATGCTTAAATTCCATCATTCTGCAATCCAGCCCATGTTTCAACCAGAAAAATAATTATCCTTTGCATGTGAGACGATCAAAGTGATTAAAAAAAATCAAATTCCAGCTCCTCAATCAGGAAGGCTGCCAAGCTATCGAATCAATAGGTTGTTAGATACTTGAAGTATGGGATCATGTGAAAGCTATCAAATGATTTCTTTGTTAATAAACTGCTACAGTAATTACCATTAGAATAGGAATGGAAAGATATGGATCAGAAATGGAACACTGTGAATGGTTTCTCATTAAGTGAAATTAAAGCCCGTGGGAACTTTTTTCTTTTCTTTTGGCCACGATTCTGCTGCATTTGAACTTGCTGCTCATGCACCCTGCTTTGCCTGTCCCCATTTCACCTAAAAAAAGAGATTTTTTTCTGGTCTACCTCCTCTCCCCCAGTGGCAAAGGGAGACAGGGAGTGGGGGCTGCAGTCAGTGCATCACAGGCTGCCTCTGCCACTCCTTCCTGAGGGGCTTCCAGCAGCTTCTCCTGCTGCCAAAACCTTGCTGTGCAAACCCAAGACACACAGAGACAGGAGGCCTTACAGCACCACCACCCAAATTACTGACTTTCCAAAGTCTGCTGTGCTAAAGCACAAGGTTTCAGTTAGAGCATGTGGCACACTCCTCAAATCATAAACACATCAGGAGGCAAGACAAACAGCCAGCCCCCATCCAGCCCTCCCACTTGCCACTTGGGATTGTTAGAGTAATAGATTTTTTTCACTGAAACAGCTTGACCTTGTCTAAAATGCAGGTCAGAGAATGCAATGAGATACTCACAGGGTTCAGCTTCACTCTAATTAGTGGGACAGAAATTGTCATGCTGGTTTCAGGAGGAGAAAGGAGAAAACCACTTGCTGTAGCTGGAGGAACAGTCTGGCTGTCAAAGCCAGCTCAGCTGCCCACACAACCATCCCAACTTCCCCAAAATCCCTCCTCCCTTACCCTGCCCATAGCTGAGAGACCACACAGAAGGAGGAGATGCCAAGCAAGTAATCCTGAGCAGGTCTCCAAAACCCCCAGTTTTTTTTAAGAGGAAGGTTGTGGAGGCTGGAAAACACCTGAAAGGTTTCATTCAACATCCACAAATCCCATTTTACCTGCAGTGCTTAGACAGGACAATATTAACAGCCCCAGAGCTCTGCACATACAGAATTTCAAGTGCTTCCAGACCCTTTCCAGACCTAATGTATTTAATGAAACTSGTTGTCTTCTACTAGCACCTAAAGAAGAAGGGGTGGAAGAGGACTAATGGATGTACATTAACCTTTGGGTACTAGATTTCCTGRTACTAGCTGCTAATGCAGAATGCATTAGAGGGAAACACCTGGGAAGCAGAGAGTGGAACTGCTCTGCTGCAGGGAATGAGGCCAAAATTCTGGAGTGGGCACAGCAGAGACCCACGCAGAGGTGGTTACAAGTGCAAGATGATCAAAGAGAGCTCTCCCATCTGCTTTGGGCAGAGAAACCCTGCAGAAWAGGCTCTGGGGAGGTGAGGATTCAGAAAGTGAGCTTTGCAGGGCCYCTTTAGCAGGGGAATTTTGTTGCTTATACCAAGAGCAGAACCTTGAAACCCCTGCATAAAATCTCTCCCACTGCCACACGAATGCTGATGGGCAGTGCAACATGAGCTCCTTCCCAAGTTCTTGTGCTGGGCTGGGCAGCACCAAAACAATGATTTCCTTCCTCCAGCAGGTACAAAATTATCTTTAATATCATCTCTTTGAAGATGAAAGAAATACCAGCAGCAGCCTGGACACAGAGTGAAGAAGGAACAGAAGAGGTGAAAGTGACCATGGCAAGGAAGAGACAGAACAGCCTCTAATGCCTTTATTTGAGAGTTTTTTCACTTGCTGTGTGTTCTGCTTTGAAATTGTAAGACTTAAGTGCTTTTCTTTCAGTGATGTGAAGAGAAAGGGGAAAGAATGAGACCASAAGTGAATATATAATACACAAAGAGAGTTGAAATACTTACATTAATGKGCACTAATTAAGTGTGGGACTATGCAGCACATCCCCAGGCCAGGTTAGAGCCTCTCTCCCTGCTGCACTCAGGTGTGGTTACCTACCATGGTCAAATATTACTGCTCATGTCTGCAGTGCAAGTGCCACCCCCAGTTTAACAGCTCACTGTGGTGCCATCCAGAGACTGATCCAGAGCCTTGCCTGGCCTTCAGGAACTCTGGCTCYTTCCAACTTGTGGATCATAGTGTGCAACAGCCACAGCAGGAGCTGCTGCACCTGATCACTCACTCATTTACGTGTGAATTTGGGAGCTTCTACTGCACTTTGCATTCACAGCCTGTCCTTCAGTCCAAATCCTGCCCCCAAAGTACTGACTGCATGCTCTCAAAACCAAGGGAAAACATGAGACTGTGTCCAAACCTGGTCCTGATGGACAGCTGACTGCAGCTGAGCTCACTGTGCCCATCCTTTGTGCACCCAGATTCCCTGCACACCAATAAGGCTTCCTGCTGAAACACATGGGCCCTGTAAGGAGGAAATCAAAGCAAGATTATGGGCTTTTCCTTGGACTTGATAAATGCAGATGGAATGCAACAAGACCAAATAAAATCCCGACCTCTGCCTGTTGGTAAGAATCTCCTCAGGGCCCTCAGAGATTGGTGAAAGCCTGAGTGTCCCAGGCTGGCCCAGGCTGCAGGRTAGGCACAGACACCCAGCCAGCTCCCTGGGCAAGCCTGGTGTCCTGCTGATGGCTGGGACACCACATTGCAGCTTCCATGACCCAAGCCTAGGGAAGGACAGGCTGGTTCTGAGCCCCAGACACTGCAGCAGCTGCCAATTCTGTATGGGCAGTTCCTCCATCTCTCCTTACTGAGTCAAGGGGGCTTTCATCAAGCACTCTAAAAGGCCACTAAGACACATCACAGGAAAACCCCCAAATGTTTATTCCAGGCTCTTCCCAGATGTTTTTTACAGCACCTTGTCAAACAGGTATCCAGCAAGCAAAGAAAACCTTGTAGTGTGAGTGACTGAGCTGGGGAGAACATCTGCCTCTGATTTTGCAGTTAAACAAAACTGTGACTTTAATTTAATAAAAGCCTTCTGCCTACAACCACAGATAAAATTGTTCAAGCTTGGCTGGGTTTAAAACCAGAACCTGGCACCTCTTCAGAAGCACGTTAGTGAGCTTAGGGTGGAAAATCTTCCCATTCTGACAGACACAGCTGCTGGGACTCAGCTGCTGAGGGCAGGAATGAAGCACTGCACTGGGCAGGGGCTCCAGAAGCACACGGGGGTCAGGGGCAGTATGGCCTTAATAACAATATTGTTTGTARGAGGGCTTTAGAAAGGATGCGTGCTACTAAGAGTAGCTGGTTTGAATCCAGCCATGCCAGTGACCCTGGCTTTCCACAGCCAACCTGAGGGCACATGAAGGAGTTCAACCCAGAGCACAGCCTGGCTCCTTTGCCCTCTCCCAATCCCATCACCTCCTGCTCTCCTGAACAAGCCTGGGGGACACAGCCAGGCAGAGCATATGGCATTCCCTTGCTGCACAAAGGAAGAAAAAGATCCAGCACTGCAGACTTATTGAATTAAACATTATTGTGGCTAATGCAATCAATAAAGCATTGATTGCATTATCCATATTAATATTTAATTCAATTAAAAGGCTCACAATTTTTTTTTTTTAAATGTTCCTTCAGCTCCTTTATGCTGCAGAATTAAATTTTACTAGACCATGAATTCCAGCTAGACCCAAACTATAGCAGCTCTGGGTCTCTCCTGGCACCAGCTGTTCAAAGCTGACACTTCCAGCATTGCAGGAAGAACAATTTCCCAGGTCAGGCTGCCAGCAGCACCCAGCACAAACTCTGCAGAGAGACTGGGACCCCCCTCAGGGGATTGGGAAGCACACAGCTGTGGATGGCAATCCAAACCCCTCAGTTCAGAGGCCTTCCTATTGCAAGYGAGCCCCCAGAAGAGGCAGTTTGCTAAACTAGCAGGAAATTAACCCAGCCCCACACCAGCTGAAGAAATAAGTACATTTTTATCAGTTCAGCAAGCTGAACAAGACAGCCAGCTTAGCTGCTGCTTCACATTCCGTTTTTAATCCCTATTTTAACCCTGCTGTCACTGTGTACCTGCTTTGCTGCAGGGCTTGAGAAGGAGAGCCCCGCTCTGCGGGCAGAGCCACTCCGGCTGCAGCGTCACTGGGCAGGCACAGCCCCGAGGGCACCGCACCCTCTCAGGGAAGGCAGGAGCCTCCCTGCCTCTGGAACAGCCCTGGACATCCAGGGCAGGCTCTGTAAGGCAGCCGTGGGCGGAGCTGCCCCGTAGCTCCTCCCAGCCGTGGAGCAGCGCTGTCCCCACCCCGCTGGAGGCAGAAATCCCGACCCCTGCTGCACCACCAGCCCTCGGCGTCTCGGAGCAGGGAGTGACAGCGGGGTCTCACACACGCAGCGGGAGCTGAGGGCTCTCTGCTCCTTCATCAGCCCAGCCCTCCTGCCGGGAATTAAATTGAAGCACACAAAGTGCATCTTCTCCATAGGAAAAAAATAAATAAAGCTGGGGAGGCTTCCTCCCCTTCTTCCATCTGATTACACACAAAATGTTCTTCTGCTTTTAAGGGCAATTTAACACTAGTTAAACTACCATTAATTTAAATCAAACAAGTCTGAAAAGATAGAACACGCTGCACTGCTATTAAAAACAACTGAATCTTCATCTGTTCCACTGAGACACTGCTGCCCATTTCCAAGCCAGTACTATCCAGCTGTCCAAAGACCCCTTGCTGTTGTTTTTAAGCTGGTATTKAAGCCTGCTTTGGCTCTTTAAACACAAACCAGTCCTCTTAGATATCAAAGATTCAAACCTTTCCATCAAAGTAAAAGAAGAAAAAGTACATGGGGCCAAACTGATTAATACCAGTTAATGTGACATCACATGTGCCCCATTTCCAGGTGATCCTCCAGCACTGAAGGACAGAATAGCCTAGRGAGGAAAARGGAAAAGCTTTGTTCTGCTGTGTTTCAGACTCGTCCTCAAAAAGATGCCAAGATGCTGCTACCCAGGCTTTGCTGGCAGCTCAGCCAAAGGCCAGGCCAGGCCASAACTGCTCCTGCCCAGCAGCTCTGGCAGCACTGCAGGGCTGGCACTGAGGAGCTGTGCTTGCCTTCCCTCTGCCACCCTGGCACCAAAGGCAGCCTTCAGGAGCTGGAGGCAGCACAGCAAGCACAGGCAGGGGCACCAGAGGATCCCTGTGTTTATTCACTTCCCCCCAAATAACCACACCAATGTGCAGTTTTACACCAGGCCACAGCTTCCAGGCAGACAGCTTTGTCCTGAGTAGAATGCAGAGATTGCATCAGCCAAGATGCAGTTCTCCTGGAAAACTGCCACACAAAATAACTGCTCCAGAGTTAGTCTGGTCTTAAGACCTTAGACCTATGGAGGAAATCAAACCAGCTTCAATCCCCTGCCTAGAATTACTCCCTTCCTTGAATTAATTCCCCCCACTGAGCCTTGTCCAGGCTGATCAGGGACAGCCATGTTGGGTCAGGCTCAACCTCAGCTCACAGCTTGGCACAGAGCAGAAGAAAGGGGCTTTATCCCCCTAAAGGCTGTGTAGGTGCCAGCTGGGTGAAGCACTTGCTGACAGAGATCTATCTCTGGACACTCCCATGCTTGTTATCACTACAGGAGGGCTGTGAGAAACAGAGCCACAGCACCTCCCAGGTAAGCCATTTCTGATTTGAGAACAAAAGCAGCTACTGCTGTTTGGTTCTGCTTGGTTGCCTGTTGTTTCCCTGAACCATTTGCAGAAATATTGAAACATCTCTCAAAAAGATTTCACAKTATTTACTAAAAATGTTATCTTCTGTTAACTATTAGAGGTTTAAACTGATGTTGTCACTGAACCCCAGACACTGCTATTGAAGCTCTTATCAGGTGTCCCAGATCTACTAATTAATTAAGAGAAACAGATAATTTTCAAGAAAAGATGCTTGAAAATCATTAACTGTGGAAGAACAACTTGCCTGTGAGGGTGGGCAGGCCCTGGCACAGGGTGCCCAGAGCAGCTGTGGCTGCCCCTGCGTCCCTGGAAGTGTCCAAGGCCAGCTTGGAGCAGCCTGGGACAGTGGAAGGTGTCCCTGCCCATGGCAGGGGGTGGGATGAGAGGAGCTCTGGGGTCCCTTCCAGCCCAAGTTATTCTGTGATGCACAGTATTTGTGATCAAGATCAATAAAAATATCTACAATCCTGAATGCAAGCCTTGAACTTGTATCTCTTCAGGTGAGGTAATGACCACTGGGTGATCTTTAAGGTCCCTTCCAACCCATTCTCTATTTCTATGAAATGCCCCAATCATGAGTGCACATTAAGTATATGCAGGGTAGCAGGAGAACACTAATATACATTCATGTTACAGCYTAAGCTCTTCATTAACCCCTAATATAGATTTTCTTTGATAAACTCATTTACTCACTGCTTTAAGCAAAGCTACTGTGGGCAGCAGGACCACAAGTCTCTCACACTTCCTGAAATCCCTTTTCCATTTCCAGCCTGCCTCCYATCCTTTCCTTTAGTGCACTCTGGGTTTTAGACTAGAAGAGACAGTGAGACATGATCCCTACACACTCCTTACCTGGCTTCAGGAGTTTAGAGCCTTGCTTTCAGGAGCCAAACTCCACCCAATGGATGAAGGGACTTGATCTATGCTTACTACAGGGCTCTTCTATCAAGTGCTATCCCTCTGTTTTCAACAATGAGAAAGAGCAAATTACTGTGTAATTACTGTGTCACTGACCTTAAAYTTTGTGTACTTGCACTGCTTCATTCAGTAGTGTTTGGCACCTGCTGTAGCTCTGGCATCAAAGTTACTGTGAGGCTCTTCAAGGCTACCTGCACATAAGCTGATCACACTCTGAATTCCTGCAGAGACCTGAAGCAGATGGGCCAGAGTTAATCTGGGGTAAGGGGCTCTCCTCAGTGTGATATGGGATGATTCTTAATGTGACTGGAGAGAAACACTGCTTGGAAACTGTGTTCAAGGGAACAAGGCAGAGGTTCAGAGCATGGCTTAAAAAAACCCAAAACATTCATGGCAATTTTCTGAGTTTCTTTGCATCTGCCAAGGAACAACAGCTCTTAAAATCTGTAAAAGTGCTGCCTCCACTTTAGAACATAGAGCAGGATTACTGATGGGTCAAATTTCTTCCTGATATAGGGCAGAAAACTCCATTCTTAAGAATTTTGCAGAGATTCACTGCTACTTTTGCAAAGAACACTGCATTAGGTATATTGATGTGCTATGAAATGCCAAGGTAAAATGTGCTATAACTGTTAAGACAAATGCCCAAGCCCACACAGTATTGACTAAGTACCTCATTCTCTGTCAGTGTTCATCTGCACAAAACCCCAAACCCCATTAATCCCATGGGCTGTTCCACTTATTAATGAGCCCTGCTTCTAGTGAGCAGCAATGACTCAGTCTAACATAGGTGGTGAGATTAAGATACTCCAGCTACTCAAATCTAGCAGATGCTACTGAAAACTGTACCTGTTCTACCTGCTGTGAACAGTTCTAATGGTTCTACAGGGCACAGGACCTCCAGCAGCAATGGAAGCAGAGAACAGCTCTCCTCCTCTGCAAAAGCAGCTCTTGGTGAGACACACCATCTTCACAGCTGTTCTGAGCTCACAGAAAAGTGTTTTCATTTACCTGTTGAGATATGTATGGGATATGCACTTATTCTGCAGCCAAGCTCATGCAACAGATGCTCCAAACTTACTGCACATTAAAAAGTTTCATTATTACAAACACAAACACACAAAACTCGTGTACTAGCCCACAACCATCATTCTTATTGTGTATCATTCCAAGACACCATTTCTCAATTACAAATTCACAAGCTAAGATACAAAACATTACACAAGAGCACAGAGTGAGGGCACAAGATTCTGACAATAACTTAAGAGYCACTATGAGAAATATTGTAACAAATAGGAAATAATCAAACATTCATCCAGTGTAGCCAGCTGTTTAGGTACAACGGTGCAAAGTGAAGCAATTCTTTTGTGATCACTGTTTTTTTTTTCTTTTTCTTTCTTATGAGAGCAACCATCCAAATTTACAAAAGTATTTACTATAATATTTAAATAAGTACCTCAATGCTTAAAAGCCTTCAGAAAATAGAACTAAATTCTAGTTACATGTTTACAAGCATGAATGAGGGCAGAAGTGAGTAAAGCATGAATTTTTTTACAATAAGTAAAATTTTGACCAAGATATTTAAATACAGTGTTCTCAAAAGTATCTGCTTCCAGATGAATTCAGGTCATTTATTTAACTCTGATTTCCAMAAGACTTATCCCATGCCAAGAATTACCAGCAAAATTCAGTTGTATGAAGTTATAATAAATGTCACCTGACATGTCTGCACAGGTTCAAATGCATCAAGTCCTTTTTTATAAAAAAGAACTGGGAAATCCTGATAATTGCAGCAGATCCTTATCARTGGATGTTAAACACAACATAAATGGAGTCAAGCTCAACTGCCTACAAAGGGCTGGTTCAAATCAAGCAAAAGGTTTCATTTTGCAAAATCCCAGTTATGAAATGTCAGTGATTATTTATTAAGCATTTATTAAGTTCAATGTAAAAATAAAGCRCATTAAATAAGCCAAGGCACATTTTTCAATCCTTTCCTCCATTGTAGGCTCATTGATTCCAGCTTATCAGTCACCTTAGTAACTCACTTAAATGCTCAAAGCTCTCCTGAATCCAAAACAGAAATCCCAGCTTCAGAGCATCCCAGCTGCCCAAAATTCATCCCATTCTAAAGCCTTGCTGCYGTTTGCTATTCAATTCACTTCACAGGCAGGAGCTGAAATGACATCACACAGTCTATGAGCCAGCTGGARGGGGCCATCCACACCTTGCCCTGCCGGATTTTCTCCGGCTGGAAYTTGGAAGCCACGTCATAGATGACATAGTGAGTGCAGAGCCTCTGGTCAGAGGTGGGCTCTGCGTGGTAGGACACTGTGTTGATGGTCTGTGTCACGTCACTGTCTGGTTTGGGCTGCCTAACCAGCACCTGGCCACCTGCTGCTTTCACCAGCTCCAGCAGGTCACTCTTCTGGTGCTGTTTGAAAGGTCCCAAAAAATAGAAGTAGCATCCATCAAATAACTTAGGCAGCTGTGTGGAAGAAAAAAGAAGCAAGCATGAATACAGGACTTCACAACTGAACAGARAGGAAAAAAGTGGAAAGGAAAAAGCAGAGCATACTAAACCCCTACAATTTATAAGAAGAACAGKAACTTAACATGCATGGTTCTCAGGGTAAGTATGCAACCAAGAAAAGCTTGTTTATGTGGTAAATTCTTGCTTCTGTTTAAATACTTTCCAGCACAACAGGGTTTGAACTATGAGTTAGGAGTATTTACAGCTACTGTTACAATGCAGTTAGTAAATCCTCCAGTGTAATCCAGCAAATAACCAGGAGTGAACTCAGTTAAATGTAAAAAAGGTCCTAAATGGAAATAAATAGTAATAAAACCATTTTTCTTTCAGAGCTATGCTCTAAAGCTSAGCAGAGAAGACCAAAGCACATCACTTCCTGTCCCATCAGGTGTGATACTACAGAGAGTGCAACACAGTGTTCCCCTGACAAGGTTACAGCAACATCTCCACTAATGGAGAAAAATGACAGCTTTATGGGTGCTCACGGCTCTTTGGATCACCTTGCACATAATCAAATTTTCTGTGCAGGAGCACATTAAAGTTTTACATCTCCTGCACCTCTGTGTGGCAAAGGGCAGAGCTGTCCAGCCCCAGGTCATTAATCCAGGCTGTGTGGAGCACTAAAACCCACCAGCTGCTCCCGGTTGAGCCGCCCGCGCCGGGGGCCACCTTGCACTTCGTACTTCTCCTCCTGTTCTCGAGCTGAGCTCTGCAGACAGGCTTGTACCCCTGCAAAAACCACATAAGGGAGGCAGAAATTAGACACCCCAGGCTTTAAGAGAGGCTTGCATGTCATTTTAGGGACTAAAATGTGTCTAAGATAAAAGTATTACAATGCAAGACATTACATTTGGTGTGCTTTAGCAATTTGCTTTTAAAACCCTAAAAAATTTACAACAGTGCCTGAAGTTGCAAGTGAGATGGCRAGAAGTAATATCACACTAAAATCAGTGCTATAAACACCAGGAATTATTAGCTCTTCCTCTTACCCTCTAAAGGTCRAGCACTTAATGTCAAATGTCAAACTGCTGATCACTGGGAGCTCGAAGGCAGTGCGTGGAGCCAGCACGGCAGTTTGAAATGGACACAATTGCCCGATAAAGAGCAATTACAAGGCAAGCACAAAGCTGCTCCTGAGCAGCCACGGCCTCAAATAACAAATCAGATGGGATTTCAAGGTCTCCAGGATCAGCACAAACTGGAGATTTWTGCTGGGGTTTAACAGTGGCATTCGTTTCTGTTAGCACTGCTGCATAATGAGATTGTCTTTTAGAGTCAACATGTTTTTACCTTGTTTTAAGGCCAGTTATTTTTTCCAACGGAGAAAGCACTGATGGTAATGCATTGCTAACGTCCATAAAATGTACTGCCTGACCTCACTCCAGGGAAAGGAATTGCTGTGGTCACCCATTCAAGGATGGAACATTTTGCCTGCATGTACATTGCAGCCATTAATAAGAATTRCCCAGGAAAAAGTTTGCAAAGCTGATTTTGCAAAGGGTTCCACGAGGATTTACAATGTGGCCGCAGCTGTAACTTTTATAGCACCTCACTCCTTCCACCCTGTTTCTAATTCAGGCAACTTCTCTGCACCAGGAAAATAGGAAACCCACAGTATATAAAAACTATAAACTRAACCAAAAGAGAACTGTGCAGGGTTGACCCTAAAAAGGAAGAAAGCCCAAGGCTATGAAGAGAAATACCACTGACAAAGGCACTTGGATGCCACGGCAGTAAGTAGCCAATGGACAGGAATATCTAATCTAGAGAGATCTTGAAAGAAACTCGCAGTAATTTGCTGTCAGTTCATACAAATTCACAAAATGCAACAGAAATTCACATTTTAGGTAGAAGTCCTTCAATGTGCTTACATCAAAAAAGATAAACCCTTACWGAAAATTACAACTGGCTGAACACTGCAGCAAATATCTGCCTCCCTGTACAAGTATCAGATTGATTATTTGCACTTGTTCATTCCTTCAAGGAAAATTAACGTGAACTAGAAGGGCAAACCTAGTCATGGATTTTCCAGAAAGACAACTTACATATTCATTATTGATAACAGCAATGAATACTGATAACTTAATTTCAGTACTCGTAACTCAGAAATAAATCTAAAAGCTATTTCACATTTTATTTATTTATTTTAAATCACCACAATTCAACAAGACTTCCTGTGTCAATGTGCCTCTAACTTACACTGCTGTTCTTTCCCTCCAAGGAAACAGAGATATTAATGGGTGCCACTTACCATAAAGGGAGAACTCTCATCTAATCTTAAGAATGGAACTGTCCATTCATTAAGAGCATGTTTTATTTCAATCCACCATCAAAAGCTCGATTTCAAGGACTTYCACTACTGAGATGAGGTTTTTATACAATAAGTGCATCACAAATTGAGCATCCAGGGCCAGTATCAGTAAATGAAGCAAATGGGATACAAAAGTAATAAAAGATTGAATGAATACAAAAAACTACAATGTCTTTTTGAACTGCTGCTTGCCTGGAAAAAAAAACAAATGAAGTCAGGGAAGTGACTAATGTGAGTGGAGAGCTGWTGTCSCAGAAAGCARAAACAGTGAGGTCTGTCTTGCCTACACACATCAATCCAWTTCACACTGCCAGCTCCTGTGAGGAGCTGAAATCCTCCGAGTTCCTTGTCACACCTGATTACAATCCTCCAAGAGGGCCACAAGAGAGACTCAYCCACCTGTATCCTGTTCTCCCTGTGCTCACAAGAACCACCAGGCAYACATCTGTTTCCTGGAGAAACGTGCAAACAGCCAAGTGTCTGCATGAGCAGCACTCTCATTAACTGCAACTTTTCTTTCCCAGCTAGAAACAGGCCAGATCTGTGTCTTAAGAGGTCTGTGACACAAAGGATGTGTTTCCACATAGCATAAAGAGCCAAGAGCACAAATTCTCATTGCCCAGGTATTYTCCTTCATTATAAATATTTCAAGAGGCAACAGCTAGGCCTACACACACACACCTCTTCATGGAGCAAAAAAACCCTCTGGGTTTTTTTTTGGTGACGGAAAACCAGTACATTTTCAATTAGTGAACATATTTTTCCATACAAGATTGAGAAGGAGAACTTGCTCTGACACAGCAGCAATCACACAGCAGTTTTTGAGAAAGGTGCTTACAACACTGAGGGGAACAGTCAAGGATTATTTATCCATGGAAGAAGAATTCCTGACTAGAAGAAGGAAAGCAAAATAATATTAGTGATGGAAACCAGTATGGCCTTTAATTGCAAATTTTGTTCAGACTGATGTGTTGCCAAGTGGCTCCTTTCTCCTCAATGACTCCTGCATGCTACAGAGTTTGTATTAAAGAACCAAGGAAGTCAAATAYCAGAACAAAAAAAGAAACAAAAGGGAAACATGCCCCCATTCTCATATTTGAGATAAAATGACAGAGGGCTCAAGCTGTTTTTATACCTAATTCTATATTAATTTGTCTAAACAAAAGGTTATTCTCCTGTTCTTTTTTACCCCCTCTCCACACAAAACTTTCTTCTAGATCTCTAAATCTCCATTATCATTTCCAGGAGCAGTGAATCCTGTTGGATGCAATAGCCCAAGTGAGGTTCTCAAAGACAGAACAACCAGCTCTGGTTGTGTTAKGGTGTCATTTGGAAGAAGCAGGAATGTACAAGTTTTACTATTCTTCCAGGAGATGGTAGGACCAACCACAAGATGATCTTGTACTAAAAACAATAATAACACAATTTGACACTTGAGATTAGGGATGCAAACAGAAGGTTACAGCACACTGCAGACCCTTCCAGCCTGTTGGTTTTGGTTGTTTTGTTGGGGTTTTTTTACTGCTAGAGATTTTACTTTCTGTGAAAATTGAATGCTAAGTTGAGTCCATTCAATATAGCCCAGGTCTTTTCCTTCAGTAGGCATTAATTTTAAAACTGCTAATGTGTATAAGTGGCTAGATAACAAGACAGTTCCCTTTTAATGCTCTCTTCATCCACCTCAGTACCATCTTGATTAGGACACATAAAAGGAGATAAAACTCCATACTTTACTCACAGATATATCAGTCTGCTACTTTTACAGGAACTTTTTTTCCAGAAGCTCTTTTGACCTTAGATCACTTAAGTCAAAATGCTCCTTTGATTTCAAACAAGAGCCATGTTGAACTGACTCCCCAAACTCCTGAGATCAGACTCTCATTTCTTTAGCACTACACTGAGAAGCCACCAGTGAGGACCTGATGCSAAGGCACTGGTCACATGAATGGACTGAAAAAAAGAACTGCTATTATCCTAATTTAACCAATGACCAGGATGCCATCTCCCTTCTGCAACTGAGATGGACACCTTGAGTACTTATGCAAAAAATGTTCAAAACAGGACTGAATCTCAGAAGGACAAGGACAGCCCTGAAGAAGGTTCCTGAAAATGGAAGGGAACCTTAGATTTTGAGAAGTCACCTGTAATTTTAGGAGGAAGCAGAGATCAGGCTTGTGTTGTTTTCCTCCATACACTGACAGTCTGTGCACTCTTGACCAGCCTGACTAAAAATCCAATCTGTTCTGTTCTAACATAAGATTATCCAACTTGCACAGGGTCTCAGCCATTCTTGATTTATTCCTTAACACTACAGCCAGTAAGAGCTATGGACCATCTAAGTTTGAGGTTGTTCAGGTTTATCCTTGTTCTTGAAGAGGGTGATGATTATAGCCAGGTGTTAAAGGGACTTTAGTTTAACCTCAGTAGCTGGATCCATCACCCATGGAAGGGCAAGAATTGTATGAATGCAAGTGGGATTTTAATGCTCATGGAGCAGAGCTGCCTTGCAGTGCCAAGGTCAGTGTGCAAGCACTGCTGSAGAAAGCTGGCCTGACACAACACCACTGTGGGGCCAGATCCCATGGGCACAGGGGTGCTGCAGAGTTCTGCCCTGGGAATACAGAACATCCCAAGCTCCAGAGCCTCTTAAAGAGCTGATTTCACAGCTGTGAATCCTAGGTATAAACAAGGTTATTTGTACCAAATTTTAGCAAAACCCARGCCTGCACTGAAGTCCCTAGAAAACATGGCAGAAAGAAGTTTTAACTTATTGCATCCACATTGAGCTAGGTGCCACCACACTTGGCACACAGAGCACTGCTCATTTTCTCCCCTGATGAACAAGGTCAGTAAAGCATCACTACTTACACTGATCCTGATTACCTCACTGAGCAGCTGCCCCTGCCTTCTCACCTTTGAGATCTAAGGAGCAAGCAGGTTAACAAGGTGCCCACTCTAACTGACCTTTGATACAAGTGCAGCTGCTAGCACTGGAAATAAAAGAAATCATTATTTGCAAAATTTAACATCAGAGCCCTCTAATCCTTATTCATGTAAGTCTTATTGGTTTGTAATGAAACTAACTGCATCAGCAAAAACAATTTGATGAGAATGAAGTACAAAAAAAACCTGGTTGCCAAGAWCAAGATGTAATCACCCACAAATACCCAAGGGTATCTCTCAGTAACTCAATTAGCCTTAGTGGAGTTTTGTTGGATTTGCATTAATAAGGCAAAGAGCAGGGGTTASTCCCAAAAATCTCTCAGAATGGCTAAAGGTAATTTAGGAATACATGATAGCAACAAAGAAGATGAAATACTACACATCCAATATCTAGGAGAGAGTGCACCTGATACTTCCTTAGCTCTGCAATAGGTTTTACAACTTACATGCAGATTGAGTAAAGCCTGGTGGGAATTTTTTTTCCTAGAAAAGGAAGAAATCTGGACTGAGATAAAGCTTCAGGGGAATCAGGCATGGCTGGCTTCAATTTGTTTTCATAAACAGCATTATCGGCCTCTGCTACAGCAAAGAATTTTTACACTGTCTCTTGTACGCTCATAAACTGACTTCAGACACACAGATTTCCATGGAGTGAGGTAGAGATCTCACTGGTGAAACAAGAGCAGTCTGTTTTCTCATCACATGCAAATGACACAAGATCTGCAGAGACAGAAGTGCATCTGCTTAAGAATGGTAGCTTACAAGTGAATCCAGGTGGCATTTACTGAACAGCATGGAAGAGGTGCTTAGGAAGTCCTGAAACATTCCCAAAAGCTGGGAGCATGTGATTTAAAAATGATTTCTTCACTTGGAGCCCCAGGTTTCTTCTTTGGAAAGAAACACTGCTGGCCACAGCTGTTTACTAGAGTGATCAAAGTGACTGGAGGTAGCCCTTCCTAAGGTCAGGTTAAATTTAAATTCCCCCAGGAGTGTTCATCCTCTGGGTCCAGTCACAGGCTTTTTAATGAGTGAGGTTGTATTTCCTATCATCTTCCTTAATGCCATGTTTTCTTCAAACCAGAAGTCAGCTAGTAAAAAGGACTCCACAAATGTGGAAAACTGAGTACCTGGATGACACAGAATACAAGGAGCTTTGGAAACACCAAGGTTTCCTTTTCTTCTAGACCTTATTTCAAACCAACTCAYTTACAATCTCTGCAGACACCACGCTGAAGATGTTCTCACTCCCATTTTCTCCTCTGCAAACCCCAGCAGCTTCACAGTGTAAAACTGTGAGCTCCCTCCCAGCAGGTGCAGGCACTGAGGGAGTGCAGAAGTTCAGTCCCTGCTGGTTTGAAGCACTGCCCTCAGCTGCACACCCCATACAACCAGAACCTGCACTTGGGAGAGTTCTAAAGCCTCTCAGAGCTAGGAGTCCTTTTGTAGGAGGCTGAAGGAAATTTCCAAGTACAAAAAGAGCATGAAGCTCCAGYGATCAAAAGTTTTGGGTGTTTCAATGAGGGAGGGCTTTGCTGAGAATCAGCCAGTTACCTAAAAGATGTTTTTTCATGAAAGAGAGACAGTCCAGCCTGAGGAGCAGTCAGCTCAAGCAGCTTTGCACTCCTCTGCTCYAACAGCCTAAACAAGGATGGGCATRGAAAATTCAGAAAGATGTTTTCACCTTGAAATGTCAGTCATGSAGTCCCCTAGCTCTTCCAGTCAACTCCCTGTTGTTGTGAATCCTTACARGAAAAGCAGTTTTTTCTGCCTCCTTATAATGATCAGAACTAAATCATTGCTGCTGCTTTCAGGTAAGYAAAGCAGGGGAAGGAATGAGCAATCAGATGCTTAGAATTCTGCCAGACACTTCACTGCCAGGACTGACACAAGCTTGTTTCAATGCATATCATTACTGAGATCATTTTTCATTCCCTGCTTTAACAGATGACAATAACTTAAAGGAAAAAAACAAACTGGAAAGCTATTAAAGACTTCTGCTGGTTTTAATTACACTGTTCTATGCTGCCCATAAAGCTTAGAGGAAATACAGTGCTACTTGAATCTTTGTCTCAGCCCACTTGCAGAAGGATAATGACTGGCCACTTCGTGCCCTATCACCATCCCTGAAATAATAAAGCAATAAAATAATGAAACCAGTGAAAGATATGGCCAAGGGCAAGGAGCACTGTGGCAACACTGCCTCAATTCAATTCTGTGCTGCCTTGCAAGTGGATGCCCTGCTGACAGTGTGCTATATACAGAAAAGGTGGGAAAGCAACTGGTAACATCAAATTGTTCTTCTGTGAAGATCTAATACTGCTCAGTGGTGACATCCTTTCATCCTAATCTCCCCCCGAAGACAAAAGGCAACCCTAAAACTGATTTACATATTTAAATCTTGGCTCTCCAACACTCAGCTCAAACTCTGCTGGAAAATTCCACATTACCTCTCTACCAATATGAATGGATGCTGGATCTGTGTGCATGGACACATGGAAACAGGAGCATCACAGAATCACCAAGAGAAGGAAACTGCTTTTTATGAGAAAAATATTCACAGCCCGCTGTAACAGAAGAGTTAACATAAGAGACTCTCAAATAAAATACTGGTTTTGCAAGCTTGTGATGTTTTTTAAGAAGTAGTATAATGTGCAGGCTATAAATATAATTTTAGGGATAGCAGTCAAATGCAGCTTACCTTGTAGTAAAAAAAAAAAATCAAACACTCCCTTATGCATAGTCAGCATTTCATTAAGTGCCTCACTGAGCTTTGTTTTTTCAAATATTTTAGTGAATTTTTTCAACATGAATTCACTTTAAGTGAATAGTTTAGAACAGTGAATCGTAAACAACTTATATTTATTATATAACCAGGAAATGCACATACTTTTGGAAGTTTATTTGCATTACATTTAAGGAAACTTATCCAAATAGAAGTCAAAAAGCCACGATAAATGGAAATGAAAAGGAAAAGCAAGAACCTCTTTTTCCTAGACAAATGTTCCATCAGCAGGAGTCCCATTATTTGTTATAACAATCTTTAACTTGTAATGACTCTGAAGAAGACTGATAACAGACTGGTGGGAACAGATGGAGTGGTGCTGTTAATTATAGGCACTTAGCTGCATCAGACCCCATGAGTTATTGCTAACATTTCCCACTAGGGAGGAGAATCACTTGCTTTTAAGTAGTATGTTGCTTACTAAGCTGGGAGCATTAGCAGCCAGGATTGTATTAATCAGTACCAACAACATAAAATAAAACTCAACTGTGAAAAAAACCCATGAAAATATTCCTTGAATAATCCCTGGACTACTTCATTTTTTTTTTCTTTTCCAATCACTTCTAAATATGAAAGTTCTTTAAATTCAGGTCTCACTAATGAAATCTCCCTACCATTCAGAAGTTTTCTAGGCATCTGACTAGCAGGAAGATKAAATTAAATGAAATAAAGGAAGCACACAGGATAGAATGTATGCAAACCTTCTGGGCTGAGTGAAGCCAAGAACCTGCCAAGGGATTCACCACAGAAACAGGGTCTTCAGYCTTGGAAAAAAAAAAAGCATGGAACAAACTGTGTGGAAGCCAAATTAACATCCTGAGTCCAGTGTCCAACCTGATGCTGTGCTTCAGTTTGCAGCTTCTGAGGCTTTGCACAGCGTTTTCATAAACATTAGTGTCCAGGCCATTAAAGAATCCTTATGTTCTGACATTCAGTCACACAGTAGAAAACTGGAATGAAATCTGTCTGTAAGTTTTCCATGGGTAATTAACTCATTTGTAGTGTACTTATTAGCTAAAGGGATGTAGCCATAAAGGTCAAGGGGAAGAAGATGGGTTTTGTAACTACTGTGAAAGCAGATAATAAGAAATACATCAGAATAAATAAAGTAGTAATTCAAAATTTAAGGTCTAAGTCCACAGAACAGCTGTATAAAAAAGCATGCTGTATAAACACAAATTACAGATTGCATGAAACATGACTTGCATGCTAACTTGGTATAGAAGYTACAACCTCCAATAGATCTGAGCTTGTATGTAAACATAAGCTCACTTCCCACAGGCCTTGAGCACATATCCCAAGCAAGCCAAAGTCTCCTCTCAATTTCAATGCAAACTGCTCATAACAAATCCTAAAATTCAATAAAACCCTTCCTTCTCTCCCAGGGTATCTTGCATAACATTACAAATCAGTCTTAATGTAGCAATGAAAAAAATTCACTCCCTACTGATACTTAGGCTATGATCTATCCAACACWCCTAATGATGAAATGCACTCCTTTACCAAGGAAGTAGTAATTATATTTCATCAAATATAGTCAATTAAATTTCTAGTCATTCATGAGAACTGAAAACACTCCCTTGCACTTTGTGTCAAGATAGCATTGATATTATTGAAAAAGAACGTTTCTCTGGAATCTCATCTACAATTTCTGCTTAAAAACCCCAAGGAGTGCCACATATTTAATACTTACATTCAAACCTGAGGACCCAACATCCAGTCAGAACAGCCATCATGCACTTGACAGTGGTTGGCATTGGAACATCAGGGATAACAAGATGAGTTACTAGGAGAAAGATTATATCAGTAAAACTAAAAGCACAGAAAAATCAGAMCCACACCTGGCTGAAAAGCAATCAATCATTATTTAAAGAATAAGCAGACTATAATAATTTATCAGCCACTCTTTTCAGCACAAGGAGGTGATTTTTGAGACTATGATCTGAGTTAGAAGGAGAGCTATTAGAAATTTTCTGGGTTTCAACATACACTTGCTGTGAAAAAGGGAACTCATGGTTTTATAGTTCTACACTAACACTTAAATCTTCAGRTGAGGCTCCAGTTTATAGGACAGCATTTTTTTTTTCAATCCTTTCAGAGTTATATTTAACTCTGACAGGAATCTTACTAAAGGATCTCACTGTTTTAATACAAAGCTAATAGAACTCCACTCAAAATTCTGGAATAGTAATCCAGAAGTGAAAGATGGTAGGGGGAAATTACCTTAGCATTTTGCTCACAAGCACTCCAAAGAAAAACAGGAGGGATTAAGATAATATTCCTGTCCTCAATGAGGGGAAAAGAACTCCACAAAACCCCATAATTTGGGTTCACCAGTCATAATGAAGAACAAAATCTGAAGGAAGGCAGCATGTGAGAAGATATGTAAACTTTCAGTCAATGCCATGCTCTTTTCTCAAGGCTCACTTCTCCCCAAGGCTCACTTCTAGAGAGTAAAAACTTTACAGGATGTCTCACAAGCAGAGACCTTAAAGTTGGTAAAAGGGGTGTAAAGAGAAGAGGCCTCTGAGGAGACTTTGGGATTTTAAATAACAGACAAACTGCCAAACTGTGGCTGCCCCAGAAACTTCCTGCCTTGATAGCCAGACAAGCTTTATTATGTGCTTACATGCAAAACACACCATCACTCCAGTGCAGCTACAGCTCAGGGGTTTCAGAAACTGCCCTTCCCAGCAGTGATAAAAAGCCTCTTGCAGGTAGTACCTCAAACCATAAAGTGCAGGACTGCAGTTACTTATATTTGGACAGAGACACTTCAACAAGACTCCATACCTCTGCTGTTAAATTCAGTGCACCTCTGGGCCTTCAGGACTGCTGCTAATTTGTTCAGCAATTTCTGCTGCTCCACACTAAGATTGCTCCCCAGTATACCAAGGGGTCCATTTCTTGGCTGGCTGGAGCTCAGCACCTGCGTGAACACAAAATTCTGCAGTAAGCTCAATATTTGGGAACATAAAGCAACTTACTTACTGGGCAGCTTTCTTTTTCAAGAATAAGCATTTTGAAACAATTCATGGCAAGCTCAGTGGACGGGGTCCATAATAAATAAATGTCCATATAACAAATCAGCTCTACAGCAAAAATGCTTCACATTAGAAGTATTTCATTAAGCTTATGCAAGGTACCAAAACATGGATCAGTTTTTTCTCCCCTGCCCTCTTCAGTGCTTTTTAAAGACACTAGGGTGTACTCATACAGCTGGTTGAACACTGTGTAAACAGCTKGGCACACTGCAGTGTTGAAAGAGAATAAAAATCCCAATTAAGTACTAAAACCTTCTAGTTTTAGCAGAGTAKTAACAGAGTATTATTGAGTAACCTATATAATTAATATCTGCATTTCCTTTTAGTAGAAGTCCCTAATATATACCCTGTAAGCAACAAATGCTTAAGTGGAATTTTTGATGTGGGTAGTATTAATTCAAAGTAAGAGGAGCTTTATGCTGACACAGTAGGATACTTCAGCTCCTGATTTTCCTAAATACTCCAGATTCCATGGCACAGACAGACCTTTGAGATCCAGTTACCCCAYAGCCTCAGGCTCTGGATCAAGTCATCCAGTCAAGTGGCACACACTCACCCCAAAGCAAATGCAAATACCAAAATGGTTTGTTTGGCACAGAAGAGCTACTTCTTACATCTGTTGCAGGTGGAAGGAACAGCCACATTAGTCCTGGTTTAGCTGCAACAGTTTACTTTTGGCCACTGGGTACCTTGTGACCTCAATGAGGAGGGACCTTTGCAGGCTGTAAAGGCTGGAGTAGATATGGGCTGCTTCTATCAGCTAGGTCAGCTTAATCCTCCTCCACTGGGAAGCACAAAGCATTTCATAATGCAGCAATTTGTTAGGTCTGAGTACCTGATTCTGGTTACAAGTCCTGGGAAGTCTTTGTCCAAAGGAGGAGAAAAACAAAAACCCCAGAACAATCTCCCAAAAGCTATTTTCTACTGCTGAGCTGATATTTCCATTGCTGGACAAAGGATGACAGTGGAACAGCCTTTTAAAGGCACACAAAAAGCACCTGGAACAAAGGCTGCTGCTGTTTGCAGACAGTTTGGAAAGCAGAACAAATTTAGATATGCAGAAAAACAACATCAACAGCAAAGTTCAAGCACTGATACTTGAGGAATAACACAGGCTCGTTCTCCTGTAATAAAACCACATGACAAGAAACATCGTTTGTCTTCCCACATAAAGCTGTAACACAGAACTTCATAGCTTGTCARTGTTCCACATACATCCTAGAAATACTGTCCAAGACAGCTTCCCAGCCTATTTTAAATATCCTTGTAAAGGAGGCGATGCACTGTACTTACATCCAAGCCTTCAATATTTAAAGGAAGAACTCATGGCTTGTTGTTCTATTAAAAAGCAAAACACAAAAACAAACCCACACAGACATTTACCTCAGAGGGCTGGGTAAGTGAAAATGATTCATTCTCCACTGGTAACATTAGCAGAGATTTCATCTTTTTGCTTTCTGCGTAGTCCACAGGCCGCAGACCAAATATATTACTGGCAAAACAAGCACAGATGGGTTTAAGTAAATAAAATGTGACTTGATTCTTAACTAACCAGGCATATTAGCTGGGTAGCTTTCCCTCCCACTTTCTTATTAATATGTAATTTCAGCTAAAAGCACAAAGCTTCAAGCAAGAATTGCATCCAAGACAGATGGATACTGAATTACAAGCTGTTGCATTCGGCTGAGGAGTAAGGGATGCTCACAGCAGAATGTTCAGTTAAATAAACCACAGTCGCTGTTAAACTGTCTCAAGATGCACTTTGATATCATTTGCAAGACCCAGAAATTTCAGCTTTAATCTTTCATTGCAGTCATAGAACCAAGAAATGTATTTTTGGCTTATCCATTTGCCACAAAAGACATGTCAGAAGACTCTCCATTAGTGTATTAAACATGGGAGCTTGATGTGGTAGTGCTTTTATGGGAAAAGCTACCTGCTTGCTACTTGGGAACCACAGCTCCCTTGCACTTCCAAAATCTGAGTGTGCATCTCATTTTCCCCTCAGTGTACTGTTCCACAGAACACATTAGAGCCAATKCAGTCAGGTTTTAGTTGGCTTGCCAATTTTGTTCAAAGCTATTGATTGCAGGTGGCATCTCATAGTTATTAGTTGTGCTTCCAGACTGATTTCCTCTTTTAGCACTCCTCAGACAGAGGTGATTGCTATAAACACATCAAACTCAGCCACGGCTTCAATTTCTTCTTCACACAACTTTGCTGCTGCAGGACAGTAGTGAGGGGAGGAAAGCCTGAAATTGCAGAACAGGTATCATTGCCATTAGCAAACAGGAGCCTCTGCCAGCACTCTGGGGTAACACTCTGCTTGCTTTGCCCTTTGTGAGAATAATGGCTGCTGCAGCTGATCCTCTTCTGCCCACCTCACACAGCTCTGGCTCTCCAAAGGCACAATAAGAGCTCATTATGGAGGGGAAGCTTGTCATGAGAACAAAGCCCTGACTCAGTGTCTGAAACCTGGCAAGCTTAGTCATCAAACAATGAAACATTTAAAGAGGTCACAGGACCACTGCAGCTTTGAAGAGCTCTCTCTTGGCCACACATTTCTGTGCAGTGGGAATCCAGGAAGCTTTACAGGCAATTCCACATAAGGCCACAACCCAATCCAGCCCAAAGAGCAGCTCAAATATATTAAGTCTCCACTCTGACTTAACTAGGAGGCTTTGRCCAGTGCTAAGCTGAAAGATAAATCTGACCTTAGCACCCTTCTGTAGCCCTGCTCACTAACACAGCCCCTGGGGAAAACAACAATCCACAAAAATCCCCCACAGAAGAGTCCAGGATGGTGTTTTACACCATTACCAGCCCCAAGCTCTTCTGTGCTACTAATGAGCACAGTGCAGGCATAATACAAACTCTGCAGACTGAAAGATAATTGGTTAAATCTCTGCCCAGGCCTGGGAGTTGCAGCCCATTAAATATTGTCATGCTGTTCCTGCTTTGTCATGCATCATCAGGGTAGCTCTTGCCCTTTCCTTAAATAAGGCCAATATTCAACTCAAACTGCTGCAAGATAAAGCTCCTTTGAACAATGCAATGCATCCAGAGAGAGGGGGGAAATACATATACATATCATCAAACACCCCAAAATCACCTTTAGACTAGCTGGCTGACCTTTCACTGTGAGCTAAGCAGAGGGAGGAAATCCCTGCATGTCAGTAGCACAGATTTGGGAGTGCTTTCCCCTCCAAAGGCACAGTAAGGTTCTTGACTGTTGGAAAAAACTCATCAATATTTACCACAGGAAAAAAAAAMAMCTCATCAATGTTTACTATAGAAAGACGTAGACCACCCCAGTTAAATACAGAACATTTTTTGCCAATTGAACTGTACAAATACAAGCTCCAGCTCCTTCTGCATTCACTTACAATTTTCTCCTACAGTTTTAAGCTTGTTTTAGTTGCTTCTTATTAGAGTATTGTGATATGCTGTCCCATCATTATTCAGCAATGAAGAATGAAAGGCTATTTACTGCATGTTAAGGTGGCATAGTTAAATTGTGACAAACTTTAGAGCTGAGGTCTGAAAAAGGAACACCAGCACAAGAAATGGTTTAAGAGTTTAGAATATTTGCAACTAAACAGATTGTTAAGCTTAAAGAGTGTGAAAATGTAGCTGAAACAGGAGAAAAGAGGGTTTACATAATCAAAACCAATACAAGGAACCCATCCTAACAACAGATTTTCAAGTAGGATAGTGTTGTAAATTACTTTTCAAAGAGAAAGGATGAAAACTACATTTGTTCTTTTTTAGTAAGGCAGGGGAATGGGATGCAGAAGCTTTAGGGAAATGGTGCTCACATCCATCTTTATCCAACCCACCTGAACAAGGGAAATCATTCACCTTGTTCTAAAATGAATTGTTACCCAATATTCAAAACCAAATTAGACATGCACATTACGTCCACCCTAACACACAAACAGTGTTTTCAGAAATACCAATAACTCTGTGTGCTCCTCCTACAAATCTGGGATTGTTGGGAATGGGTCCAGTGCACATGATGAGTTCCACACTCAGCAGGAAGACACAATTGTTTCTGCTGGAGAGAAATTAKTGAGGTGCTTAAGCTGGAATACAAGGTCCCTAATGCATCCTTCTTTCTACCAGAAGGCAAGTGACCTGTCTGGAAGGTTTTCTTAAACATTCCAGTGTCAGATGCACTCTTGGGAGCAAGCAGCCTCCTGCTAGCCAGTCATCAAGGTACTGAATAATCAGTAGGGCTGTTACAGCTGGAACAAATCCAATCCCAGAGCAGGATGGCTGTGCTGAGAACAAAGAGGAGCAACTCAACCAAATCTGAGTATGACTTTCCATGAAATTACATAATACTTTGTAATCAGGACTTTTAAGCTGCTCCACAAACCAAGTTTTGCCCCAGCCCCACAAAAGGGTTCAGCAGTGAAGGAAATCCTGCAGGCAGGTCTCAGTGCACTACCCACTAACTCCCACATGGAAATTTGACTGGCTCTCCAGGCAGCACCTGGATTTTGAGAATGTGCTAAGTAGAAACCTTTCCTAAACCTGACAGAGGGAAGAAAACCTAATCTGTGTAGCCAGAAAGACCATCTGAGATATCCAMACAGAGTCAGGATTTTAATTAACCTACTGTCAGCAGGAAGTTCAACACACTGTCTTGCACTTGGGCAGCAAAGACCTGCACTATCTTCACTCAGAATAAGGAGACAAAATGATATCCATTGTGCCATAAGTCTAATGCCTCATGAATGACTGCAGGTTATAATCATTTTTGTCCCTGTGCCATTCATAACTGAGGACCATGGTCTTCCCCTTAGCATTCCCACAGGTTTGTTCAGAGTCAGACTCACAACCATTACACCTAAAAAGCCAGAGCAAGATGACAGTTTSTGCCAATGCTAAACTTACTGTGCATGAAGAACTGGAAAGACAGCCCATTTGAGTGAAAGCATTTAGGAAGTACTGTGAAATTGCAAGTGCACAGATCTAATTTTTCAAATCACTTGGCTTGCTGTGAAGCAAAGAAAAAAGAATTCAAGCATGTTGAAAAAAGCCATAAAAATAAAAATTAGTTATGTGTAGGAGATTAACGTAAAAAAATTAACAGGATTGGTAGGACAATTAATAGGTCCACTGGTCCATATAATATTTTTCATTTGTAGTTTGTGTCTCTCCCAGTCAGTAAAAACTTCAATGAAGTTGTGGACAACAGAAGTGCCACAACTATTCAATCTCACAGATTTCCAAAAAGAAATTTTGCCAAGGAATAAGGAAATCCCAGGATTAATTTCTGGCAAAAGAGGAAGCCCTCATCTGTTCCTGCTTGGTCCAAAAGATATGTGGCTGCTTCCCATTRTATAGAGCTATTTCTTAATGCACTATGAGTTAACATCAAAGGAGAAAAACCTGGAATGTGCCCACTGGATGGTTTGTGAATATCTGACATCTAAATCTGAAATGGCAAAGTCTCAGCTCTCTGTACAGGGTTGTACCTCATCCACTGAGGTTCCTCAGATAAATCCTACATCCCTCCACAGACCAGTGTGTCTTACCTGCCTTTGGACCTGCTGTCAGTCATTACTGCACACCTTTAAAATCAATTTCACTTGGCACAACTGAGTATCATGCTAAATTTCCAAACTACTGCTTTAAGCAGGCTGTTGGATGCAAGCTCTTGTTCCAGTAGATTAACTCTTCAACACACAAGGGACATTAAGACACCAAACTGAGTCAATTCTACTGTTAAGAAAGCAGCAAGACATCAGTCACTCCTGTGAGGTTTCATGCTATACACTTCATGATGTCCCAAGTAAGATTTGAATGCATTTGTCATGTTCACATTTTACTTAGTTTAGCTAAAGTAAAACACTTAAGTAACCACAGTGAACTAATCAAACTTTCCTCCCCGCTCCTGTGAGATAAAGAAGAATCACTTTATCCCATTACATTAAGGAGAGCCCTCTCCTTGGCTGAAAGTTAATTCATTGTGAGCCTGAAGAGCCTACAAAAGGACTGGAAAGGGTTTTATACACCAAAGAGAAAAAAAGTGAACTAAAATTAGACCAATTTATCCATTTGACAAAATTGGTTTGGTGTTGTCTTAGCTCACACACTGCACACCTCTCAAGTTAAGGCACTCCTCATGAAAATAAGCCTTGGAGATGCAAGCCCTACTCATCACTGCTTCAATTTCTACTGTAAAGAACCTAAAATAATAATGTGAAGGTGAGCATTAAGTACAAAGAGACCAATTATAACTAGCCATAATGAAATGAACTGTAATTGCACCGTTTTAAGTGATCAGCCTGTTCTCTTCTCATCTCCTGTTTTCAGAACTGTGGCCAGCTGGTTTCAGAGATCTAGGAAAAAAAGTCACTGAAGAAAACCAAGCTTCTTGTCAGATGTGACTCCATTATAAGGATACCTGCATCCACAAGGAAAAAAGCATTAACTAAACCTTCTAGATGCAAGAATGTTCAAGCCCACTTACCTAGCCAAATCCAACCACTGCTTCATTAGGACTACAACTGGCAGAGGCTGCAAAAACACCCTGTGAGATTTGCAAAGTCATGATCCAGGKGAAGATCCCAGCACCATTCACTGTTGGAAGCTACTGGGACACAGGAGGGAAGGGAGACATGAGGCATTCCCAGGAATCTCAGACACACTGTTCCTGTTTCTGCTGTTTCTTGACAGGGTTTGGAAGGGGCCAGCAGAGCAAGCCTGAACACTTGGCTTGTACATCTGTTTCTCCGTGGCTCTAATGCTCTGTGTAAAAATAGGGAAGGGGAAACCCCAACCCCTTTCCATGCAACACACACAGTGGCATTTCAGCCAAAGACAGAGAGCCTACAGAAGATCTGGAAACCTCAGTTATTCCAGGAGGGATGAACAGGACTGAATTTGTGCCACAGCACCCAGACAAATCACACGAAGATTAATGGCAGCTACATTTTTTCTCAGATATTTTAACTGAACATTATCTACATTCAGTGAAAAGTTAAAGCAGGGCTTAAGGTTTACATAAATCTCCCCTTCCCTGATTAAAAAGCTTCTGTTTCAATTTGCTCACATAGAATGAGCTGAAAGAGGTTCAGCTTGACCTCTGTTTGTGTGAGCACATGCAGCAGAGCTAACAGGAGCCCTGCAGAGTCCATGGCTGGCATTTGGAGCCTGGGCTGTGCAAAGCCACCAGAGCTGAAACCCTGCCACAACCTCACAGCAAAGCTGTTGGCTGTGCTTTCAAACAGCAGACACACACGTGTAAGTGTGACACAACCAGCTCCTCATATTCAAGGGGCTTGAAAATCTCTGAAGCTGTCAGCCTTTCCAGGTGCACCAGTCCTTGCTGCTCAAGAACAAAGCGAAGATGAACAACTGATTCTTGTTTTACTTTTTCATGCTGAAGTCTTGAGTCAAAAGTCTTGTTGCTTTGTTTTGGCTTTGTCTTGTTGTTTTTTAAACTCTAATATATTCAAGATTAGGACTTTATGAAAACCCTATGCTTTCCCACAAAGCACCTTAATTCTCTAAGCTTCAAAAGTGTGAATGTTGAGAGCTGAAGTGATTAAGCTAAACTTGTTTATGCTTCTTCATGTGGCTGCACAGAAACTTCATCCTGTTGTGTTTCTATGCATACACACATCTATTGACAACTTGCACTGGATTCAAATTTATACACACAGGCCCTGGCACAACAACAGGACAACCCCTAAAATTATATTAATGCCTGGAATACTAACAGGCTGCAGGGTTATTCATAGACTGAAAGATTCTTTAACACCTCCTATACACAAATGCCAAAATTTTCAGGAGACTTAACTGTACAGAAGAGTCAACTGAAAATATCACTTAGCTTTTTTTTTTTTTTTTAATTAAAAGGTGTACCAAGGATTAGTGCTTTCATCCAGAAAGGCAAAAATGAAAGTTCTCAAATCTCAGCCTCTATGTCACTTGTGAAAACAGAAGAGACTGGAGCAAAATGCCTTCTGCTAGCAAGTAGTGTAGTAAAAGTAAAGAGACAAAAACCAGCTGTAGCAGTTCAAAACTCATCTAACTCAGCATCTTAGAGCTGACAGCAGCTATAACAAGATGCCAACAGGAAAGTGTAAGATTAGGGTGAGCATATGTTGTTACTTTCAGCTCCTGGAGTACTGGAGATATCTATGACTCAGGCATCCTCAGAAAAGCTTAGGACAAAACYAAAAGGAAAGGAAACACCCACCTGATACGCACAGCAGAGCACACATTAAACACCCRCCCCCTCACTTCACACAAAGCACATCTATCACCAGCAGTGCTTCACATTCCCTCCCATTCCCTGTGGGAGCTGCAGCAGTGGCTAAAGGCAGGAGCAGTCTGGGTGCACTCACACGGCGTGGCGGGAGGCGCCGTGCAGCAGCAGCAGCTCCACCACGGCCAGGTGGCCGTTCCTGGCGGCGTCGTGCAGCGGCGAGTCGTTCTGGTAGCCCGTGGTGTTCACCAGCGCCCGGTGCCGCAGCAGCAGCTCCACCACCTCCCCGTGCCCGTGGTTACACGCCTCGTGCTGCGGGGGGAAGCCACAGGGGGCACTGTGAGAGTCTGTGCCAATCTTCCCTCATCTGCCTCACGATCGTCATTTGAGGACCACTGAAGAGAAGACTCCCCCTGTCTTCTCTGCAGGAGAAAGTTACACACRCCATGGGCTCAAGACCTGAGCACAGTGCTAAGTAATTATCCACAAGTGTGTTTGCTGTATGCTACACTGAGCCCARTGAGAAGAAGAAGGGGGCACCATGCCCTGTTTGCAATAATAGCCTTGGAAGCTGTCCCACCTCTCGGCCTGGCTGGACTTCTGAGTTTCAGGTGGTCTCCCACAGAAGACCCTCACCTGTTYTACAACACCATGACAGACAGACTGAGATGTAAGAAGMTTCTCCAAMCCCTGTGTGAAAGGGCYCCTCTCCTCCTTCCAAGGACTGGGACTGAAACCCCCAACCCAGGGTAGGTGTGTGCGGGAGGCAAGCTGACCAAAGCGAGATGTCTGCCTGCAGGTGTGACCACTGGACCAAGAAGACAATGGCTGTTGCTTACTGCTGAGAACATGGACTACCTGTTACAACTATTCTTTATTATATCAGTTTCCTCCTTCACAATTTCCAATAGAGTTATCATAATAAAAACCTCTGAGTTAGCTAGAGATTTTGAGATCTCCCTGACATAACAGGCAGATCCTCGACTGGACTGGACCAAAGGACTTTGTCTCTACGTTTGATAGCTATATCCCCCTCTTTCTCTCTCTTTTTCTCTCCCTTAATCCCTCTGTCACATTTTGCTATGGTCACTCAATAAAGGTGCATTTGTTTTGATTATTACTGCAAATCCCCTGTGCCACATTGGGCTTTTCTGCACCCTGAGATCAATCCAGGAACCATCACAAACCCCGTTCGTAAGGACAGGTCATGACAGGGACTCAGGTGAAGCACAACTCACAGGGGGACTCCTCTCATGGCAGCACTCCACAGATGGCCAGGGAAGATGATGCAAGGGTGCTGTGTTACATTCCTGACAGGAATTTACCTGGGAACCCAGTGTAGGAATGTTCTTCACTCAGGGTCACCAAATGTGGTGGTGCTTGCAGGGGTCTTAGGATGAGGGAAGAGATGAGAATCTTGATTTCATGTTTCAGAAGGCTGATTTATTATTTATTATATATATTATATTAAAAKAAAATTATATACTAAAACTATACTGAAAGAAGAGAAGAAAAGGATTTCATTGGGAGGAAAGGAGGAGGAAAGGGAAATAAAATCTTGTGACTGACCAGAGAGTCCAAGACAGTGGGGCTGTGATTGGCCATTMATTAAAAACAACCAYATTGAGASCAATCAMAGATGCACCTGTTGCATTCCAYGGCAGCAGATAATCATYGTTTACATTTTGTTTCTGAGGCCTCTCAGCTTCTTAAGAGAAAAGATCTTAGCAAAAATATTTTTTCATAAAATATGTCTGTGACACCCCAACACTGACACAAAGTCCCAAGAACTGAAAAAGGCCAGCTGTGTGCAAGTTAGACCACAGGGAACAGACCTCTCCAGATTACAGCTACYAGGAATATTCTGCAGGAGAGGAAGAAGTCATGGTTGACAAGAACCTTTTGTTTATTTTCTGTAATTCAATCGAGCAATTTTTTCACTCCACTACTTGATATATTTCCAAACCACTGAGGACATTAGGAACCCATTAAATACAAGCATTGTTTTGAATTGATAATTTTTGAGTTATCCCAGCTGTACTGTCTGCATTTGCAGAGTCACCAGCTGATCAATTTCGTGGCCTGCCCTACGCCCCAGCAAAGGAGAATGACACCTGGGCAGGTCAGTGGCTGCTGATGAATTCTTTTAACCTTGTTTATCACCACTTCTTCACTTTGCATAATTYTCTGTCACCTAAATGTGTGTGAAGGGAACTAAAATATCAGAGAGGAAAGGAGGGATGAAGTGAAATGTGATTAGAAGACAGATGACAGAAAGAAGCCTTCAACACTCACCAGTGGTGTCCAGCCAGCATTATCTTTGACATTGGGATCTGCCCCGTTTTTCAGCAGCTCTTCCACAGCTGCTAAGTCACCCTACACAGGAAAAAAACCAGAGTTATGAAAAAGTAATGAAGAAAACACATAGATACAACACAACTATAAATTTAGCTGCAATAAAAATGTTATAATATAAGCCTTCCATGTAGATATTGTCAGGATAACAAAAGCTCAACTGACCTGGAGACCACAGTTAATCACTGCTGTTCATTTAGAACCACCCACACATTTTACACAAAGACATATTTCTAGATAATAACTATGCATGTAACAGAGTTAATTCAAAATAAATGGAAAAGTTTGCACAAATTGCAATCTGTCCACTACAGTCAAACTGCAAGGATTAAAGTCAGGAACATTTATTGAGAATTTCCTTGTCCTTCAGACTGGATTTTTTTTCAAGTTAATCAAAGTAACTGTCTGAAAACACAGGTGAAATAAATTAATAAGCCTGACAAGCTTCTAGAAATTGGTTTTCCACAAAAGGAAAAGAGTTTTATTTAACACTGCAATTACTACTTTATGTTGAATCTCATTGGCACTTTCTCTGACAGTGATCTACCAAAATAGTTTTAATTTGCTTTTTGGAAAAATGCTATACTCAGCTTTCACTGTAAGCAAGGAGGTGTGGAAAGGGTGGAAAYTAATGCAGAGCCTAAGGAAAAGAGGCTGAATAGAGATGAGGCAAAGGAAGGAAAAGGGCAGAATTTGTGAATCAGAGGTTCTGACACCCTGAAAAGCAAAGCTGGTAATAAGATTGGAGCATATCCAGATGCAGCTATAAATAGGTAAGGAGAAGGTGCCTGTGGAAGCTGAGGCRAGGAGATCTCTGCAGTGCAGGTCTCAATTCTTATTATTTTAAGAAAAATAAAGTGTTTCAAGACAACTGCAAACACTTTGCCTAGACCAGGGTACTGAGACCCCAAATGAAGAGACTATTAATATACAAACTGGTATGTAGCTCTTGCCAAATACACAATATAAAAAAAGATCTGAAAGAGAGAAATTTAATCCATGATATACACCAAGTTCAATACCTTTAAGTAATGGAAAGCCAAGAATTTCAAGCAAGCCTTGGAAAAGGTAAGAGAATATTATACTAAGCTTTAAATACAATAAAAACAAACTTAATCCGATTTGCTACCAAGAAACTCTTTGAAAAAACAAAACAGCTTTAATCTTTGCTCTTTAAGTTAAAAAAATATTAAGACAGACTGCTCTGCAAGCAACAACTGTAAACTCAAAACTCACCGAAATAAACGCTGAGACTCGCTGGCTTTACAACCATCAAGCAAATTAACACATCAGAGATAAATTTCATGCGTTATAGTCACAGATCTGGATGTCCCAGCAAAATGTTACCTTTCAAAGCAATTAAAGGATTCTAGCAGCAGCATATTCTTGATGGTTGCAAGGTAACAGACATAGATCAAACCTGAGGAGTTATTCAGAGGCAGCCAAGACAGCGCTCAGCATTAAGATCCTTCCCGACACAGAGAACACACAATTATCTATAATGAGCAAGAGCTGAGCTTATCATTTAAAGTTCAGTTGGCAAACATGCACTGCAAAGGGTTTGACATTTCAGGAGTACTGCTTTAAAGCAGGAAGCACAGCTAATAATTTGTGTGGGCATCAGATACTATCACAGCTTTTCACATCAGTTATGTGAGCATTGATTTGTAAAACATCAAAGGAAATGTTGCTGGTGTGGACACCAGGACTGACAACATCCCCTGACTTAAATCCAGGCCCATGTCGAAATTAGGAAATTGCTGTTTTGCTGCTTACAGAAGATAAATATTGTCATCATGTCATCTGTAAATGGAACCTGCTCCCTACAACCAGTACTGAGCACTGAGAGTGACAGCAAGGAGGGAAAGCTGTCATGAGCTGTGCAGTGACTGGATGGAGGCTGCCAATCAGGATTACAAGAGAGATGTTAACAAAACAGCGCCAGGAGAATGTGCCTTTTGTGTCCTCAGAGGCTCTTCACTCAGCCACCAGAAGGTGAACATTTAGCTTAAAAAAGCAGAAGACTGAATTTCAAGCGGCAGATCATTAATAGACAGGTTATCAAAGCAGGACTACAATCACAGAATCATTATGGTTGGAAAAGACCTCTAAGATCATCAAATCCAACCMTAGCGCCTCTGACATTTGCCTGCATCTTCCAGAGGCTGATACCAGGTTTAGACAACAAGTCAAACCAAGTAACTGTGATCCACAAATAAAAAAAAGTGGCTTGGTTATTTTTTACATTGGCCACTTCTATCCAAGTTGATGGAATCACTAACATTTATAAGCTAATAAATGCTTTGCTAAACTCTTAAACGAGAAAGKACCACAGAGATGCAAATCCCAGACAAAAATATGTCAATTCCAGGTCTTCCCTCCACAAGAGAGCAGAAGAAACTACACCTATCAGTATGGAATGACTAATTCCAACACGCTGCATAAAGATGTGCTTTGACTAATGCTGCAATTGATTTTGTACATTTAGTTCCTTGAGTGTATTTGATGCAGCAGGAAAATCACCAGTCTGCACCAAGAAGCCAGAACCAGGGGACACAAGGAGAGACCCTCTTAGCAGGGGGGAAACGTTGAGTGGAGACACTTCTCGTTCAGAAAAGGAGAACAAGGCAAACAGCAGGTAGAAAAATGCTCCTACCATTAAGAATTCACAGGCATGTGTTTATTTTGAAATCTAATTATCAATGAAGGATTACATCCAGCTCTTGAAAAGGCAGGAGCTAGTGCAGAATGCAGAATTATCCATTCGGAACAAACAAAGCTCAGGACATTTCATGCTCATAACGAAGCTCAGCTGTAGTGACAAGGCAGTAAAGGCACGGGCTTGCTCCTCCTCAGCGCCGCAGGAAAGGCACTGGGGCCATCTGTTGGCAGAGCTGGAGCCGGCAGTAGATCAGACAGAGAGGAGCATTTACAGGCCTTTAGCACTTCCTCCTCCCAAGGAGAATTCAGTTCCTGCAGCCACGGCTGCCATAAGACCAGAAAGCCATCTCTACTTGGCTTACACAAGCTTGTTGGAAGTTTTTTTTCCTTTTCCCTCAAGTCCTGAATTTAATACGTGTGGTTAAGAACTTGTGTCCTTTTAGTCCTATTTATAAGAAGTTTTTTTCCCATTCTGCCCTTTACAACTTCCATTAATCAAGGTATTTTTCACTGAAGAGTCAAATTACTAAATAAATGAAAACACATTCCACCAGAAAACACACAGATATTCTACCAGAAAAMATACACACATGCTACCTGAAAACACACACACATTCCACCAGTTAATGAGAGAGATGATCCAACGAATTAGGACAGTACATGAAGATGAAGCTAAACAGCTGTACACCTTCAACCAAATAGTTATTTTATTTACAAATTTAATCAAGCAACTTCAATCTTTAGGTCAAACAAATGAACCAAAACGATCCCCTTTTAAACACAATGCCATTTGCTTGTTTAAGCTGTGTGGGAAGTAGCTTATCATAACTGGAACTAGATTAACATGGTTGTCATAAAATGGTTAAATGGTTATAATAAATAGAACTATGGATTATCATAACTGGAACTAGATTATCTACAACTCATAAATGGTCAAGGAGGACAAATATGCATTAAAGAGTTTCTATGAATTGTGAATTCTTTTCAGGATTCTGCAAGTTTCTCGCCTCAAAATGCTCCAAATGAATTCCCTACACAGCAGACCATTCCCAAATAACAAACATACAAGAAGCTGTGCTTAACCTTTAATAAAGAGGAAACATGCAAGAAGTTACCCAGCCTCAGAAACAAGACAAGTGACAACCAAGCATTATTGAAAAAGAAATGGTAATTTGTTTCCAGGTTTCCAAATCAGCACTTGGGAAGATGGATTGCTTTGACTCAGAGCCAGTTTCCATATTCTCAAGTCCTGCATTTGAAACCATYGCACTGTTTCATATTTGCCTGACCTCCTGTCTCCAGGAGGGGAGATGTTCTTCTGTGACCCATCTCTCAACCATTGATACACATAGATCCAGTCCCAAAAGCAAGGAAGTGCACAGCTGACTAGGTCAGACACCTGAAAACAAGATTTAAAAGCCATCCTGCTGTTTGCCATCACATGCTCACACAACCACATCTTCTCTGCTCTCCTTCCTGATGTATCATTAACTGGTAACAAAGCATTAACAGGAGCACTCTCACAGGCTCAGAAGGAATTATCTTAGTTATTTTACTGTGTTAATTATAATGACCATGAGGAGTCCAGCACAGCAGGCTAGCCATGGGTGAAGCCTTTCTGTGAATCCTGAGAGTGCAAGGAGGGAAAGCTGTCATGAGCTGAGAAAACTAAAGGGCTCCTGGAACAGGAGATACCCCAAACTGGTCCAAATACAGCACCTCTCTCCCCAAACTCAGCAGATGCTCTGCAYAGAGGCAAATTCTTCTTTCCTCACAGGAAGGACAACTCCTTATTTCCTGCTAACTTGAAGCACCACAAGCCTTCTCCCAGCTATTTCCCATCCACTCCTTGTAACAGTGTGGCTGCTGCCAAGGTCCCCTGTCACCCTCTCGTGTTGCAGCTCACTGTCCCTCTCCCTGGACCTCACAATTTGCCCCATTCCTTCCCTCAGCAAAGCAGGAGAAGCTCAGGTACCATCCAGACCTGAAATGCAGTGCCCAGGCACTGGGGGGTTGTTGTCATCTCATTGCAGGGGTTCYATRCTGTTGTCTCCTTATCACAAMRGTYTCASACCTYCTTGGTGTTTCTYATGGGCAKCTCTCAGAGCACTGACTCGWTSTTCTTCACAAAGCAGCCAGCTGACTGCAGCTCCCTTCTCACCCAGCCACCCCACTCTGTTATAGCATCTTCTGCTCATTGGGTACAGCTGTGGCCTGTTMAAGTCAGGCCTGYTCCTAATCTTTGCTAAYTGGCCCAGCTGCAACTCCTTAGRGGTAAGATTACTTTCTACACTATCTTTATTTTCTTATATTCTCTCCCCCCTACAGGGGGTTCCTCTCTGYACAGCAGATTTAGGACTCTGCACTGACTCCTTTAGTGGTGCTGTGATTTAATTGCCATGGAAGAGCTGATCCTGGAACAATTTGTTCTTACTGTAAAAAACAGTCCCATGTGGAAGGGCTGTTGTGATGGGGCAATTTCCCATTAGTTTAGAATATTCAGAGTTGAACAGGTCACATTTTGTATTTTGACTAATTGGATTTTCCCCTTTAGTGACTATGAAGAKAAACGTGACTGCTGGTTGCTACAAGAAGAGTCCCATTTATTTTCATTTTTATTTTCATTTATTAGTTTAACTCAACATTAAGTTCATCCTCACTAGAACCTTTCTTGAGAATCATTTTGATTTCAGTGAAAATAATAACTAGTAGTAGTAGTAGTAAATGGGGACAATCCTTCAGAATCATTATAAACAGCACAACACTCTTAGTTTTCATGCCTGCTAACCTTGTTTAGGATCTCTTTTAAAAAAGAAAAAAGGGATAATTCAATTAGCTTTAATTAAATTCTGGGTATTAGACCCTAACAGCTAATGAAAATACAGATTTGTTTTTATAACTAATGAAGTCCCAGAGAATTAGACTTCATTTTACTTTGGGGTAGGGTGGCAGCTACAAGTCAGTTTCCCTTTACACACATGGAAAAACATTACTGGCTGTGAAAACAACAAGAAAAAAAAATTGCCCATAAAATGAAACTGGAAGATAAATGCTTCTTTCAGGAAAAAGAAAAAAAATCAGAACTAGAGTTAGAAGGAAAAAAAAACCCCAAAGCACCAACTAAACCCAAACGCCACACTGAAAATACACAAAGAGGATACAGCCTGGTATTTTCAAGACCAGTTTGATAAAATGCTTTTATCAGTTCATAGAGAGCTCCTGCAAGTTAAAAGATCATAACCAAGGGATCACTTYCCTTGTGTTATTTTAGTTCCTTTTCAAAGCAAACTTTGGGATCACCCTGAAGCCCTACCTAGCTACACAAGCCTTTGCTAATGAGCATCTCAATGAGTATGGAGCTGCTGGATAAAAACCTCAGCAGAACTAATGAGGAACAGAAGCCATTTCCCACTTTAGCTCAATAATTATAAACATCAAAAGACAACAGTGAAAGGAACTCACACACAGGACTGAAAAAGCCCATCCCACTGCCCACACTCCAGCTGGAAATCAGCTTTTTTGGCTGTACCAATGCCAGTAAGGAGTGCCAGCAACACCACTGAACTTCAATAATCAAAACATGTTTATCACCTTTTTTGTCTACAGCATGAACTGCTTAATTTTTCATTTATCATCAAAATGCTTTGCAATGAAACCTTATTGGCATATCACCAATATGCCAATATTCCAAGTCCCAACAAGCTGCAGGGATGCTGTTTCCTTAGATGAAATACCTGTGTCCCAAGGAAGCATCAGGCACATAGCTGCAAACCATACCTGTGTGGAAGCTTGTCAGGGCAGATCCAGTTTTTTCAGAACCAGTCATTCATGACTGCATTCAYTACAAATTCCCAGAAAATCATGGAAGGGTAATTTGTAAACAGTGTTTTAATAAAGAGGAATATGCAGGACTTATGACAAGAGGTAACAAGAGATCTCTCCTTCAGAGCTCTTGAGTCCTGTGAGGACAGCATTTCATTTTTTCYCCCCTAATTCCATATTAATGACATCAAATATGAGATTTGAACTCAGCTCAGCTGACACTTCCATTTAAAAAGGTCTCATGCAGCAGGAGTGGCTTATTAGAATGCCTTTGGAAGAAGACAGAGTTATTTATCAAGAACAGCCTTTGTCTCACCAGCCAGAAGTGCTGTATAAATGTCAGATGCTTATAGAGGAATCAATTCTTCCAGTATATGCAGTTTATTAACCACACAGCATTTGTATTATATGATTTAGCACAAAGTACATTTAAATTGCCAGACTACAAACTCTTTGAAATGACCTCTCAGAAGGGAGCTGCCATGAGAACATCTGATGAGTGGGACAGCTTTTACAAAGTAATGGGCAAGGACAMCCCCTGCAAAGAGCAAAGCCATGAAGTTCTACCACACCAGGAACTGGTTAAGATATTAACACATAATGAGTGAGAGCTGTCATTCTAAGAATAACAYTGAGCTTACATAAAACTGAGAACACCCCAGGGCTCAGCATGGCAATCACAGGGTGCAGCACCTCATTCCCCCCACCCTGAGCCAACCCTTGCATCAGGTGGTGGATCTCAACACTTAGATCATGTTAACCAATGTTTTACAGAGTTATCTTCATGTATAACTCAGATCTTGTCCTGGCTGAGTTACCAGCTCAGACTGAATTGATCAAGGTCACTCAGTGAGATCTAAAATACTTCCTGAACTCCTTGTGACAAATCAGAGACAGCTTCCTGGCACACAAGGCCAAAACATTTAAATGCTTATCACTTCCTAAAACTCACAGGTAAACTGACAATGTAATGCTTTGAGTTTCCAAGTACAATCATCTTGGATCATTCAGTAATTTCTTTATGAAATCAGAGAATCAGGTTGGAAACTCCCCAATAAACCTAGAATGAGATTTCCCTCCCTGAAACAGGATGTTCTGAAGTAACTGATTCCCAGAATATTTTTTAAACAACCTTGTCTTTTTAAAACTCTGCTTAAAGCTGAACTAGAAGATGATGGTCCTACCTTGATGGAAGCAACATGGAGCAAAGTCTCTCCCTTGTAATTTCTTCTGGCAATTGAGTTGACACCAGGGGATYTCACCACAGAAGGACTGAGTGGTGTTGCTACTTGACTGCAACTCCTGGAAGTGGACGGGGTAGAGGGAGATTCTGAAAGTGAAGGACTGTTAATGGCTTGAAGGGCTGCAGATCTTCTTGTCTTCATTCCAGTGAGTTTGGATGCAGAGGAAGAAATCTGGACTGGTGTCTGTTCAGTGGCTGGGGAGATGGGGGAGYCCTGCAGAGACTCCTCTAAGCCATCAGCCTGCCTGCCTGCCTTCCCAGGAACGCCCCTCTCACTTCTCCTTGCTYTCTTAGACTGAGGAGTACCCTGAAGTCTGGACTGCTCCCTTCCACGTTTCAAGGGTGTAACTTCATTTGSTATTGACAGCAATGCCTCTGCAGCACCATTTTTTCCCTTGCTCTCTTGTGCAGAGCACACAACCTCATTGTTATCTTTCTTCTCTGGGGATTCTGCCTGTGGTAGAACTTCCATATCTTCTGTATTACTGCTGGAGTCAGCTTCCTTTACAGACTCCTGCTGAGGTCTTTCTTCAGGACTCTCTGGCTCCTGAGTGCAAAGCACTACTGGCTGACTGCAGATGGTCACACACTTTTCCTTGGGAGCATTCTCAGCTTTTTTCTGGTCAGGTTTCTCTAARCTCCACACTTTGTTAATGTCTGCTAAATGTTTCTTCTTCATCTTCTTAATCTGTCTCTGAGTTGGTCTTTTTGTTGGCTTAGAGGGCTTTTCATGAGGAGGGGAAGGAAAGAAATCATAAACTGAAGATGTGTCTTGACCAAGGTCAGTGCTTTTAGTGCCAGCCTGACTCCTGTTCACAACACATCGAATCTTCCTGCTTCTTGGGCTGAACCACATTTTTATCTGCTCCTTCTTGCTCTTCTTTTCCAACTCTGACTCAGGTGGTGTGGATGTATCCTCTGCTGAATCTAAGTGCATGAGGAAAGGGGAAAAATAATTATGGAGCACTCTTCAGAGCCTCACAAAGCAAAAAAAAAAAAGATAATAACAACAACTGCAAGAATTGATGAAGTGTTACTAAATACAACCTATGAGTGCCTTCATTTCTTCTGAGAAGGCACACGTGGTGACTTTAAAAGCCCTGGCAAGGTGACCCTTCTGAGAAGGCACACGTGGTGACTTTAAAAGCCCTGGCCAGGCCACATGCCACTGTGGAGCTCAGAGATCCAACAGGCAAGTGAGCATCCTGGCAGAGAAATTCCTTCAGCAGTCTGGGTTCACAGCACAGCAGAGTTCTGACCAGGTCAGAAAAGGACAGAAGTTGGTTTTCTCACTGAGTTTTCCTTGGAAATAGGGTTAACAAAGAGGCATGTGCATACACAAAAGAGCACAGAAACAATTTTCACAAGAGATATTAGAGTTCATCCAAAGATGGAAAGGAAAAATAGCTGTAAGCAAGCAAAAACAATATCCTTATAAAAGTGTCAAACATTCCTGAGAAATTTTGACTGATTCCACAGATACAGCAGATGAACCAGAGGAATATATATAGAAAATCTGTAAGCAATTGTGTCCTGTCATTTGATCCTTTACCCCTGGGTAGTAAATAACTTCAAGGAAGTTATTTTGATGATCTCAAACACTTCTTTAAAAATATGCAGTGGAGCAATTTTATAAATCACATCGTACAGCACATTACAAATCAATGACCAGGATGATGCAGGAATATCCTGTACTCCCAGCACATGAAATAACAGTTGAGAACAAGGACTGAGGACATAAATACTGTCTTCAACGGCTTAAGAATAAATTAAGGGGTATAAAGTGACCTCAAAGTTAGACACTAATTTAATTTCACTGGTTTTTTGCACAAAAGAACCATAGCAGATTTTTTACCAATTCCTTCATTCTGAACTGGTGTTATTTTAGGTTATTTGGACAAGTGCTCCAAAGTAAATGCACAACTCATTCTTCCTGTTGCCTTAAACCTCAGGGACTTCCACTCACAAAAGTCTTGGTGATTTATAACAATCAAACACAAAACCAACATGAATTTTGTTTTGAAGCAGCACTAAGACCAAGATTAGAAGGGAGGGGAGGGTTTTAAGGATTCTTAAAATAACCAATATAGAGTCTCAATTATTAAAAGTGACAGACACTCACTGCAACAATCTATCACTTTCACTTCAGTGCCTTAAGTTTCTACGGCTAATTCATTATCTCCACACCTTCTATTTTTGGTGTTAGTAACTACAGCCAGTTTTTCACAGCAAGCTGGGACAAACTCATGGCAACAAACACACTGGTTCCAATCCCTTAGTCACAAAAAAGTGCTTTTGAAACTCCACTTAAAAGAGAACTGTGCAGCTAGTAATTCAACACTAAAACAGACATTCACAGWTGTCTTTTAAAGCAATATTGCAAAGTTAAATGTTTCCTTAATCTTGATTTCAATTACCCCACTTACCCCTGGAATTAAATCCTGTTACATATTAGATTCAACTAGAGGAATATGTAAGCCATCAGACCAAAAGTGTCATTAAGAATACAGCTGGAGGCTAGTTAATCAATCATTTAAGCATCTAAAGATAATCAAGTACAGAACTGCAGCTATTTGGTTTTCCTGTAAGGCTGGGCTTGGTGCAAACAAGAAAAAAAGCACTGAAATTGAGACTGAAATCTCAGAACTAGCTAGCCTAGAGAACATATCCAATCTCATTCTGACAATAACATCTTAAAAAAGGAAGAGCTTGATTGCAAACAGATGCAAAATATAAAACACAACTTACTATTTTCTCATCTTGCCAGTGTTTACACAAACTAGCAGATCTCCTTGTAAAATATTTACCTTGCTAAAAGTATCAGTCATCCCCAAGTAAAGAGAAATAATAAAATCGCCTTGCAGAAGTAATTTGTACAACAATTTTATGATGGCCAGGATTCTTTTTGATGTGTGTAGCACAGCAAGACTTTAAAGTCCAAGTGACAAATTCAATCAAAGGCACTGTCCTTCAGAAGTATGATCTAAAGCAGCAGAACACAATGAAGCATTTACACTGGCTGTASCACTTCTGGCAGCAGGAAAGCCTGCGAAAAATCCACCACAAGGCTTCTTGAACTGATCTGGTCATTGCTGGGTGCTCAGCAGGGACTTACTCATCAGGTTATTGGAAACCTGCTGAAAACATAACATGCCAAATAAATACTGCCCCAGGAGTGTTCTTCCTCACCTGCAATGACTCGAGGTGTAACAGAGTATGCTGCATGTTCTAGACCAGGGAGGCGCTCATGGGACACGATTAAAAGATGACAAAGAGATCCACTCCATCCAGAGGCCAGCCCTGCACACCCAGGGCAGGAAACTGCATTTTCTGCTACCCCTTCCTCCATTTCCAAAGTGTACAAGGTAGGGAGCCCAAGCRACTTGGACAAATGGCCAATCTACTTCCCCAAAAATCGAATCTTTTGATGGACCCAGAGCTGTGAGAGAGAGAAATAAAGAGGGGAGATCCAGAGCCAAGAGGSTGAAAGGAAGTTCTTATGATTTAATAAGTAAATGTTAATTTATATAAAGAGGGTATTATCTGGTGGCTAAGTTCATTCAGTTAAAGTACCTTCAGAGAAAATTGCTCACAATAAAATCAATCCAAATGAATTCTCTGCTGTCTCTGTGTTTGAAGCCAGAGCTTGGATCTCAACAGGATTGAAAAAAATTCCTATTATGATTTTGTTTTAATTGTTTTTTTAATACATAAGTGTCCTAAAAAAAATTCAGAAAGGCATTTAGACAAGGTAAATCAGTAGAGCATTCCTTACTAATTCTAGATTTTAAGCATCTGCAATAGCATAAAGAGCATCCACAATAACAGTATTAGAATCAGCCTATAATAAATGCAGTAAATTTAATCTCCATTACCTACTAAACRTAACATTCAGATACACAATGTAGTAACTGAATTATTTCTAAATTACAGTTAATAAGCACAAGTTTCTCAATGCTGGCATTTAATAGAGTTGGATTTCTTAAGTGTTAAAAGGGTTGAGAGTACACAAAAATACCAGGAACATGGTCAGTGCCTTGCAACTAGAGCTCCAAGTTCTGCTGCAGTGCAATAGCAGGCTAGTGCAGGGGGGAAAAAGGAGCAATTAGAAAATGTAGTTTAGCTATCATTAATCTGCATCAAAGGAATATAATGATGCACATTGTGTGCCTTTCAAATTATTCTCTATTATGGGTTTCAGAACAGAAGTTGAGAAATCTCTTTGACAAACTAGTCCCTTATTAAAAATCAAAGGGAAGAGCTTTGGTACCATCTGTGCAACATTAGTGCCTTCACTGAAGAGTGATTATTTTGCAAGTCAAGTATTCAACACCGAAGGGGARAGGGAGAAATTCCAGCTATTCAAAACTTCATCTTTAGATGTCATGAAAAATGTCACTGCATGCATGAAATGCAACGYAATCTGTTACAACAGGAGTTCCACACCCAGTAAATGTGAAACAGAGTCATGATACTATAAAAGCTGATTGATCTCACTGACTGACCACCGGCATCAGCACCAGCTTGGGAAGCTTGGAAAGCTTAGACCAACCCCTGCAAGGTGTAGCTCTGCAGGAGAAGAGGGGGGAAGGCTTTCTGTTTGATGTATAAAAGTGAAGCAGATTGCTACAAAGAATAAGGTAAAATCAACTATAAATCGTTGGTGATGGTTCTGAAAATTTACATCAATCTCTTCTTTTTAAAGAACATTACATAGAAAACTCTTAAGTAYTTAGAACTTCTCTTTCAAAATCATCACTGTAAATCAACAAATCTAGTGTTTTATGTACTCTAGGCCCATGATTCCACAAGTGCTCAGGAATTATCCACCCCTGAAGCCCATCATCCCACCAGTGTCAGTTCCCAAGATGCCTTGGACACTTCAACATTAGAGCTGAAGAGTTTGAGTGCACACATCTCCTACCTGTGGTGCCTGCCAGCCAGCTTCCCTTTACCCTTAGGAAGGTACAGCACAGGGCAGCCAAAAAGTCAGGCACCTCTCATCTTGCCATGGACTAGGCATAGAAAACCTCCAACAAGTGAACTAATTTGGAAGCTCAGCATTTCCTACCTATAGCTTGAATTTTCCACGTAAAATTTGCATTTTCCAGCCAGTTTCAGGTTCAATTCATCTTCAGTCACCCCAGGAGTGTCATTGGATGTGTTTCCCTCTAATTTAAAAGGGAAGTATTTGCTGTTTTGTGCAGTCTTTCCTGAATTATTTGCTGCTGCTTCTTACAATGCACATGCTGTTTGGCAGAAGCTATTTTTATCCCAATGGAATACAAAGTGAGATCCCTCTCATGTGTACTGTGGAACCTCAGGGTACAGGGATTTTTGTATTTGAAATATTCAGTGTGAGCTTAACCCTATCCTTTTCAGTCACAGCAGTTCCATAGGGTTCTTTAAAAGAAAAGCACACAATTTACTGCATGCACTAGCTCTGTCAGAGACAAAAAAAATTACTAGTAGGATGCACTTAGAAATTTCAGTGTCAACAAGGATCTCCAACAAGATTCAAGAGAAGCCACAACTGTCTCAAAACAAGCAAATATACAAAAGGGACATAAAACAAATATATGGAAATATTATTATTTTCAACTGCTTCTCTTCCTTTCCTGCACTGAAAGATTGATTTTTCGGTCTACTTCCTTTACTGGAACATGAAGTACAATTTCTGACCTTCTAACACAAAAGAGAAGAAAATATTGTTGACAGAAGTACAGTGCTGTAAGAACATGAAAGCAAGTCCTTAACAAGAGAAGAGAACCCATGATTCTCCAAACTCAAACATATTTCTCTTTGGATTCATTAAGTTCAAGGCAGAACTTAATGTATCCAGACATCAAAGGGAGGTGAGGGACTTGCTGGAGATGAGGGACAAAACATCCTGAAGAATTTGCTCTCAAAATCTCTAAAGCTACAATAACCTGTGATTTTCAACCTTATTTTTTTTCCCCAATATATAATTGGCTGTTCTTAGAGGTGTGCTTAAAATTTATTTATCAATTCAGGCCATTCCTGAAAGTGAACTATTACCAACTGGGGAGGATTTTCTCCTAACCTCAGTATCACACATCCAAAAGGCCACTGTGCTAATCCTTAGCAGGCTGCAAAGATTRCAAGTGACAGAAAGGCATCTCCCAAATCATTTCATATAAGACACTCTTGTAAACTTCTATTTTGTGTCTGCTTTTAAGTCAGAACAAGGGATGGTAAAAAGAACCTCATTTAGTTCTGTGGCCCAGCCATACCACACAGACTTCATTTTAGAAGAACTAAGGGATTAAATGTACTATTTCAATTTTTAGTACAGTTAAACATCAGACCAATTTTTAAGAGTTAATCCATCTCTAAGAGCTCTCCAAAACATCTGAAGAGTATCAATAACGCTACCATGTTGTATTTTAAATGCTTTATTTATAGCATCACAAACAGTTCCTCTCAGAATGATTCTCTTCCGAGTSTGCTTTTAAAAGCCTTCAGCACTTAAAATGTTTCCCTGAAATCCTATTTAAGCCATCATCTGTTTTCTATGCTCCAGAAGATTTAATCACCATAGGATTTTATACCTATATAAAATGTATTCCTTTACACTTGGATACAGGCRTCCAGCCTCATCATTTAAAATCCATTTTGGTGTCAATAAAGAGATATATAAATGAGTGAAGGTACTGATGGGATTAGACATAGAAAAGGAATCTTCAACTTACAGAAACATATTAGGAAGCAACAATGAAGGAAGAATTACCTATTCTGTATCTGACAACTAAATGAATGTTTTCTAAAACTTGGTATTACATAAATGCTCCTCTCTGAGCTTGCAGAAGAAACACACAATAACCTATGTTGATTTCACTACACTTTTTCCTACTTTGACAAACAACCTAAAATTTGATAGAGATTCATTCCCAGAGTACATTCTCTGCAATCTCCTATCACAGTCAGCAATGACAAAACTTCACTGCAGCAGATTAGCTGATTGTTAGGGACCAGAAAACAAATGAGTTAAGACTTGCTTCTTTCCCCTTTTTAGGCAAAGAACATAGATCATTTTTCCCATGTGCAAACACCCTGAACTGAAAATTACTGGGACAGCAGGCACGGCTCAGTCAGTGCACAGAAACCCAGAGGCAGGAGAAGACATGCATTAATTCTTTAAYAGGGGAACTTTACACTCTGGGGCTCCCATATGATATGGCAACCTGTGCCCCTGCTTTGTGCCACGTGACTCAGCAATCTCTCCCACTTTCATCTAATTTTGGAAAMCGGATTCTAATGAATTATGGACGAACCCACTCGCATGGATTTCTTAGTAAAACAGATTCAAAGAACGAGCAATCCATACAGACAGCTCTCTTCAAATTTTCCCAACGTGATTTGGAGCAGCCTCTCAGAATTTTAAGCAGAGCTGCACTGCTCATTCCCTGGAAAACGAAACGGGGCAGCCTGGACTCTGCAGCCACCAGGGGGTGAGTCTCACCTGCGGTGTCGGGGCTCAGGAGCTGCCGCAGCTTGCTGCAGAGCTGGATCATGTTATCCAGCTGCCGGTTGATCTGTGCATCCTGCACCCAGGCTGGCATGTGGCACACGGGGCACTCGGTGCCAACACAGTCACCCACACAGGACCTGCAAGGCAAAGGGAAAACCCATCATCCAGAGGAAGTTATCCACAGCACCCACCGTCAGCCGTTTCACAGCCCAGTGAGAATCTCTTATTTGGGCATTGCTAGAAAGCCCACATGAGTTAGTCACAAATGCAGGACAGGACATATTTATGGCAAGTGACGAGCTGAACATAAAATTAAGCAGCCCACTTCCAAAGCCTTGTCAGGACAGTCACGAAAAACACAGTGCCTCACAAGCTGACCCAAATTTTCAAAAGCTCCACCGCTGTTTGACTCCAGGTAACAATTAGGCTTTACTGTTAAAACTACACATTCTTTTACACCTGCTATTCTGCAGCCTTCCTGCACTTTTAAACAAGTGCCAGAAAGCCAACCCAGAGTAAACTACAATTTCCACTTTCTCCCAGTTAAAATTTGCTTGGTGCTGTGAAGAACTTTCACCTGTGTGAACATTTCTCTGTATGAAGTCCCATGAGGATCTCCAGGTGCTCAGAGTATTTTATCACTGCTCTCTTTCACARCATTTACATCAGATGATCATGGTGGAACAGGTGGGGAAACAGATTTACTCAGTAGTACTACTCTCCCCAAATCAGCCTAAAATCTTTTATTCCTTGATTAGGCCAGTGAGAAGACCTTATGATTTGTCATCTGAACTGCAACATTCAAGGGTTATTCATATCCCATCTATCCTATTAAATAGAGGTTATGGTTCCACACAGCCAAAACTGAATCAGTTTGAACAGTCTCAGTTACCTGACCACTACTCATGGAAAAATTACTGCTAGGTGCATTTTGTGCTTTAARCAGGCAGAGACCCTTGTGGCTGAGGCACTGCTGTGTCTGGCAGACTGAAGCACAGCTCTTAGCTCCAGCATACGCTGAGTGATATCTGACAAATCCCTCGGAGCAAAGGGAAGAGCCAACAAGGTCTCCTTCTCTAGGGAAGCTGGCCTCAGGCTCCCCACCCCGCTGCCAAGGAAATGCAGAATGACCTCCACACCACAACATCTCTTAATTAATTTTGTTGGCGTTTTGTAGTCAACTGGTAATGACTGCAGGTAACCTAGCACAGCTRCCCCACCAAAACTGCAGAAACTGATCTTGATAAATACCCCTGCCCATGACAAACCCATGGTGAGGGAGAAGCGGTTGTTTTAGGTGTGACCTGAGTACTGCAGTGCACTCGTTTCAGATCTTTCCATATTTCAGGAGCCAGCTCCAGCCACTCACCCCAATCCTCCCCAGGTCTGTTAATAAATGTCTGTCCTCAGCAGTGGACCAGAATCAGCTCTCAACACTCAARCTTGACAGAAATTAATCTCAACAAAACCTAAACGTGGCAGAACTTCAATGTAACAGAACTTTAACTTAACAGAGCATAACCCTAACATCACGTAAATGKAACAAAACTGAAGTCAGAGTTGAGAGTGCTTCTTTAAAAGTTCCAGATACAACAGAATTGAACTCATTTTTACCCCAGGGTTATAAAAAAGGTAATGGAAATTTGTCTTTCAACAGTTAAACATCAATGGACAATATGCAGGCAAACAATTGAGTTGTAACTGAAATAGCAGCAACCTGGAACTACTGGAGAGGTTACAAAGGTGTGGCAAATACGTTGTGGTTTTATGTAATTTGGTTTTGAGAATAGTTCATAGTAGCAGCAAATATTATTGCAAATACCTAATTTGCTTCTAAAGAAATTAATCTGAATTTCCTTAGGTTAAGTTTAAAAAATAGCCGCTGCCCAAGACCCAGTCATCAAAGGGCASATGAAATTGCTGCTAAAAGGTCAGGCATACAAGAGAGAAAAGATCAGGTACAACAATAGCTGAGATAATAACAAATAAACTCCTTTTTCTGGAGCAAGAAATAGCTGCTAATGAGTGCTTAAAACTCCTGTTAGCTGTTCTTTCCAGCCTCATCAATACAAACTGCATTGTTCTCCTGATGTTTGGAAAATTCTTTAAAAACGCCACAAAACTTTAAGGAACTTTAAAGGTGATTTAAATCTATCACCTAGAATACACAGGGGTTATCCAAAATAAAACCACAAGGCCTTAAATGCCTAGCAGCTGAAAAATTACATTTATTAAACCACATGTTAACGTTTATAAAAATTTTGACAAGTTTCTGGGGGTTATTTTACAAAATGATCTGTAGATATGTTGTATAAATGAAATAAATAATTTAARTAATTCCTTCAAACAGCAGAATCATAGAATGGTTCCAGCTGGGAGGGACCTTAAAGCCTATCTCATCCCATCTCCTGCCATGGGCACTGTCCCAGGGTGCTCCAAGCCCTGTCCAGCCTGGCCTAGGAGACTTCCAGGGATSYAGGGGCAGCCACAGCTTTTCTGAGCACCCTGTGCCAGGCCCTGCCCACCCTCAAAGGTAAGAATTTCTCCCTAATATCCAAARTAAACCTACTCTCTTTCAGCGTGAAGCCATTCCCCTTAATCCTGTCCCTATGTGCCCTTGTAAAAGGTCCCTCATCAATAATCTTCTACACCAATTAGAGGCCACAGCTGGGAAAGAACACGTGTCTGGAGAGAAATAAATCACCTGTGCACCTTTTAGCACATGCATACTGGGAAAGAGATACTGAGGGCACCTGTCCCATAATCAGTTACTCCTTAAAAAGCCAGTAAACATTCTACTTGTATTTTACCTTTCAGGCCTTCAACACTGTAAACTCCTATTAGAAAAGTGCAGCTGAAGATAGAGAGTGGATACACATCCATGAGGGAGGGTTTCTTCAGCTTTTACTGACATACTGACATAACAGGACATAAAGCKGAGTATCAGCTGGTTTACAAGTACAGGTTAGACAGTATCTTTCCTCTTCACCCTAACAAAGGTAGGATTTTATCAGACTGCTTACACCAGTGCTATGCAGAGAAACTCTTTAAAATACACAGCAGACCTTTAAACTCCCTGTGTTTGCATGTGCATGCCACGAAGAGCAGTGACACTCAAAAAGGTTCTCCAGCCTCACCCAAAGGTGGCCGAAAGGTTCCCCCACCTCACTCAAAGGCGGCTCTGGGGCACAAACACTTCAGCCCCTGCCTGTATTGACAAGGCAGTGAGTTGTCCCACGACAGGCGACGCAACCACCACCACCACCACATCAGAAGCGCTTTGCTGGCAGAACGTTTAAATTAAAGTCAGTTCAAGTTAAAAGTTAACTTTAAGTTAAATCAAGTTCAGTTTTTTGAAGCACTCAGATTATTTGGCCAACCCTAAGCAGAGGTGAGCTTGCCTATGCCAGTGTGTTTGGATGTATGTGAGAACAACAACAGGCACAGAGGCAGCACTGAAGGAGCAAAGTCTGTAGAAGGCCAAACCAACAACAAGCACCACCCAGCCCTCGGGGGCAGAGGAAAACCCCCTCGGAAACAGGAAACACCTTTCCAAGCCGCTCTTTTTTCTTTATGTGAGGAGAAAGAGAAAGGAGTTGAGGATGATGCGAACTGCAGGTTGTTTTGGATTTTTACCTCACTACAAGCAGACAATTCCCTCCACCACACTGCAAGCTCCCTTCACACCCGACCAGCAGCATCCTGAAGCCTAAACCAGCACTCCTGCATGGGACCCGCCGGGGAACAGCGGCTCCCGCTCTCCTCTCCCCCTCAGCTCCCCGGGAGGAGCAGCAGGCCCCGGCGGTGCCCATTCCCTGTCCTTTCCCCACAGCACGGCGGCGGGCCCCGGTACTTACAGGCAGAAGACGTGCTCGCACTGCCCCAGGGACACGGGCTCCCGCAGGACACCGGCGCTGTGGGCAGAGCAAGGAGAAACGCGGCACTTTTAACACACACAGCAGGGGCCGTGGAGCAAAACGGGGTGGGGGGGAAGGGGGAACGAGGACATCCATTACCAGCGGGAGCAGCTCAGAGCCTTCTCCAGCCGCCCCAGCGCAGCGCGGGTGTGGGACCAGGGGTGCCCGGGCGGCGCCATGGAGGGGGCAGCGGGGCGGAGGGGGCTGCCTGGGGCCGGCTGGTTGCCCGAGCGTCCGCGCAGCGCCTCCCTCATCGCTTCCCTCACAGCGGCTCCCTCATCAGCTCCGACCCGAGCCCTTCCTTCCCTCAGCGCTTCCCGCCGCCGCTCCGAATCCCCCGCCCGCCCCTTCTGCGCAGGCGCGGGGGCCGCGCGCGCGCTGCCCGCCCTCAGCGTTTCCCGCGCGCCGGGAGCGGGGCGGGGCCGCCCGTGAGGGGAGCGCCGGGGAAATGGCGGGCCGGGSGAAATTCGGGGCGGAGAGTCGGGAGCACGGGCTGTGGCAAGAAAATTGGGTGTTAATGTCTTCACGTGCGACTCCACCGGTGGGGGTCTGCCGTAATTACAGGGAAAATAGGCTGTTGATGTCTTCGAGAACGACTAGGTCTGAAAGAATAGCTTGACAGTCTTGGCAGTCTTTTTGTCTCTACGAACATGAAACTGCGGGAGCTTGTTATAGTTTAAACTTCTGATCTTTAGGGTAATGGCAGAAATGCCTCCGCACAAGTCTCTAAGTCTGTTGCAGAACCCAGTGTCTGAACTTCCGAACTTTAGTGGCAAATGACAATACAAGTTCAAGAAGCTCGAAGCCATTTCCTCATACCCCATCCTTGTTCCCTGTGTGAAAAACGCCAATCACTTGTTTTGAAAATTTTAAAATTTAATAGTAATAAAATGATTATAAAATTATAATGCAATTAGAGTAATAATAATTTGGACCATTTGGATTAGGACAATATGAGACAAGAGAAACAAAGAGTTATGGACAGTCCGGGTACCTTTTTCTGGGCAGCACAAGCCCGAAAAAGGACCCACGTTAACAGAGGGTTAACCCTTAAAAACAATAACCTGTTGCATTTTCATACACCTCATACATGATGCATAAATTCCATTCAAACACAGGATTCTGTCTGGTCAGTGTCAACTTCTTCCTCTGAATCCTAACAGTGTCTTCAGGGCTGAGTGAGGTGGGAAGAAGTTCGTTTGTTCTGATAATGCAGCAATAATTTTTTTTCTCTGAAAGATTCAGGTGTCCTGTGGCTGCTRTCTCGCTGCGAGTCCTTCAGAAAAAAGGTATCCTACACAGCATAGTTTCTATTTTAACATTTTGTTATAACCTAAAACTATATTTAACACACTACTTAAGAGAATTAATACAGCATTACTCTCTAACACAACACATATAMTATTCATTTGAATATTTGCCAAAAGCCAATTATAAAATACGCATTTTCCACACCTGGGGGCACAGCCCGACCCTCCGGCTGTCCCCTCCTGTCAGGAGCTGTGCAGAGCCACAAGGTCCCCCCYGAGCCTCCTTTGCTCCAGGCTGAGCCCCTTCCCAGCTCCCTCAGCCGCTCCCAGTGCTCCAGCCCCTTCCCAGCCCCTCGACATCCGTGGTGTCCTGAAGTGCCCAGAGCTGCACACAGCACCTGAGGTGTGGCCTCAGCAGAGCCCAGCACTGGGGAAAAATCACCTCACTGCTCCTGTGGCTGCACAATTCCTGATACAGGCCAGGTGCCATCGGCCTTCTTGMCTACCTGGGCTCATGCTCAGCCGCTGCCTCTGGCACCTTTCCCAGCCTTCCAGCCCCTCTGCCCCAGCCTGGAGCTGCAGGGGGTTATCCTGGCCAAAGYGCAGGACACGCTTGGCCTTCTTGAACCTCATGCTGTTGGTTTCAGCCTGTCTAGGTACCACAACAGCATCCAAATCAATCTCCTACCCAAATCTGATGCTCCTATGTRCGTCTTCCCAGTGTCTCTGTATTTATAACAAACATGTCTGTGAAAAATGAGTCTTTTATGATTGGCTTTTCGCAAATATTAAAATTAATATTATATGTGTTGTGTTAGAAAGTGATGCTGTATTAACTCTCTCAAGTATTGTGTTAAATATAATTTTAGGTTATAACAAAATGTTGAAATAGAAACTATGCTATGTAGGATACTTTTTTTTTCTAAAGAAAGGACTTGCAATGAGATAGCAGCCACAGGACAACTAAATCTTTCAGAGAAAGAGAATTTATTGCTCCATTATCAGGAGAAACGAACTTCTTCCTGCCTCACTCCGCTATGATGACGCCATTAGGATTCAGAGGAGGAAGCTGACACTGACCAGACAGAATCCTGTGTTTGAATGGAATTTATGCATCATGTATGAGGTGTATGAATATGCAACGGTTACTGTTTTTAAGGGTTAACCCTCTGTTAATGTGGGTCCTTTTTCGGGCTTGTGCTGCCCAGAAAAAGGTACCCGGACATCTGTAACTCTTTGTTTCTCTTGTCTCATATTGTCCCAATTCAAATTGTCCAAATTATTATTACTCTAATTGCATCACTATTTTTATAACCATTTTATTACTATTAAACTTTTAAAATTTTCAAAACAAGTGATTGGCATTTTTCACATGTCTAACACAGCATAAATATAAATATCAGGCAGAGGTACCTCACCAGTCACCATTATTTCGGGTTTCCAGGGTGGTTTTTCCCTCAGYCTGTGTGTCCTGTGGCACCCCAGCCCCAGCCCAATCTCCCACTTTTACAGCTTGATGTTTTCTAGGTGGTACCTGCACAGAAACGCAGCCCCCGCCATCCCTCTACAGCGTAATTACTGGAGCACATAAAGTAGTTATAGCAGGAATTTATCACTTTCAGGTAGAAATACTCCTGGCCAAGTAAAAGATAGAGCAGGAATGCCAGGAGCAATTTATAACGGGCTTACTGACATTTCACGTGGAGAAGCTCCGCCAGTGAATAAGCATCAAGCCATAAATCTCGGAGAAAACGTGATTAAAGCGAGCAAGTTATTCTTTGAGGGAACTTCATCAAAAAAGGACATGGCTGCAAAATTTGGTTTGTGACAGTCGTAGAAAACAACCATCTGAGGGGTGTTCCAGCCTTACCCTATCTAGACAGAAGGAGTTCTACTCAAACAGGTAGATCAGGGCTGAAAGAATTTAATAAGTTATTAATGTCTTCCAAGAGGGAGGTTCTACAGTTTCYAAGCGTCACACTCCTCAGCTTTCGTAGCTTGAAACTGTGAATTTTCTATTTTTTTTTCTTTCTTTAGGGAACGCTAAATATTTCTCTTTTTTAATATGAGGCAGAGGTGCAGCAAAGTGGGCTCCTCACAGGATGTGGAATTGTGAAATCTCTCAGCACTTTGGAGAACGTTTCCTGCTGTCATCTGGGTGCAGTGAGCTGCTGCAGGGCGCAGCATCCTCCTTTCGTGTCTTGGCAGAGGGAAAGGGGCAGGCAGAGGTGCCCTGGGTGTGCTGCTCAAAGAGGAGTTTGTCCCCAAGCCCTGCAAGCCAGGGGACTTAAGTCCCTTCAGAAAATAAGCCAAGAAAATAAGAATAAGGCTTAAGAAAATAAGAATAAGGCTTAAAAAAATAAGAATAAGGCTTAAGAAAATAAGCCAAGCCTGTCATTTTTCCCTTAGGCATGAAGAATTGCCAAGTGCAACCTTAACCTAAACCTACTCCCTGTTACTTGGCTCGTCCTGTGCTCCAAAAGCCCAGCTCCCAGCAGCTCGCCATGCACCAGGGATCCTGAAAGATGGCAAAAGGCCTCACTGCTGAGATGAAACTTCAACGCAGTTTGAAGCATTTGGAGCAGGTTACAAACAACACTTGATCCATAGATCTCTTGAGTCAACCTGGCATTTATGTTCACAAAAGATGAGATGCCGATATATACTGTATAGCACAGTAAAGCTGATAAGTGCCTCCTCTTCCTTTCCTCCAGCTGAAATATGTTTAGTGCCTCTCTCAATAAATCCACAGATGCAATAGTTTCCATTGTGCTGAGACATTATGTGGGAATTTACAAACATTTACAACTAAGTTAAACTGAGGCAAAGCACTGCCCTGGGCAGCCTGCATCTAACAAATACTTGCGTTCCAGAAAGATGTAAAAGTCACGAATGATTCATTCTCCTTAATTTTATAAAGGTTAAGGAGCTGGCACTCTTGGAAATCTGAGGAGTGTCTTCTTCAGCAGTGAATTACTGCTACCAATTGGAGAGTCAGAAGCAAAAAAAAAAAAAAAGATGGGGGGAACAGAGTGAAGCAAGAAATATATCTCTAAATTTGGTTTATGYGGTATTTAAAGTACAAGTCAAGCCATTCCAGGCAGTATAAGGCCCACACCCTTTAAAATAAATTTGTTGCATGACAGAAAGCCAGTGAAGGGGTTTCAGCAGTGGTGTGATATAGTGAGGCAGCAGCGTTTGGTGCGTGCATGAATCAGCAGCTCTGCACCCCGCTGAGGCAGCGCTCATCCTCACCGTGCTGGGCTGGAAATGGGATTTCCAAACAATGCTGGGCTCCAGAGCCAAAGCCACGCTGAAGGATGGCTCAGCTCCCTGGCTGAGAAGGGAGGGAAAAAATCCTCGCCAGCCTCGTGCTTCATTTCAAAGCATTGCCCATCTGGTGAAGACCTTTTTATGGAAATACACTGCTACCTGATATTTTATTCATTTGCTGGAGCTCCCCAGCTGTTTCTCAACAAATATACAATTATTATGTGATGCATCTTGTAAGGGGAAGGAGAGTACAGAGGGAAGCAGTTCCATTGAGTTTTGTAAATCTGTTGTTTTCCTAGGGGTTAAAAGAGCCAAAGCTCCCTGAAGAGGGGATCCCTCTGCTCTCATCCACCTGATTACAGAGCACACCCTGAAACCTCTGCACCCTGCCAGGACAGGGTGCTCAGCTCGAYGTGCTGCACACCCACAGCGAGCGACAGGATGGATCCTCTTCATCAGAAGACTGCAGAARAAACTGGAGGAGGCACAGCCTCATCTTTGAATTCCCTCTCTTCCCAAATATCTGAAACACAGGCTTCAGCAGGCTTAGTTTGCTCCTCAGGGCACCCCTCTGGGGCCARTTTTGCCCCATACCCAAAACCCTGTGAGGTCACTGTGGTCACAGAGAAATCATGGACTGCAGTGCTCGTTTGACAGACATGGGGCTGCTGAGATCCTTCAGTACAGGAATTGATTAGGGCTGTTAGACTACCAAATTTTAAGATTTCAAATACTGAGGGATTTGATCCCTCAAAGGAAATAATAATAATAATAATAATAATAATAATAATAATAAAGTCTATTACACTTTCAGACTAAGCAGCACAGTCAGCATTGCATTGCATGGCATTAAATTATTCCTTGAGTCTCAATAGCAGGAACATCTGCTGGTGTTAGACATGGCATTTTTAATTAAAGGCAGCAGCAGAGAAGCCTGTGGTTCATTGGTTCTGCTTTCACCRTGTGAATTGCTAAATCCAAAGGGCACTTGTACAAAAGATTTGGTCAGAGCACAAGCTCTGGGCCCAGCACTGCAGAAAAGCACCAGAGGTGACAGGTAATTTCCACCTGCCCATCGCCCAGCAGGAGATCCCTGTCAATGCTCACATGGGTCAAAAGCTGTGGGGGATTTTACAAAATTTAAATTACCCTTCTGATTTGACCAGAAAAGGGATTTCCTGCAGAAAGGCGAGTAACAGAGAAGAGCAAAGCATGAGAAAACCCTGTGCCCAGCCAGGGACCACGTTCACACCTTTGCTGCAGTAACTGCTGGTGTTGCCCTGCTCCAGTGCTGGGGTGCATGGATAGATGGAACAGACCCTCCCTACCAGGTGGTGTCCCCCAGAGTTTTAACTTCTGAAGGAAAAGAGTCTGAAGAGGGAGTAATTTGCATCCCCATCAGCTGCCCTCCAAGAACTCTGGCTCTAAGCAGGTCAAGCAAGACCAAAAATCCCCATCAGTCCTGGGATATGAGGGATTTCAGCATGATTGGGATTTGGGATTTTCAGGCTGGAAAATGCCCAAAGCCCCCAGCAGGGTGGGTACCTCCAAGACAGRGCCACCCAAAAAACAGCTTTCTTGCCCTCTTCCACCTACCACCACCCCAAGGCAGTCCCACTAACCTGGGTCAGGCTAGGCAGTCTGCTTTGATGGCCTTTCTTCAATAAAATCTGAATTTAAGTCTGGGAAATGCCATGTCCTGACTCAGCTGGGAAGAGCTGAGGAGCAGAGGGAAGTTCTCRTCTGGGGCTGTGGATGTCAGAAATGTCAGCCCCATGGACACGTGTGGCTGCCTTCCCTTTGGCACCAAGGGGCCAGGATTTCCCTCAGCAAGCCCCACAGATGGTGTTTGTTTGCTCAGCCACCATGAAAAAGGAAAATATTTGGTGCAAGCTGCTAGCAGACAGAGACAGACATATGGTCGGTGTGAGGCAAGCCTGGATGCTCAGGAAAGCACAGGCAAGGCTCTGCAGCAGCTTTTAGATGTTGGATTGCCCTTGAGCTGGGTGGGACACAAGTCCAAGGAAACCACTGAAGAACCTGGGTGCAGGTTTTGTACTGCTGTGGCTTGAACCCTCCTATTAGCCCCCCTCTAATTAATCTTATTATGCTATCCCTATTGCAGTAGAATTATTATCATTAACCCAGTTYTAATTTATGCAAACCTCAGCTCTGGCTCAACGCTTGGAGAGATTCACCCTGGTTTGATGTCTGTTCATCTGGCACTCACAGAACACAGGTTCAAAATGACAGAGACCATTAAAGGCAATTACTTGCATTTTTAGACCCAGTGGAGTCAAAGTTCTGGTGTAACATTGCTTTTGTTCTTTTCACCTGTGACTGTTTTCAAAAGTATCATTGACTGTTTTTAAAAGTATCATTGCAGCTTCAAGCCTAAGGGAGATCTTTGTGACACCCCAAAAAAATCAAATTCTTTTCATTTCCCTTCCAGTTACATTTTAAAAATGCAAACCATAATTGTTCCCCAGATATCAAGGCCTAATTCTTAATCAGGACTAACCTGCAGGTAAAGGAGCACTGGTGACCTCCATGAGGTCAGTCAGGGATCTCCACACCTTCAGTCAGGGCTCAGCACCTCCAGTTCCACCAGGATCAAGCAGATAACCAGGACTGTGAGTGCTGGGCTGACATGGGGAAGAAATKTGCTGTGGTTTCTTAACAACAAACCTGCCTCACTTTAAAAAATTCAAGTTATTTTGGAGGTAGAGAAGACATCCCCACTTTGCCTGAGTGCTTGAGGGCAGAGAGAGAGGCTGTGCCCRAGCACCAAGACTGAGGATCCCTGGGCAGTGAAGCTGTGTCACCACCAAATTGAGAAATGATCTGTGGAGRGGGATGGAGCCAATCTGGCACGAGCTCCACACCCAAAACACCAAGTACAGTCATGTTAGTGCCCTGCCAGCCTTGCTCTGGTGCACAAGTGTCTCAGCCCCACCTTTTAGCTTGAATAAAGTCAAATCAGGGGAAAAAAATAACACATCAGCAAGGAGTGCAGCTGGCATTTCTGGGGAATATGAAATATGKGGGTAATGCTCCCTTAATTTAAAATGAAATGCTCCTTCCSTGCTAAGCCTTCCTTCCAAAGCGARGAGCAGCAGGCTCCAGCATCCCACAAAACCCATGCCTGGTGCTTTTTAAATGTGAAAGCCAGAGCTGAGCTGCAGATAAAAAACCAAGGAAACCCGTGGAGTCACTGCAGAGATCCACGGGTGCAATGCAGCAGCTGGCAAGTGCAGCACTGTGCCCTGCACTGGGGCTGCAGGGAGGGCTGGGGCGGCAGAGCAGGTCCAAGACCTCCTGGTCTTGCTTTGCCCCTCGGTGCTGATTTACTGTGTCAGCACAAGAGAGATTTTGTTGGGCTGCAGCTTGGCCTGAACTGTTGGCARTCCCTCACGTGGAGAGCTCCCAGAGCGTTTTCCTGACTTGCATCCTGCCTGGAGGAAACTAAGGAACAAAAGCCACATCTGTATGTGTTTACAAGTAAAGTTATGTATTCTGCAAATAGGTGAGGATATTATTTTTTCCATACTAATCCATACTAAATCCAAATTAACATGATAGTGGCTCCTGGTGATTTATGTTGTTATAGTAAATAACAGCAACTGCACGGCACTTAGCTGATGATTAATGATCCTTATTTACAGTGTGTTCAGCCCAGGTCTGCAGTTTACACTTGCAAACATCAAAGGAGAGTTCAGCTTTCCCTCTCTCCTGTATTTTGAGGCCACGTTATAAATYCTATGCCAGCAGCCTCGGCAGCTGCATTTTAATCCACAAACAGGATTGCCATAAACTTCCAGAAGAAACAGTGGTCTGACCTGTGAGCCATGGGGGCTGTTTCCCTCTGGGAGCCCTCTGGGAGCAGGTCTGGCTTCTCCAGCCTCTGCAGGGAAGAGAGCCAAGCTGTGRCAGTGGATGACACCATCGCACCCTCCCCTCTGGGTTATCAGGGTCTGTCACTCAAATGTGCCATGCTGCAAGCACAGCCCCTGTTTTTGTGCCCTGGTTTTGCTGTAATCCCTCTTCTTGATCCACCTGAGGGAAGCAGGATGGTTTGTGAGCTCCTCTGCCCTCCCAGAGCCAGTGCACATCCCCAGCCCCGCACCAACAGTGCCCCATGCTGGGATTCCCCAGCCCTGAGCCATCCAAACCCTTTGCACAGGCTCATTTTTCCTGGCCTACTCTGCAAGCAGGCCTGTGGGGGTGGGACAGCTCTGCCACAGACCCTCCTGTTTGCACTAGGTGGGTGCTGAGCACCTCTGCATATCACAGCCTGGGTGGATGGGAAAACAGCTTCCCACATCCCATGGTGATTTCATGGACTTTATAACCTCATAGGCTGGAGTGCTCCCTCACACAGCCCAAGCCAGGAATGCCAGAGGGGCTGGGAGGGAAGTACAACACAGCAGCTTTGATTTATCAGGATGAGGCTGGTGAGATAATACAGGAACTTCGCAGTCCATGGGGGACACTTTCCTTTCCCATTTCACTTGCTGGGAGAAGTGATGCTCTGTTATTCACAGGGGCACTATATTAGCATCATATATGAGCTGATTTCAAGCCCTGAAATCACCCCSTGTAGGATATTCACAGTGGAAACATGACCCCTTACAACATCAAGACTCTCCWAGGGAGCTGTGAAGGTTTCTTGCTTTCACAGGTCACTGACATTCACCCAGGAATGACATTTTCCTGCGGGCTGACAGAGTTATATGGTTCTGACAGAGTTACATGGTTCAGARTTATATGGGATTCCCAGAGTGCTTGAAGAATGGACTCGGTCTGAAGCTGCATCCCTCTGCTGTGCTGCCTCCACTGTCAGGAAAGGCAGAGCAGGAGGCGTGGAGCAAACCATCCCATTCCTCCTCAAACATCTCCATCCCCTGCAGGTATCTGGGGCCCAGCCCTAGCTGTAGGACCTTTAAAAGATGCACAAGCCTATACACTGCCTGGTCTTCAGCCCAAATCCTCCCAGTGAAGGTCCCCATTGCTGCAATGGCATGGTATTCCCTAATCCTGCCTGATTTCACCCATCCCAGTTTATAACCCAGCCCTGAGGAGCAGGAGGGTCCCTCCCTGGGCAGCCAGTGTGGTTTATAACAAACCCCCCAGCTTTGCCTCTGCTGCCATCCACCAACGGGTGGCAAAGAGCTGATTGTGGGGGGAAAAGGCCCTTGCTGAGTGTGTGATGAGGATGGTCAAATGCTGAATGGCAAAGGCAGGGGGGWGGAGAGGCCTCACTGCCCATGCTCTGGAATGGTCTCACAGGGCGTTATTGCAGCGTGAGCACCAGCCCAGGAGGGATCGCTCCCTTTGTGGCTCCTCAGAGAGGCTTTGCTAACTTCTGGGGAGCCTCTGGAGGCTCATAAAAAATAATAAAGGAGTCAGGCTGAGCAATGGCTCTCTGTCAGGAGCCAGGACATCCCTCTGGCTGTCCTGAGCAGCCAAGACCCCTGCCAGGGGTCGCAGAGACCCTGGCACAGAGCCCAAAATGCCTGTGGTTTTGATTATGATCCGTGGAGCAAGTGACCAACCTTAGATGAAGATCTGCACGCCATGACAAATTAAGTAGAATGATAGTGAATTTATCACAAGGTGAAAAAGTAGATTTGGGGTTTTTAGAATGGGGATTCAGGGGGGCAAGATGGAGGAATCTGGGCATGTCCAGCCTTTCTCCTTCTTCTTCTTCTTGGCCTCCATCTTCTGCTGTGATGTTGGCACTTACAGATTGGTTTAGAGTAGAAGCTCACTGTCTAACAYAGGTGATAGGTGTTGGAAAGTAATTGTAAATATTGTATACGTAGTTTTAGTATAAAGACATAACRTGCCTCGGGGTCAGGCAGAGTGCCTCTGACTGTCTTGCTGAGCAGCTGGAGAGAAGAAAGAATTTTATAGACAAGATACAATAAACAACCTTGAGACCGAGACCTGAAGAGCTCTGACTCCTTCTTCAAGCGCTCGGGCTGGGGAAAGAGACTTTCTAATGTATCTCTGGGTCTCTCTGAGCAGCTAGAGGCCTGACAGCTCTCTTCCTCTTTATGGCAAGCCTGGAGCTGCCCTTGCCTGGCTGATCAGGTAGGGCTCTGATTCCCCAGGTTCCTGGAGCAGAACAGATTCRGCAGCACTGCAGCTGCTTTGCAGTGATCATGGGAATGGTTATAATTGTTAATCTGATTAAGGCTATGCTCTCAACTTTTGCTTGTTTTACTGGCATTGAAGGTACTTAAAGAAACAGCTGAGGAGGAGCATGTGAAGATGGATGGAGCACCTGCTTCTGTGCATCTCTCAGAATTGATCCCAGGGCTCCATGTGGTGCAAGGTGATGTGAGTTTGCATTAAAACGGGGTACCTGGGTTATCAACACATGACAGTCCTCAGGCTTCATGGTACAATGGGCAAAGGAGAGTCTCCTTCAGCTTTATTTTCTCTCCCTGACAGGATTTTAAATAAGAATCTGCRTTGGTGTGGTTGCACAGCCTGCTGCTGTGCAGAGCAGCCTGACTGCAGGCTTTGACAGGGACTTCAGCTAAGGCTCCAGACCAAGGGCCATACTCCAGACTCACAGCTGGCTGCTTTGGGGATGGAATTGTGCTCAAGGTTAAACTTCTTTTACCTCATGTAACTCCACAGAGATGGCCAAGGGACACCTAGAAGTGCTCTGGTGTTTCCAGCARTTCCTAATGTTTGCATTGCTAATTTTTTAAAGAGTTTTCTTATCAAAGTCAACTCTGTTGCTTTAACTTTCACGGTTCCTGGAGGCAGGGTACAGTCTGGCACTGCAAGAGGGAAATGTCACATACAAAAAAGTGTGAAAAGCTCTTACCTTTTAGAAGCACCTGGATCTTAACTGTTTTCCAGCAACTGTCTGTTGGAGAAAATTGCTCTTACAAAGCTGAAAAAGGTTCCTTCYGGTGTTTCTCCTCTGGGAGCTCTTTCCCAGGGGAGGAGCAGGCCACTGTTGGTGATGCAAACCCCCATGTACCTCCTCTGGGACCTCAGGGATATGGATCACCAGGAGGCTTCAACTCTGGGCTGCTGGCCCTCTCAGCACGTGTCTGCTTGGAACTGCACTGGTGTAATTAAAGGTACGCCACTAATTGGATGCACAGCCCTAAGGGGACTCCTTTAATTGCATTTCAATCTGGTTGGTATCATTTTAACTTAAATTCATTGCTGTCTTGTGCAGGAATAACCCAGCTGGGTCTGGTTATGGAGAGGCAGATCATCCTGCTTCTCCTCCCTGCCACACGCTGGATGTGCTTCACTTTGTTTGTGTGTGGCTGGGAAAGAGGCAGAGGGCTCAAGCAGAGAGCTGGGCAAAAACCCTTCCTCTGACAGCCAGGACATGGAGAGCAGAGGGCTGAGAGCTCACCTTGACCTGCTCATGGAGGTAAGAGCCTCAGACATGACCCTGTCTTCACCTGGATGCCATCTCATGTGCATTATCATAAATTGCAGTGGCCGTCCTTTGTTTTTTTCTTTGTCAGTGAAGACCTGAACTCATTCCAAGAGAAGCTGCATTTCTACCCAACTTGCTGGTCTAGTGAAAGCCTCACTGCTTAACACCAAAGCACCTCCGTGACTCTTGAGGCTGGGGAGATGGTGGGGTTGCTGCTTTGAGCCTTACAGCTCRTGGAAGTGCTGCCATGTCCTTGTCYCACCCCCAGCACAGGGCCCTCAGGGTTRCTCTCCCTGCTGGATGCTTTGTTTCCAGAAGGGTCTTCCAGCAGCAATGGGCAGTGAAGAGGGGGCTGCACCCCCCATGATGAGCACCTGGGAGAGGGAACTGGTTCCAAGTGTTGCTCCATGGGTTGCAGGCACAAGGACTTGTGTTCTTCATCCCAGACTCAACCAGTGGGACTCTTCCATTCTGGCACGTGCCACCATCCAGGTGCTGCAGGATTGCACTGTGACATGGGGCAGCCCCCAGCCCCAAAACTCTGATACTCCCTGGGGTGATCTTGTGCATTCATTTTGAGGAGTCATATYTGGCCCAAAATGGGCTGCACTCACCATTCTGCTCCCCATCGTGCTCCCTCCTTCCCAGTGCTGTGTATGTGAGTAGCATGAGGAGCAGAGCCAACAGCAAGAGCTGGCTGTGTCCCTTACTAATGTTCTTCTTATTATTTCAGTGCCATCTTCCTTCTTTCCATCTTCTCCCTGAACAACTAAATTAATTAGAGTGATTTTTTTTTCTTTAAATACTGCCATGGAATAATAATTCTGGTGAATTCAATTTTTTTGTCATTCCCCACTGCTGCTTTTCTGTGTTGTGCTCACTTTTAATATGCTGTTGATACTTTGTTAGAGCTATGCAAGATCACAGCTGTTGTCCACAAAAAAAAAAAAAAGAGTAAAATCATGCTATGTGCTGTTGCCATCCAAAACCCATTTTTCTTTCTCCACCAGCTCACAAAATAACCCTTCCACTATTAACTGAAGAGACAGATATTTTTATTGGCTTGTAAAAAGCCAAAAAGCCTCACAGCAACTTCAGTGAAGCTGCAGCAATGGAAGGAAGCTGAAGCTCCTCCAACAGGCTAAACCCCATTGTGAGCCTGTTATGAGGATGRATCCCTCAAATTCTGGATCCCAGGAGTGTCTCCTCGCAGGCTGCAGCTCTTTGGGCACCAGCAGCCCCTAAGCTCCAGCAGTCACTGAATTTTGTTTACCTGGATGTGTTCGTCTGAGCTGTAAACACGTTTACTGAACTGGCCCAGTAACAAAACCACTCCTGCAGCTCTCATGAAAGGACCAAAAAATCCCATTAGAGACCTTGAATTTATATTTACAATCTTTTACTTAACACTGACTCCTCTGAAGAGYTTTCCCCAGCCCTGCCAGACCCTTTCTGACCCTGCCAAACCAGCCCTCAGTGACCATTTGCACCGAGAGCAGAGCTAAGGAAGGATGAGGCCGGAGCAGCACCGTGCTCCMATCAGCAGCACAAAGTGATAAACGCAGGAGAGCCAGGACGGAGATTTGAATCACTGTCTCCAAGTCCACAACTCCAATTACAAACCTGACTTCAATCAGCCTGCCAATGCACACGACCAATTCTGCAATTCCTCCTTGACTCCCCGGCCCTGCTTAGCGACTGCCCTGCCTCTCCCTGGTGTTAAATGCATTTTAAATGAGGCCGGTGCCAATTAACGCCCCGCGGTTGTGTGACCGCGCTGGGCGGGCTCGCCCCGCCACTGCTGTCCCCTCGGGGGATATTGGGGTGACTGAGGTGACACTGCTTTAAAGGAGGAAGATGAAAAGCTTGTTTCCCCTMGACTACACACTCATTTCTGGCTCCTGGAGAGGCGATGTGCCGTGGTACTCAGCAATCCCAGCTCTTTGCTCAGGCCAGAGGAAGGAGGCAGCTTGGTGGCTCATTTCRGAAGCAAAGTCATGTAAAGCTAAAATTTGTGAGGGGGTTCAGAGAGGGCTGGCAGTGGGGGCATCCAGCATGACACCCCTGTCCTGTAGACCTGCTCAAAACCTTTCAGATTCTCATAGTGGTTTCTCAGTCAGTGCTCTGCATTCCTGGCCACCCCTGGGACCTTCTCAGGGAGACWAGGAGGTGATGGGAGGCATGGAGCTGGTGCTCAGAGGCAGGAGAGTGCTGGCTTCCAAGGGTTCTGCCTCGAATTGAGCTTGGAGCATGTCCTTCTTCCAAAAGGGWCAGGATGGATCTGAGGCTCTGCAGGGAACGGGGATGTTTGGAAAGTGGCAGGAATGCTAATTCAGCCCCTGGTGACGTTATGTACAAGCTCCCTGCCAGATGCTTCCAGCCCCCAAACGGATGTAGCTGCTTCTCCACGGGCCTCAGTTCAATTCCCCCAGTATATAAACTCTGCCTTGCTTGGACCAATACCCACAGCCTTGATTGCAAGAGCAGATGGTTTATTTTTACCTGCGAGTGAGAGCGGGGATTGTAGATCATGGCCGTGACACATTTCACACGGAGCAGATGTTTCTATTAATGCCAGAATTGGGTGGGAATTCAAAGGCTGCTTTTGGCTTTTTTTCTCCTCAAAACTCTATTTTACACAATTAAATTGCAACTTGCTGAAGTATTCCAATGAATCACTTCCATTTTTTTTTTTTGTTCCTCCCTGTTTGATTAGTAGGCTCTAAAGGGACAAAAGAATAGTTTTGTATCAGTCTCCCTCAATTACATGTAAAATACATCTGGACAGAGTCTGAAGATCCATCTTTCACTGGCAGTTGCAAAGCCATCGACATAATAAAATAATACTCTGATTGGTATTACAAGGCTGCATTTAAATCATTGGCATTCATGCTCCGAGTCCTTTGCAGGGAGCACAAGCCCTCCATTAGAGAAAAGCTTAATTTTATACTGTGATCTGTGTAAGATGTGCAATGAAAATGAGAAAAAAGAGCTTTTGCAGAGCTGGGGACATAATAATAGAAGCTACAATGGATGTCTGGGCAGCTTTTTCAGTCACTTAAAACTGCAGGTGTCAAATGCATTCTGGAAAGAAGCTGAATCCCAGTTTTAATTACAGTCAGCAGGTTGAGGCATAATTCAAAGCTCTATAATACTTTCAATCCATAATAAAACTCCTCCTACTATCAGTAAGAAGTTTACACCAAGACCAAGGAGATGATGTGACCACCTTGCAGCAGATAAACCTTGAACTTCAGCATCCCACTGAATTTCAGGGGTGTTTGGGGTTTTACAAAGTGCTACTCCTTGCACGATTCTCACAGCAAACCTTGGCATCACAGAGGAGCTGAACTGGTCAAACTCACGGTCAGGGTAACAAAGATGTGTCATTGCAGCTTTCATCAAAGGCTCCTTTGACTCAAATTAGTTTGGAGGAAAGAAAAAATAAAAGGAAAAAGAAACCACCTGGCTGGAATTGTGTGGGTGAACCCAGGTRGGTAAGTTGTGTGGGCCACCCCAGGTCTCACAAGGTAAGGCTTTATCTGCAATCTGTTTTACCAGCAACAGCAAGTTTATTGAGCTCAGAGTTTAAATTCATTTTGTGCTTGAAGGTACATCAATGCCCTGACCCAAACCCAAGTCTCTGGGGCCTTATGCTGATACATCTAGTAAAGAATCATATTAAACTATCCTATCTATTAATCATTTTGGGGGAAGAGAGCAGGGTGTATATGGTGGTGTGCTGAACTCAGCTGCTGGGGCTGCTCTCAGAATGGGCAGAGCACTCCCTCCAAGCCAGCAGGCAGAGTCTTTGAAGCAGGAGCTAATGATGCCTTGTTATGTGGGAAAACACAGCTCCAGGGTCAGGGGGCAGCCAGCACGTGGGGCTGAGGAGGAAGGTCACTGGAGAGGACACAGAGGGGCAAAGCTGCTGGAGATGGAGGCTTTATGAGCAAGGRGGATGCTCCTTGCTTCTGCTGTGCTCAGGGAAATACAATCTTACCAAGCAAAGAACTTCTYCTTGTCAGAGCATTCAGCCAACAGACCTGCCCTGTACCACTCCTCAGCTGTTCCAGGGCAGCCCTGAACTCCAGGCAGAAGGAGAAAGGGGCTCCTGGAGGAATCATCTTCCACTGGGTACCAAGAACCAGGAACTGCCTGGGACCAGGGGACTCACTCGAGGACTTACACAGAGCTGGAATAAGCTACAGGAACAAACCAAAACCACCGGAAGCACTAACTTATAAAACAGTTATATTTGTGCTGACATAACCAGAGAAGCTCTGTGTCATTACCAAAGATGGCCCCCACCAGTGGCCTTTGCCACTGTCAGTATTTAACAGSTGCATCCTCACAACCCCCCTGTGAGGAGGGGCAAGGCCATGAGCCCCATTTCCCCAGAGGGAGCCTGTCAGAACTGAGCCAYTTTCACCCAGGCAGTCTGCTGCTGAGCAGGGAGTGGAGGTGGGCTTTCCTCTGTGGCTGTGGGGCTGCTTTGTGGTCAGGCACCCTGCACTGCCCACAGCTCCTCTGCTCCATCACAGCCACAAGCAGCAGGTGGTGTTCAAATCCTCACAGCCATTACAGTGATCATAAAACAAGAATTGGGGGGTGGGGGAAAGAACCTGTGGAAAGCCCAATCTGATTTGTAACCAAGTGCCAGTCTCAAACACCTACCACGTTCCTAGTGACATTAATTAAGCGCATATCAAAAAAACAAAGTACTTCAAGAAAATGGGACTGCTTATCCCCACCACCCTAAAATCACTTAAAACAGGGTTGGAGRGGCTGTCAGGTCTTTTCCCCAGCTTCTATGATCCCATGTGGGTGGATCCCTTCAATAGATGGAGCTTATGGTGCTAGCCTGGCTACTTGTGTCAGAGCTGTCCAGCGTCACATCAGGACCCGCGTCCGCGCCATCAGGATCTGCTTGATCTTTAGCAAAGTTGATGAAAACCTGGAAGTTTAAAGGAAAACACTCAGTGTGTGACAGCATAAATAATTTATGACACGAATGAATATAAAAAAGGCATGGCTGTTCATTTGACTGTGAGCCTGGAGAGCTCGCTCAGGGATGGATTCATGCTGAATTTGAGAATTTCAGATTTTTGGGCTTCTGTGGGCTCATGTAAATAAATGGATGTGCAGACATTCCTGCATGGAACCTCATTGTCCTGCAGCTCAGGCTCCCCAGGAGCCAGCAAGGCACTGTCCATGCAGTGCTCCTTTCAATCACACTGTAATACAGTCCCATGATTACTTCATAAACCCATCTGTCCCTGTGTAATTGACATCTGTGCACGCACAACTGCAGAGTGTACAGAGAGGTGTACGAAACCACACATCAACAGCAGCTAATGAATACAGAAAGGACTCTCACCAGAACACTCCCTGCAATCACATTTGCATATTCACAGAGCCAAGCTGTCCTCCCACAAAATCTGAGCTGGGGCTTCCTGCTGCCTGTTTCTCTCACAGCCACTGTCCCTTACTGGAGCAGCACTGAGGAAATCCCCTCCCAGACTGCTGTGTCACAGTCCATGACACTGCAGGGCTGCAGCTCTGCTCCTCTGTCTGGGACAAACCTAATATTCCAGGTGCTGATGCTCAACAGGGTGATTTCTGCTGGATAGTCCTTGTGGCAATCCCTTCAGCTGATGTGCTCCCTATGAGATTTTGTTGCCATTGGGAATGTTYTTCCCAGGGAAAATGAAATGAATCTCAAAGTTTGGAATAATGCTAAGTGAMCTTACAACCTGAAAAGTGAAATTAAGCATATTTTCAGTACCACGGAAAGCCTAGCCCTGGACTTGGGGGTGATTCATAGTCCTGCCCTTCACCCACACCCACGAGGCTCCTGAAATCAGCAGTGAAAGAGAGAAGAATAGATCCTTTATGCTCCAGGCAGCTTTCTGTGTGTGTTTCCCTAGCACCAGCAGAGGTACCTGGAGGCAGCAGTGCTGACAAAGTACCCCCAGGAGGAATATAGATGGAAATCCCTTTCAAACTGTAGTCTATTGTGTGCAGCAGTCCATTATGTGTAACCATCATTCTGCTCCCCTGTTAGCAGTTTTAAATGGATGGCCTCACATTTTAATTCCTTACCTCCTCCAGCGTTGTCTGACTCACAGAGAAGTGCCTGATGTTRAAGGCTGCTTTGTTGCCTTCCAGGAGATCAAATATATTCGCTACCCCTCCTGCAGAGACCGGGACGTGGTACTCCACCATCTTGAAATGCTGATCCTGTGGGSACAGGAGTGGTGGGGGAAAGCCCAGAGCCAACAAATCAAACAGCTGGGCCATGGAGGATGAAGGGGCAGGGGCTGAGGTGTCTCCTGAGTGTTATTGTCTGTTAGTGACCAGTGTTTCCCCACTGGGAGTTCTTGTAGGGTTTGTGACTGGGGGAGCACAACTAAACTGCAAGGCTGGAGGCTCCAGGGTGGCCATGGCATTTTGCAGTTCCAGGTGTGCAGTTTAGATTCATGCAGAGATTGGGTTACAGACAATGGATGGGATTTGTGACTCAGTTACTCTGGTTTTACAATTASTCAGTTACTGGAAGTACTGGAAGCATCTCTACCCACTGAACCTAAAGGGGGTTTCCATCCATTCCAGGCTGCAGTGGGAAGGGCATTCCCAGGGCAGAGGGTCACCCAACAGCTGCCTTCCAGGGTCACTGCAGCTCTTTGGCTGATGTTACTTCAGCCACCAGGAACTGGAGTGCTCCAGCCCTCAGAAAATGTAGCTGAAAGCAGTGGCAAGTGTGGCTCTGAGAGCTCAGATCTATGTGCACAGTTTGTCACAAGATGTCCACCTTGCAAGGACCTTCTTGGTCTCTTTGAAGAGATTTCGAAAGCCTCTCCTGAAAGCATTTGCCTGGCTTACCTTCAGGCATGTATTTGGGAAGTGTGACTTCATGAACTCTGTCAGCTTCTCAGTGCAAACTGTGCTGCTGTTTAAGTGCATCTTCACAGTGAATCCTCTTCCAAATCTGGGGGGAAAAGAAAATCACAATTAACGCTGTGGAAAAGAGAAAAAGAGATAAAGAAACCCCTTTGAGAGTGCTGCACAGCCTCTTGGGGAAAATCTAATCCAGGCACGATGCAGCTTGAATAGGGTCAGGGTTGTTAACCTGGAGTGAAATTTAGTAAGAAGCTGAGCTATTGTTATAACTAATAAAACCAAAGCTCAGCCCTAATACACATTTCTCATTTGTAGCAGCAAACAGAATACTTTGGGGGACACATTCTGGGAAAACAGGCTGTGAGGGAGTAGAAAGTGCATTAGTTAACACAGAACTTCAGCRGTGTTTAAGGGACATAAACCAGGAAAAGTCACTGTTTTGATAACACAGGTCTCATGTTCTGAGCACTCAGAGCTGTAGGTCAGTAACTCCAGAKGCTGTTCAGTGAAAGTGGAATAGGTTCACTTTACTGACCTGCTCTTGATGTGCTGCAAAGAGCCAATGCACTGGAAACTGCCATTCACCATGATGGCCAGCCTGGTACACAGGGCTTCACACTCCTCCATGCTGCAAAACCAACCAAGAAACTCTAGTTAGTCATTGAGAAAGTATAAAAATATGGTTAATACCCAGAGAACACCACTGATCTTCCCTMAAGTAGGTCTCTGTGGACACCATAGTCGGCCACAACAAACCCCCAAACCTGTGGTGCCCTGAAACTGTGCAAGGACTGGGAGGGATGGGTCTCTCYACACTTGTGCTGACCCCAAAAAAGGAGGCAGAGCAGCCCAGCCCTACCTGTGGGATGTGAGTATCACTGAGCATTTGTTCTGCACTTCCTCGCTGATGATTTTCCAAAGGTGGCGTTTGGCATTCGGGTCCATTCCAGAGCTTGGCTCATCCTGTTGGGAAAGACAGGACTGGATGGAAATTTGCACTCAAAAAGTAAACAAGCCTGGGTTGAGGCAGCAGTTGAGTACAGAGAGAATTCCCCCCTCCTATTTTTATTGAGATTTTTTTATCTCACAAAGCAGCAGGAGCACTGGCAGGTGGTCAGAAGTAAAGGCATGCTGGGCTTGAWAGAAGCTGGGATAAGGGATAATTATGTCCACTAGGTATCCAACTTAATATTGGAAATCCTGCTCACAGAGGTCTGCACACATTGAGTGCACAGCAAGTGGGAAAACTGCACAAAAAGGAACGTTTTACCAATGGGGTAAGCCCATGGAAGAACTAGAAATTCAGAGTGAAAGACAAGACATGAAGCCAAACCTAGAAAAGCAGTCACGTTCTAACCCTGAGGAAAGTGGCCCCTTTGCTTTCCTACAGTTTTGGAGCCTTGGCTGCTGCTTTTCTTGCAAGGCTGTGCAGGTAAGTTGATAGAAATAAAAGACAAGACAGAGCAGAGTTTAATTGGCAAATATACAGTCTAATTTTGACTTCTGGAAGATGCTGCCAGAGAAACTGAAAGACTTGCCTCTCTCTTATGCCCTCAAAGAAAAGATGAGTGTTTGCTGGAACCTGAACTTCCCTGTGATGGTTTCTATTGTCAGGCCAAGCACAGGTACACRGGGAGTGTCCCTTAAGCTGTGCCTGAGGAGGTTTTGTGAGACTCTCCAAGTTCTGCTGCCAGCCCAAGGACCTGCTCCTCTTCCCTCTCAACAAGACCCCATTTCTCACCAGCAGCAGAATGGATGGGTTGCCAATGAGAGCCAGAGCAGTTGAGAGTTTCCTGTTGGTGCCATAGCTGCACATAGAGGTGACTCTGTCCTTGTAGGCCATCAGGTTCAGCCGGTGCAGGAGCTGCAGTACAACCTAGGGAGCAAGAGTTCTGCTTCCACAACATGCCCAGCCCATGGATCACCACACATGGATCTACTGAAGGACTGATTTAAAGGCTCCAAATGACAGAAATGCTGCAAGCCAAAGCCCTTGTTACTCACTCCCTTGATGTCCCGCTCAGGGATGCCGTGCAGCCGAGCGTAGTAGTACATGTGCTCCTCCACGGTCAGCAGGTCATCCAAGGCATCCTCCTGGGGACAGTAGCCAAAGAGTGACCAGTGGGCCTCACTGATGTCATTCAAGGACCTGTGGAAGGATGTGGCACACCACTGTAACCTCACTGAATTGCCAGTGGGCCTCACTGATGCCATTCAAGGACCTGTGGAAGGATGTGGCACATCACTGTAACCTCACTGAATTGCCAGTGGGCCTCACTGATGCCATTCAAGGACCTGTGTAAGGATGTTGCACATCACTGTAACCTCGCTGAATTGCCAGTGTGCTCTGGAATCAAACAGGAGGGAGAAAAATCTCTCTCTCCTATTCCCTAGCCACCTCCCCAACCCTTGAAGGAAAATGCAGTGGATCTGCAGAGCTCCAGCTTTTAGGCCCCCAGTTCTGCAGAGGCTGCATGTCCAGTATGTAGCTCTCCAGTTACTGCCAGCAMAGCTGCCACCAAGCCTACACCTGGTAAGGAAAGCTTTGAGGTGAGCCCTGCTGGGCTCCAGGTCTGGCTTAGAACTGGGATCACACTGCTGAGGATCTGAGCCTGATCCCATTTGCAACGGGCTGAAGTGGAACAAACACCTCTGAGCAGCAAAATGCAAYCCCTTAGGAAGCAACCATGCCACATTCAAAGAATGAATTCCCTGGCTTATTTACTTTTGCTCTGGTTTGAGTATTTTATTTCAGACTTTTACATTTCTTTTCCTTTGCCACCCAACCTTAAAAACTGCTCTCAGGTTGATTTGCTTCCCTAGAAATCATATCCTCCATACCCAGAATGATCCTGGACCCGCAGCCTTCCACTGGATGCTCCAATATCCCCTGTCAGCATCTTAAAGATTGTTGTCTTTCCAGCTCCATTCACACCAAGCAAGCCAAAGCACTGGGAAAGAAAAGTCCAAATGTAAACATGCTGCATTTGGAATGCAGAAATATTGCTCTGAGATGGCTGCTCAGTGCACCTTGGCCCTTCTTTTTCCAGCCCCTTGAGCAAGATGAATTGCCAGAGAAGCTCAGAGCATGCCAGTGTTATAATGGAGGTTGTTTATGGTGCAATATACTCCAGCTTATATTAGCACCATTTGTTTAATGTGGTGRAGAACCAAGGATGTGTCTCCAGTAGAGTCAATCCTTTTACTGTGAGCTGCATTTCTGCAGGAGCTCAGGCCCAAATCCCCATCAGCTCCTCTGTGCCAAGCCTCCCCTTGACAAGGACAGAGCTGCTCCTGGGAATGGGGTGAGTGAGGTTTGGCATTGGTTAAAACCTTCMTCAACACAAGGATTTTGTCACGTTGTATCACCAAAGCACTACCTTAATRAGATGAAGAATTGTCTCCCTGTAGTGTAGTTCATGTCATGGTCAAATCACATTTTATTGCTAAGGTTGGATTTAGGCACTTGTGTGTTGCATCAGCCATCTCCATTGTGCAGATAATTACTGTTATTTTGCCATCATTAGTACAGACCAGCTGATGTGAAAGCCCTCCTGTGCTGGGGATGCTCAGCAATCCATGGCTCTTCCCCACCTTGGTCCATATAGGAACAGGAGCTGTGCACAGTCTGCAGTGCAGGGCCACAGCTCCTGCTTACAGGTGCACTGAATCCCATCAGCATCAGGGTGAATTTTTCTAGAAGCCAGAGACCTCAGTGGCAGTCCTGGCTTGTAAAAAATCCTCAGCCATAAAGACTAGCACAGTGTCCATGTGAGGATGCTGTCCTTTCATCTCAGTGGGACCCAGGCCATTAAAATAAACCAGGTGCCAAGGATTAATTCCAAGCTTCCCCACATGTCAGGTGCACAGCCTGAGGTACAATCTGGTCTCCAGTTTCCTCTGGATATCAGAGGTGCTCCTTGTACTCCTGTCTTTTCACTTCTCAGGGAGGCAACTGCACTGACATAACCAAWGAATGTTTTCTTCTTTGGAGCCAATTTTAGGTCCTGATTAATGAAAATGTGTGTTCAGCTGGAGTGATTTGTCTTCCCCTGATGGGAAAACACAAGCAGATAAGCCTGACTCATCATCTCCCATGCAGTTCAGGTGAATAATTTCAGCTGGACACATTCTGCTGTTCTCATTTACCACCTGGTGATCCCCAGTGACCCACCCCCCCMCCCAAGACTGCACTGTACAAACAGAGCATGCAGACATTTTGCTCTGAATCTAGAGCTCCATCAATCCCCATCCACTTTCTCTCCTTCTAGGGCCTTCAAGCTGTCACTTGATGTCCCAAATGCACCAAGAGCCTTTTGTCACTGCTGTAACCCCAAGAATCAAAAAATGAGGCAAAGAAAGGAAGAGGGCAGAGCARAACAAACCATTACAGAAGATGGCAGTGACAGGGGAAGGTGCCTGCAGCCCTCTCCCCTCACTCACCTCCCCAGCAGGGATGCCAAGGCTGATGTTCTTCACTGCTGTGATGCGTTTGTGAGGGAGGTGGTAGATCTTGGTGAGGTTCTGSAGCTGCACCACGTCGAAGTCAGCTTTGCCAGACTCCACCCGGCTCCTCTCAGCCTGGACATCCCCATCCTCCACGGCCGCAGGGGGCAGAAGGGAGGCTTTGCCATGGACTCTGTCAAACAGGAACCTGGGGGAGGGCAGAGAGGGACTCAGCCTCCAGCACCAGCCGGGGTAGATCCCAGGGAGCCTCCCTGTGAGATCCCAGGGCATGCACACAATACCCAGATATACAGTTTCTATTCTCTCCTGGTATTTGCTCCACCCAGTGTTCTCTTCCTGCCTGTTTTTTCCTCCTCTTTTTCAGCAGGTATTCTGCAGCAGGTCCTGCCTTGTGGATAGCTCCTAATGCAGGTGACAGGGATGTTCTCACTCCTCTCTGTGCACCCAGGGCAGAGGAGATGGAGAGAGCCAAACAGAGGAGGCTGTCAGTGGAATGACTGCCCTCACCAACAGCTGAGCATCCACCCACCAAACCCCAAACCCAGGGCTGCAGTGCCAGCCAGCACCARCTACCAGGGCACTCTGTAAACTACACCTCTGCTGGTTAATATTCTAACATTCTAACTGAAAGAAAACTCACTCCACATTCACAAACTGTCCTGGAAATTTATGGGCTGCATAATTGGCATGGATGGTGCGTGAGCCCGGAATGGGACCACGGAGCTGAGGCTGGGGCTGTTCCCAGTGAGGCTCCAGATGTTACTTAGGACTGAGGCTCCAGATGTTACTTACTCCAGGACCTTGTTCCAGACTCTCTGGACCATCCTGTCGTGCACTGTGAGTCGAATGGCAAAGAACACGGTGCCCTGGATGAACATGGCCAGCAGCTTGGACGTGGTCTTGTCCAGCTCAAAGGTTTTGTCAGGGTAGTCCACTCCATAGGCTCTTAAGAAGCCCAGCAGTGCCTGATCCTGAGACAGTTCAATCAAGCCATAGCCAAAGCAAAATTGTGGGAACAGGAGGAACACATGCCTTAAATTTTCAGCAAGATCACGCAAGCCCTGGGAAAAAAACAAAGAGCAGCACAGTCAGTCACTGCTTTTATTCATGGAATAAATTCATAGGTTTTACTGTGGGACTGAAGTGTAACAATTACACTGGGATTTGCCTGTGTCTCAGCAGAGATAAATTGAGAGCAAAGAGCTCTGCAGACAGCTCGTTTCACAGGCACAAGGTCATAAAAGTCAACAGGCAGCTCTGAGGTTGTGATCACCCATGGTAAATAGCAGCCAGTTCCCAGCATGGTCCCTGCTGCTGTTCCAGCACCCTGAAAACACCCAGGAGTCAGAGCTGAGTCCTGCCMCTGTGCCCTCCTAATCTGCCCAGCACAGCCTGCTCCTCTGGAGCACTGCCCTGTCTGTTTTCCTTGGACAAACATCTCCATAAAACAAAAGGTTTGGCTTTTCTAGACATAGAAGGGCTTTTCCAGCTAATTCACAGCAGATCAGCCCAGTGCAGTCTCAGAGTAAAGAACTCTGGTACATTTCTAGCAGAAGAAAGGATTAGTGCACAAAGCAAACTGGAGAGGCACTAAATTAGCATGGAAGGGAACTGACTCCCTGCCACTGGGGCACAGAGGGATGAATGGTGATCATAAYTGCATATTCCTAAAATCCAAGGGGTTGCTGAACAAACTCTGTCCAGACAGAGAGAAAAATCCAACCCAGCTATTGTAATTGCTCTCCATTAAAAAAGAAATCTAAGTGTAAGGTGTGCATTTTATTCCAGCCATTCCCAGGCAGATCTCAGTTTAAGAGAAGGCTTTACTTTAGGGAATCATCACTGTCTCTGGGTTGTTTTTCATCCCTGCAGGGAGAAGATGACTGCATTACAGACTGGAATGACAGACAGCTGGTGCTGGGTTAACTGCAGCACATGTCAGACTCAGGGCAGTGACATTCAGCTGTCACTCCCCACAGCTCACGCTCAAGAACTCAGCAATGGTTTGAAGTGTCCATCAACAACTTCTTATCAAGCATCTCCACCACCTCCTGYCCTCCCTCTTCCATCCCCAGGGTGGTTATAAACTGTCCTCAGTTTTCTCCCTCTCTTTTCATGTTCTCCYCTCTGTCACCATCATTTCTTTCTTTGCTGGGGGTGCAGATTTACAGACAAGCAAGATCCATATGTGACTCATGTCCTGTCTGTAGGGAACCCCATGAAATCCTGTGGCTGTGTCCAGCTGCTACAGACCTGATCAAAGCCACCAAGCCCACAAGAAGCCTCCTGTCRGTACCTGTGGGGCTCCTACCTGGTCCGTGGCCTTTTCCTGGGAGAGCAGGAACACAACAGAGTGAGTGATAATGGTGTTGATGCCAAAGAACAGGTTGACACAGACATAAACAATGAAGGCCATCCCTGTTTCCTTGAAAATCCCAGCCAGCAGGTACATCCAGGAAAATGATGCATATCTATAAATACCAACAGTGCAGAGAAAACCATGGTAACTCAAAGGCTACTTTGAAAACAAACCACTGAAGACATCAGACAACACAGAATCATTGGCTGGTTTGAGTTGGAAGAGAGCTTAAAGCCCATCATCCAGTTCACCCCCTGCCATGAGCAGCGACACCTGCCACTAGATCAGGTTGCTCCAAGCCCTGTCCAACCTGGCTTTGAACACTCCCAGAGTTGGAACACAACAGTTCTGTTTTGGCATGTAACTACATTTCCACATGACAGAGCTTAAAGAAAGGAAAAATGCCTTTGTGTCTGTTAGAATTTGGAAAAAAGGTTTATGAGACACACTTTGAACATGGAACCCCCCTTGAAAACAGAGAGACTGGGCCTGGAGGATTCAAGTCTAAGTTTTCCAGAATTGTGCTACTGCTCTTTATTTTGCTCTCTGCTATTAAAATGCTCTTGAACTTTGCAAGAGGTCAGCAAGCATTTGCTTATAGCTTGGGCTGTTTCTGGGACCTTGGATATTTCTGTATCCTCATGCAGGGATTGCTTTGAATAAAGCAGGCATGACAACAATGCTTCACCTCCCTGCTCCTGGAAGGRGCAACTCAGTGACTGTTTGTGAAGGGCACGTTGAAGAGAAAAGCCCACATATTCCCCCCTGGATCTCAGACTGCAGCAGCCTGCAAGATCCAGTTCCTTACCCTGTGCAGTGATATTTAAATAACTAAGCTCCACACTTACCCAAAGAGTAACAGCAGAAGAAATACAGCCACTAAGTTACTGTTGTTGCAGAAAGCTGGGATCTGGAAGGCTGAAATAACTCCTACTGAGAGTCCAATAGGGACCATAAAAAGTACCTGCAAAATGATATTAAAAAGGTGTTACTAGGACAACAGTTCTGAAACACCTTCCTACAACCATACAGAAGAAACAATGCCAGGACTGAATCTGGTCCCACAAATGCAGCTTGGTTTGGTTTTTCTAGGGAAGCCAAACACAGGTGGGCTCTCAATTCCCCCCAGATGAATTGCAGATGAATTCCCACAAACCCTCTTTGAATAGGCAAAGCCTCAGCACTGAGGAGAGCGGGCAGAAAGTACCTTAAAAAAAGGTTGTGAATGAAAAATACCCCTTTGGGTTTTCTGTTAGCCTTGCAGTCAGACCACTTCACTGTGCCCTGTAAATCTAGTCTTTATAGTGTTGAGTCAAGCCAGAGAGCCACCAAAAGTCTGCCTGGAGAGCTCCCTCTCCTCCCCAGCTCTGGGATTTAGCAGAATTTACTGGCAGGGATTCACTGAGAAATATCAACTTGCCGARAGCGCTGGATTAGTTTCAGCCCGCTGAATACCGACTGTGCAAGGGCTCCGGGGATTTTGCCACAGGCTGATTTACAAATATGCAGGGCTGGAGGGAGGSCCCGGAGCGGGCAGGCAGGCACAGACCGGCTCCACCCTCCCTGCAGTGCACGGCCGAGCCAGGCTGGGGCCGCGCTGC
>JACDOX010000353.1:431842-443448 GCA_014549065.1 Cardinalis cardinalis
TGGGACCCCTTTCACTCCTCCAGCAGGGCAGGGGATCCTTGTGCTGCTGCCTACACTCATCAGCCCCTCCATGCAGGCACTTCTGGTTTGCATTCTCCATTGGATTCCAGCCTTTGGTTCTCCCTGCCCTTGAGGATTTCCTGCTTTTGGGAAGCAATGGAACACTGGGATTTTAGGCACTTGCAGATCTGCCTCAGCAGAAATGTGTTGGATAAGTGGAGCTGGTCACCACTGCAGCCCAGCTGGCAGTGCCAGGCTCAGGAGCTGAGCTTGGCTGCACTGCCCATTCCCTGTGTGAGGGTCTGACACCTGCACACAGGGAATGCAGATACACACTTCAGCCTCTAGACACTCCAAACATTTTCCCCCTTGGCCCAGCAGTGCTTTCCAGCAGTGCCATGAGCCCTCTGCACCAGGAGGAAACAACTTGAGGAGGAACAAGGGCACACCTATGCCAGGGAATAGTGCTGGGAGCTCAGCAAGGCACATCCATGCAGCACTGTGAAAAAGAACTGCTCAGCTCCTGCAAGGCTGCATTTGTAGCTTTTCTTGGCTTAAAAACTTTATAACACAGACTCTTACAGACAGCATTGCAGCCAGAGATGGGGTTTTTGCCCAGCAGGGTTGTGTCAGCTGTTGCTGTGGGATCCCAGAGTGGCTGCAGCCTCGAGCCCCAAAGCCTCACCCCAGATCTGTGGAGCCTGGCTGACAGCAGATCCAGCCCTGCAAGCTGTCAGAGCAGCAGCTGGGTGCTGGGATGGAAAYCAGGCTGCAGCCTTCTCCCTGCTGCTCCTGTATAAATGTGCTGGGTGTTTTACACACACTCCAGAGAGCAGGAATGCCTTTGCTTGGCAGAATCCAGTGCTGCAGTTCACATTTAATCCTCCCCAGTGCCTTGGAGAACAATTACTACACAGCACTCTTGGTAGCAATAAGAAGAACTTTAAATAAAGAACTCTTCCCCCCCCCCCATTGTGTGTTATGCTCCCTCTGGTGCATTTAGGAATGTGAATTATTTACCAGATCATAAAYCAAGTTGGTCACCCAGTAGGTTGTCATCCCAATGCCTGAAATGTGCTGCAACTGCTTGGCTTTGGTTTGGTGCTCCTTGACCATGTAGAGCACAAAGCTTGCTGTGGTGATGGAGTAGCCCACCAAAACAGACATGGACACTATGATGTCCAGTAAGCTGTTGAGCCTGGGAAAAAAAGGAGAGAAAGATGAATTTGGTGAGTGAAAGTGGCAGATTTCCCTCACTRTGAGGCTTGGTCAGAGCTCAGAAGCAGTAAGGTCCTGATTCTGGGACAGCATCCTTTATAATCCTGGAGTGGTATGGGGCTGGAAGGGACCTCAAAGCCCATCCCATTCCACCCCCTGCCATGGGCAGGGACACCTTCCACTATCCCAGGTTGCTCCAAGCCCTGTCCAACCTGGCCTTGGACACTTCCAGGGATGGCCTCACCAYCCTCACAGAGGAGAATTTCCTCCTTTCTTTGCTCCCTGTGCTGATGGCAATGATTTCCAGCATAAGGGACTCACAGGACTGAGCTGGAGTGCTGGACACCAGCATGGAGTGGAAGGGCCAGAAGGAAAATTATGTCATCATCATAATCACTATTATTATCATTATAATTTATTTATTTATATGCCCCAAACACACAAATGTGTGAGGCTGTAACTGTGACCTCCAGATCTCCATGAGATCCTGCAAAAAAAAACCCCACAGGAATCCCCAGCTCTAGTGGCAAGTCAGACACTATTCATGTATAGGGGGAATGAACACAAGTGAGAACAGTTTCATCACTTAGAGAAAGATACCCAATAATTTAGGCTGGTTTATGGTTTGCAATAATCTGGTTTGCTCCTTTGAAAGCTAAAAAATTCAGGCATCAGCCAAATGAATCTTCTTACATTACTTGTTCTTGACTCTGTCCTCCAGGATATGGGTGAGCTGATAGGAAAATACCTGTGGGAGAGAAAAAAAAAAAGAAAATGTGTCCAAATTAAAGCTTYCTTCACCAGTTCCTGATATTGACAACAATATAGAAAACTGAGAGAAAAGAGAAGAAAAGCAGATCAAAAGTGTGTTTCTGCTCTGTCATCTCTGTGTGACCTTGGGCAGGATTTTGAGCCTCCTCCTTTTTCCTAGGATTTCACTTGGCTGCAAGCAGATCTGAAATTCAAACCCTGGGCCCTGTTCCTCCACCTGTGTGGCTGCCAGCCCCATTCCCTCCCCACACTCAAATCAGGCACTGTGGGGCTGATTGTGCATTCCAGCTCAGACCCCTCAGCACTGACACCTTCCAAACCGATGGATGTGTTCTGTTTCAGAGCTGCTTTCTGCTGATCCCACCTTGTTCCATTTGTTCTTTTATCACCAGGAACAATTCCTTCCCTGCTGCCCACCTCCACAACTGCTACCTGCCTGTGATAGAWGTCTTTCTCCACATGGGATCTCTGGAGGTGAGAGCAGAAACCCAGTTAGGCTACTTTTGCCCCCAGTGTGGCAGTGAGTTAATTCTGAACTGTTCTGTCTTAAAAAGCTAGGGAAAAAAATAAAATATAGAGTATTTTGATCAAAAAGTTACTAACAAAAATTTAATTATCACACTGATAAGTCCCTGTGATATTTTCCAAAAAACACAATCCATTAAAAATGGTTTTGTATCTGGCCCAAACTACAATAGAGAAATTCAAGCTGCAACTGAGAAATTCCAGCTGCAACTGAGAAATTCTCTGCTTACATGCAGGTATCTTCAGAGGAGGTTTAAGCACTCCTCCTCCTAGCCCAAAAGACACTAGTATTGTTCACCACAGTGCTTCTGCCATGTCTGGAGGCAATTTGTGCCCACAAAAGCAAAAGGCAGAGCATGGAGGGGCTCTGGTGGGCCAGTCCCAGCCTCCAGTGCAGGTCTCTGCCTTGGCCCCACCAGGATGGCAGCCCAGTCTCTAAGGCTCCAGAGCCTGAGAAAGGGCTCCCATGTTTATGTGCTAAAAATGAAGCTCTCAATTCGTATTTTGACACCTAAGAAAATGCCTCAGGGAGTGCTGGGGGACCTCCAGCTGCTCCTAAATCCAGAGATTTTCTATATCRTGCCACTTGTGGAATTTAAACTCCTCACAGCCTAGCAGCAGACCTTAGGAATGATGTGATGAAGAATTATTCTGGGTAATTTTCCCTAAGAATGGGCACTCTGACAGGAGGGACCAGAAGGGAGGAGCCTGAGGGTTTAGCTGACCAAATGCCATAGTGAGCAAACGAATTTGAAAGGGAGGATTTAATCAGAAATTAATTTTGGAGGAAAAAAAACCAACCCTGACCAAACCTCCGTCTTGTCATCAGTGAGAGAAATGGGATTAAAATCCTGGACTGCTGATAAAGCCATACAAACAGCCAGGAAATGTTTCCCTTCTCCAAAAGGGAGAGAGAGAAAGAAAGATACTGTCTGTCTAATCTGTTAATACTTCACTATAAAGCCATTTTCCTTTACTGCAGCTTACCCTAGAAGTCAAAATTTCCATTTCAATGCTTCCTCCTTTTTTGTTAGCTGGGATTGAGAGAAGAGAAAGCACAATATACAGAAGTCAAAAGCTATTATGACTTGCTTAGTGACAGGGTAAAAAGCTTTTTATGTATTTTTTTTTTAAATATACCCAGTCTAAGTCAAACCTCTAAAGCAGGACTGGCACCTCTTTCTGACTGCTGAAGTGACAACACACTTTTATCTGGCCATTTCAATGGCTCTTAAACCATCATTTATTTGTCACAACAACAACTCCATTGAGCTGCCAGGAGCATACCCCACGGAACGTGCCTTCAGTTGTGTTTCAGACTGCATTTACTCCACCTCAGGGGAACCAGCCTCATCCACTCATTTTATTTCTCCCCTTCTCTGGCTTGGATGATTAGTGGGAAGCACAGAATTGTCTGTCTGGTCATTTACTACTAAGCATTTCTTTCCAAAAATACCTAAGCAGCAGGACAGATAGAACAAAAACTGCTGCTATTCTTTCCCCCTGAAAATTGCTATTTTACTGGTAGAAAACTTTCCCTGTGAAAACTTTCTGGCTGTTCACAAGAGCTTCCTGCCTTTGCTCTTTGCTCTTTCCCAACACAGCATGTGTTGGGAATAGAGAGACAGAGCAAGGAGCTTCACTGCTTAATAATTCAGCTGCTCTGGGATGTTGCTGCTGCTGCTGCTGGAAGTGCCTGGCTGGGGTCTCCTCTCTGGCAGCTCTGTGATGTGTGAGCTGAGGGCACACTGCMAACCCCAGAGGGGACAGCCAGGCCCTGATTGAGGGGGTGGCCAGGACAAGGCTCTGATGTCCCTCCCTGTGAGCTGAGCTGGCTGGGAGGGAGCCTCAGTGCAGTGGAGTGAGCTGGGAAGSACTGGGGGCCACTTGTGATCAGCATCTGCTGCTGCTGCTGGAATTCAGGGTGTCACACACAAAGCTTCAGGCCAGGTGCATGCTTCCATCACAGCTCAATTCAGACATGTCCTGTGAGCCCAGAGACACTGCCACCCGTCCCTGTGTCACCAGGGACAGCAGCCCTCTGAGGTGAGCAGGGCTGGGCCTGGCCAGGACATGGCTGGAAGGGCACTGCTGCTCCAAGGAAGTCAGTCAGGAGGGTGTTGCTGCACACAATTGCTGTTCTTGGCAGAGCAGGGCCCAGATAAAATCTCCCTCTTGTCTCTGCACCCTGGCCCTCTCTGGAGGCAGACACACCTGCAGACAGGTTTGTGCCCACACTGCCCTTTGAAAGGGGCTAAATTGCAAAGGGCAAGGCAAGGTGTCCTGGTTTACCAGCAGGAATTTGGGTTGCTGCAGTGTGTTATGGAGGAGAAGCTATGAGCACCCCAAATGGGCCATCAGCACTCCTTGGATCTGTGTATGCCAGGTGTCAGAGGAAAAACACAGCTGAAAATTCTGTTTCTCCTTTAATCTCTGCCTCAGATGCCCACACACCCTGGGCTGCTCTCAGCACAAGGGTGACATATTCAAATTTCCCAATCTAAGCCACCCCTGGAGATGACCTAGAGGAGCTTTTCTCTGCATAGCTGATGGGCACCTATCAGAGACAGCCCTGGCAGTGCCACATGAGAGGCAATAAATCAACCAGAAACTGCTGCCATGTCTCAGATGAAGGGTTTTACGTAGGAGCTGGGGCTCCCTGTCCAGCTCCCCTGAGCCTCTGGCTAAGACAAATGAACTCTGTGATTTATTCATGCTCTTGAATTCTGTTTTKAAAGGAATTGCAGAATAGTGAATAAAGAAAAGGCCTTATTGAAGTCAAGGTAARTGTTGTCATTGATTTCAGCAGAGGCAGGATATCCCTCCAAAGGGGAGAAGTTATCTGCTCCTGTAAAGGGACACTTACCATATCTGGAAGTCTCATTTTTTGGCAAGTTGGCTCGAAGGATGAAGTTGTTCAAGCTGTTGAGATAGGCTGGGAGGCTGTGATAACCCTCAGGATTGTACCACACCTGCACACAATTGAGAAATTGAAACAATTTGGGAGTTATTACTGACAACATGTTGGTTTGTCCTGCTTCACTTCTGCAAACTACCTCACATTTCAGCCCTGGTGCTTTACAACATTTTCACTGAGCTGAACCAGAGAAATGGGCATATCAGAATGCACCAGCCAGCCCTTGTTATGGTACATACATCCCCTCATGAGATAAAAGTGTTACTAATTGATCTTTTCACCTCTGYATAATAAAATTATGACAGCAGAAAAATTGCCTCCTGCTAGCAAGAGAAGTGAGACCAATAAAGGAGAATGGGGAGAGAAAAAAAAATGAACTGCAAGTTATCTTTGTCATGCCAAGCTGCAGATTTCAGAGGGTTTTGCCTTTTTTTCTGGAATATCCATGAACTTGACATCACTTCTCCTGAGTCCCACACTTCCCATGTCAGGATGAGCAGGTGGAGGTTGGTTACCTTAGTCAGTGTTCTGTTGGGGGGCACTGGCTTGATGTCAAACTGCAGATCTGGTGTCAAAGGCAGCCCGAAGCTCCAGCCACCATACCTGAGTGAAAACCAGAGGGAAATGCATTGCTGCCCTCTTCCCAAAGCTCTGATTGCCTTGGATGGGCCATGCCCACATGCTACTGCAGCCTGACTTCAGAGAGCTTATCCCAGCGTGGGGCCAAGCCACCTCTCCCCTGGGAGCCTTTCTTTGGGGGAAAAAGCCCCCAGAAGCTTGGCAACCTTGTCACAAAGCTGCTGAAAGCCTCCCTTTGAGGCAGATCCTGGAGCCCAGTGGACCCCTGAGCTGTGTGCCTGCCACTCTGGGGTGAGATGCTGCTTCTGACCCAGGAGATGAGCAGCTCACTTTGTCAGTGGCAGATGGACACAATTCCTGCCAGCCTCAGTGGCAGGTGACCTCTGCCCCAAACCTTGCTGTGCAGAGAGCCCAGACCCACCCCACAGCACAAGGAAACACTCAGACTCTGCTCTCACTGCAATGGATGCACTCCTCCAAGTGAAGCTCTCACTGAGACTCTTCAGAGAGTCAAATCTGGAGGAAAATCTCTCCCTAGGGTTTACTTCATGACAGATTGTGTCAGACTTTTCTCTTTTTAAAGATTTGAGTCAGACAAAAAAGGCTTGTCTGCAGATGCAGCCCCAACATGCTGGGTGACTGACACGTTATCCCCAGGCTATGATCTGCTATATCAAGCAGAGCACTTGCATGAGCCTTTATATTTTTTATTTTATTTTTTATCTTTTTTATTTTATTTTCTTTTTTCTTTTCTTTTTTTTTTTTATTTTATGTTTTCATTTTTTTAAATTTTTTTTCCTATCTATGATTGCAGGACACCTCAACTCCTTTCAGCAGACTCTAAACCCCCTCTGCCCTGCCACCTCTTCAAGCAGAGGGGATGTGGGATGTCCTGCCTTGCTCCCAGTGCCTTTCAGCAGAGAGGGAGGGGTTTGTACCTTTTCTGCAGGAAGTCTTTGGTGGTTGCCAGGATGTAGCTCTCCACATTGTGCCCTGTCACGTTGTAAAGGGTCCGTGTGGAGAAGGTCCTTCTGTGAGGGGGAGTGTAGTTTGTCTGTGGACAAGTCTGAGGGGAGACAAACAAAGAAAAACTTCAGTGTTTGTGTTTTAACTAAAAACCACCACATTAGGACAAGATTGAGAGCCTGCCATGGCAGCATTCCTGCAGAGGCTGCTCCTTCCCAAGCCAGGGTGCAGGGACACACAGCACACACCCCTGCACATGTAAGACACACTGGGGACAGGGGTGGGTTAGGGAAAACCATGTGATAGGAGAGGAGGAAGAACAAACCAYGTGATGTAACATAAACTATTCAGTGCAATATAAARGCTACTCAGTGCAGATCTCCAATCACCCAATGCAAAACAACTAAATAAACTATWTAGTGCAATACAATATGCACACTGTCCCAAACAATCAGGGAGGTGCTTAAAAACAACCTCTGCTTAAATCTACCCTTCAGTTCTCCTGGCATCAGTGGGACCTTGAAATGTGCTTCATGCTATGTGGAAGATCCAGGCTGAATTAAGGCTGATCCTACTTAGCAGAGTGACTGCACAGTTGTTTTGCAGAGGGCAAAACAACTCACAGAGCAGAAAACTCTGTGGTGGCCTCAAACTCTCAACTTCCATTTCTCAGTAGCTACACTCTACATTTCTGCTTTACTGTCAGTCACTGGAAATGTTTTCCTGGGCTTCAGAGAAACCTTGAATTAGTCCTGAATATATAATTTAACATGCTGAGGGCCAAAGTCACATCAGTGTTTCATGAGGTTGAAGTGTCCTCCCAGACAGCATGTTGGCTTCTTCCTTCAGCTCATCCATAACAAAAGCCCTGGACTCCCCYATTGTGCATCTGTTCATCTGAATACACAAAATAGCTTCCTCCATGCTGAGGAACACCTGCCTGTGCCTGCTAGAGGTGAGAATCAGCTTTGAACATTATCCCAACTTGCTGGAGAAATTATGCCAATACTTTTAATGATGTGAAATTAGGTGTATGTCCAGAAAACTGCACAAAATAGCTGCATTTTAMAGAATGACTAGAAACATTCAGCTAAGTACATCCTTTATGTTAAAAGGCATCACATTGTGCCATGAGTTTATTTGCTATGGCAAAAAGCTGAGGACAGGTGAGCAGCACTGGAAGGAGGAGAGCTCAACCCCAAATTAAACTGTAAAAACTGTAACACCCTTGGGGCAGGATCTGCCTTTTCCCCACGTGCATGCAAATCCCAGCAGTGCCCATATCTGGCTCTGTAGGTACCACTGTAATGCAAATTATTATTACTAATCATTCATATTTAGAACAAGGAGCAGATCTAGACTTGGCATAAAGTTAAATTCTGAGGAGCAAGCAGCAAAAGTAGCTGTGATTTTATATAGTGACAGTGCTTGTACAAGATGAAATCTTCCTCTTGAACACATGCTCATCTCTGTCAAAAGGGACAATCATACAACACTCAGAAATACCATTAAACCTTTTTCCACCATGGGGAGCAAGGCAGGGATGTTAGGGTGTGAATATTTTGAGGATGCTGTCTCCTTTCCTGTCCCCAAACTGGTGCAGACAGTGGTTATCCAGTGTGCAAATTCAACAAGGCCAAAGAGAGACAAGAGGACTTGGAGGGCTGAGTCTCCCTCAGCATCATGCCAGCCCATAAAACCACTCCCCAACAAACAAGGCCCCCAATTATCCCCCAATCCCCCTCACTTTTGGGTTTCTCCAAGTTACCTGGATGCCATCTGTGCAGTTGCAGGCAGAATATTTAGTTCTCTGGTTTCCACTGGTAATCCACTGGCCAAGCATGTCCTCTGTTAAACACTGCCTGAAAAGGAACACATTTTCCTCTGAGGCTCTCTGGGCTCAGGTGTGCAAACGAAGCTAATTGCTGTCATGTTTAATGACAGCAAGGCTGGCAGTTGGGCAGCTCCAGCAGAAAAGCAGAGCTTCCTGTCAGCTCTGGGTGGTTCAGGGAATCCCCAGCCTGCTGCTGCCTCCTGTGCCCCTTGGCAGAGAGCCCTCCCTGCTGCTCCCTGTGCCTGGAATTGCTCAGCTATCAGATGGAATCCAGGCACCACTTCATTCCTACAGTAGACAGTGCAAGGAATTGGCACTCAGAGGCCAAAAGCATCTGAAACCTGCCCAGAAATAAGGGCTATTGTTGTGGCAATCCCTGGGCACTCCTGTGATGGGCTGTATTGCCTGGGCAGTCACTGCAAACACTCAGGGTAAATATTTGCCTGCATGAGCATTCAAGTCTGCCCAGGACTTTACCATCCTGAGAATTTATCTGCAAAGCCCAAAACAAACCAGCCCTCATGGCACAGCTTCTAGATAGAGGTAACAAACACTGTGCTGAGGACTTGCTGTGTGGGCTCATGTTATAATTGGAATTATTGGGGCGGCAAGRACCACTTCCCAGAGAGGAGAATTGCTCATTTTCCTCCTGGCATCCTGCCACCACCAAAGCTGCTTCCTTATCAYTCCTAATAATGCAGGAGTCCAATGCATGAGAATTCTGCCCATGATCAAAGATGGYTATTAAGGTCTAATGGCTAATAGTGTCATGCCAATTCTCTTGCAGGTTTGGAGTTTAAGTGGGAAAAAACCCCAAGAAGTACTTACGAATTGCTTTCGTTCATGCACGTGTTATCCGTCCCAGGGAAAGCCAGCATYGAAGAAACTAAAGCAGCTGTGGTTTCATTAAAATTCCTAAGCATTAACAAAGAAAAACAGAAAACAGGAGAAGGTTCAAAGAATTTCCACTACCACTGTGCAGAGGAAAACTGTGTTTGAATGAAACAGGATTTAAGGTGTTGAATAATTGAGTATTTGTGGAAGCAGTGCTGAAGGACACGCAGTACGTGAGGACAGTCACACAGGTTTAAAAGGAGCCCTCATCACCTCAGCCACTCCAGGGATTTGCTGCCTCTAGATCCAAGCAAGATACTTTTGGACAATCAAATTTCTCTTTATGGGGAAAAAAAAAAAATCTACTGCAATTTCCAGGCACTGCTTGCAGCCCTGGCTCAATCAGGCCTCTCATCCGTGACATCCACTTGGTTTGGACCATTCAAGAAGATTGTCCTTGGTTCTGCCCCAGCYCTCCAGCAATGATCCAAAAGGAGAAGCAGGGAACATTAGGAACAGAGAACTCAGACATGCAACTCTGGCTCATTCCCCTATCTAGCAGGACTGAAGTGGAAAGGTGAGAGGAATACTGGGAAGAACACCTAGAGCAGATGGCTTTAAGAGCTAAATTTCCTATTTCTGACTTAGAGCTGAGAATTACTGGAGAAGGAARGAGGTTCACAGTATGAAAACCAAGTTATACCAATTATAGTTGTTTTRGTAATAGGATTTTTAAGGAGAATGACATAATTCAGTGGTGGTATCCCAACCACCCTGGAAAAGCACATGCTCTTCCAATTGCCTGTGTGCCTTGGACCAGCAGGGCCTGACCAGGAAAGAACATCCTGTGCTAACAGAGAGAGAGGAATGCTCACAAGATGGATAAAATTTGATCCCAGAATTGTAATGCTGGAGGCAACTGATGTGGGTACCTCATTTCACAATGGGGGAGGAGCATATATGTATACATTAAGAAAAACTCTGGCTGCTAYGGGGCTGAAAGACTCCAATGGGAAACACCAAGAACATTCCTCAGACATTTCATAGTTAAATCCAATTGACAGGTTGTTTTTCTGAAGCCTTCTGGTTTGAGCCAAGTCATGTCCTCAGAGATCCCTTGGGAACTGGGTTTCTCTGTGTTGTCTGCACAACATAACCACGTGTCCTATGTGCAGGACACTGGCTGTGCTCAGAAATAACCCTGAAGAGCTCATTCTGAACTGATGCCTCTGGTTTTAGCTTTTATATTTTTCAGATTCTGTTTAAGTGTGCTTTAAGTGTGCTTTAAGTGTGTAGTTCTGAGCTTTATATTAAGGGATGGTGAGCTCTCTTCATAGAGTAGGGAGACAAAACAATTCCTTCTCTAGCTGGGGACCAAGGACAAATGATCCAAATCTCAGGCCCAAGAGCACAAACAACAGTGTACTGAAGAAGAAAAACAAGCAGGATAGGACTTCATAATCTAAAGCTATAATTGGACAATTAACTCCAATATGCAAATGGAGCAGARCTTATAAAAGTGAGAGACCCCGTGATTGGTTGTCTATTTTGTGACCATCTTGGGTGTAGCCCTGGCTGGGCTCTTGTGCTGCCCAAGGTGGATCCATTGAGGCCTTTTAATAAATWTCTACTTTATCCTTTAACTCTTTAATTCTTTGGTCTCTGTTCTAGGTCATCCTTCTCAAGGCATCACAGGGTCCCGAGGAGCAGCACTCACCCAAAGAAATCTGCCTGGTCAGCTGTGCCATACAGGGAGGGGGACAGAGGCAGCTCAGGGTACTCAGTCTCCTTGGTCCTCAGCGTCCCCAGGCCCATGGCAGCCATCACAAAGAGCACGGGGAGGATGACCTGGGCGATGAAGCCGCGCACGTCCCGCCGGGTGTGGTGGAACCTCTTGATGAACAGGGCCGAGGTTCTCTTCAGCAGCAGCGGCAAACCCCGCAGGCTCTTGGACCTGATCAG
>JACDOX010000353.1:444166-457981 GCA_014549065.1 Cardinalis cardinalis
CTTCCTGCACACATTTATAGATGGCAAATCCAAACTACCAAGGTGGAGCAAACACAGGATCAGGTGTGAGGCAGGGCTCCAGTCATAAGCTCATGTAACACCAGTATTTTGTTAAATTTCAAATGTGTACATGTAGTGACCTTCAGTGTGAGACCTTGCAAGAGGAACACAGGCTTCCAGATGAAATAGGTTATCTACATCCAACCTACTCACTTCTACTTTCAGATAAAACATATTTTTCTTTTAGATTTGCAAGCTGAAATTTTTCATAATTTAAAAGCAGGTCCTCAGAAAAATAACAGAATTAATCCTGAAATAAGAAAACAAGCACAAGCCACTGGGCCTCTTGCATGGACAGGGGTTTTGTGGTATACTAAAAGCAGAGCCAAATCCTGTGCCAGCTATTCTTCTTTATGAAATATTAACCTGTATAATACACCATGAAGCAAATCCTTCTCAGCCTTTTTTAAGGGTGAAACAAAACAGTTTTCTACATGAGTGACTGTTTACAGTAACATTTACAGTGCAGGTCAGCTTTGAGAAGGACAAAAATACCTCTGTGTTGTCCCTTGGATGCCTTCTTGACTATAAATGGTATATTTATAAGTACAAAACAGTGTTTCCAACCCAAAAAAAGCATTGCAGCCAGTTATGTCTCATTTTTGGGTTGGGCACCGTTAGGACATCTCAGACCCCTAGGAATAGTGCTGTAGCTTGGTTCTCTTCTGAATTTACCCCACTGTCTGCTCCCTTGGGCTCCTTTACCAAACTGCAATGTCTGGGGCACAGCAAAAAGCAGCAAGGAGGACCCAGCTCAGAGCTGTGCTGTTTTTCCAACAGACTAAAGGATTTCCACTAAGTTTCTTTCCAATTCTACTAGTTATGGGGAAATAATCCTCTACATCTATTCCAGCAATTACCTTCAGAGGTACACATTTACTCTTTCACCCACATACTGTATTGATTAGATTAAAACCTGGATCAATGTAAAGGAAGGCAGATGCAAACAAAACCCCTTTAGTAATTTATCCTGTGATTCAGACTGTTCCAAAGCAGGGGATCTAAAGGACTGATGAGTGCTGTATTTCCAGTGATTTATAAGTTTTGTGATTCCTGGCTGGGTGAAATGTGGTTTTCAACAAAGAAAGAAGACAGGGAGCTCAAATCAGTCCATCTGTCAGTGTTTGCATCTGCAGTGAATCTGGAATAAACCTTGTAGGTGACTGAGTACCATCTCTTTCTGTGAAGGTGTCTGTGCTCACAGACATTTCGTCACCACCCGTGTGACCACTGACTCCAGGCAGCTGATGGGGCAGCACAGCATCTTCTTGCTGGTCCTTCACCAGCTCTTTTGTCAGATTGAGGAACACCTATGGAGCAAGAAAATATGAAGGAAAATTTATCCAAATGACTCCATTTACCAAAACAATTACCAGAATCCACTCTCCTGCTTTGTAGCTGTAGTTGGCACAGCAGTTATGCACAATAATCCTCTTTCTATTCCCTTTGTGCTCAGTGAGAGAAATTAACTTTTTTTTCTCCATATAAAATTGTTGTCCAACTCTTTGTCACCTCCTGTCTCTGTTCTGCTGCAGCAGTAGAAACTCAAACCTGTTTCCCTGGATTATTCACCCTCTAGCTCCTGACAATCCCACTGCCTCCATGCTGGGAGTGTGCAGTCATGGCACATGGGACATGATGTACAACTGATTCTTGCTGCCTTAGGAAAACATCTTAAAATAAAGCAAGAAATTCTGAGCAGGAAGGTAACAGTCTCCCTCCCTCCCTTCTGCAAGACACGGGGTCATCACTGCTCATCATTTACTTTTTATTTCTGATGCAATTAAATGTGTTTCTTTGACCAGAGATTTCCCATGGGCAGAAAGGTGCCTGTGTTACTCTCTCCTCAAACTCAGTGCCTCATTTTCTGGGTAAAACATCAAAAGGCTGTCAGCCAGGTGAGACAGTGCATTACTACATATATAGATTTACAGATGCATCCACACACTCATGTGTACCTCAGTGTGTATAACCCCTTCCTCCCTGCCTGAAACCCTCATGGAGCTCCTAACGTGCCCAGAAAGCAGAGCCACACAGTGATGTGAAATGAATCTCCATGACATTTCAGCAAATCCAGGAGCTCCTGAGCTCATACCTCTTCCACAGTTGTGTTGGAAATCCCGTAGCAACCCAGGTGGAGATCATTCARACTGGTGTCCAGGGCTCTGAGAAGGGCCTGGTAGGCCCCTGAGACTGTGGACTTGAAGGGGGGAAGCACATAGACCAGCTCTCCACCAATATCCTCCTTGAGATAAGCCTCTGGGAGATAGGACTGGATCAAGGAGGTCACTGCTGTGGTGTCACATTCCTCTATCATGTTCTGAAAAAGGAAGAAAACACTCTGTGGTCACTGAGAAGGCTGCAAGGTCAACCTTCCTCCTGCAGGATGTAGCCCAAATCCTCTCCCAGAGCATAACTGGTCAGTGATCTCAGTCCAGCTATCCAACATGTCAGGGTAAATATCAAAAGCAGATGAAAGTGGGTTATTTCTGGCCTTTGAAAAAGGGATTTGTGACAGTCTCCCATCTTGGTCCATCCATAACCTCAGCAGGTTGGGCTGAATCAACTACTTTGCAGTGCTAGAGTTTGTAGTACAACAGAGCTTAACGTGGCTGCCAGCACAAACTCACTCTTTTTCCATGAAAAATGGGGCTTGCTCATGGATCTTTTTTCATTTTCTGTCTCCAGTGCCAGCAGTCTGGAAGAGGGGCTGGTCTCTGATGGTACCTGTGTGCTGGGGCTACCAACAGCACTGTAATAAATGCTAGCAAGAGCAGAATTCCCCACTCCTTGCAAGCAGAACACGTTGCCCCAGGCCAGACACTATGGATGGGCTCTTTCCAACTGGTTTATTCCTCTGAACTCCAGAGTTCTCATTCTGCAGCCTTGCCTTCAGCCTTCAAGGAGACTCTGTTCTTTTTCACCAAAGCAGAACACTGACATTGCTGTTTTCACAAGGCCATGGAGRTCACTCAGCTCCTGCCCATACATCCCTCAACCAGCCCTGATGACTCCCTTGGAGACAGAGCTGCCAGGAGCTCTAGGACCAGCTCAGACACAAACCTTCTTTTTGGTGAGGGTCAGGTGGTAGCCATCCCCAAATGTTTCCTTCAGGTAGAAAGGTGAGCCACAGCATTTGAGCCCTCCATGCTCTAGGAAGGCGATCCGGTCGCTCAGCACTTCTGCTTCATCCAGGTGATGTGTGGAGAGAATGATGGTTCTGCCTGGAAAACACAGTCACCACAGAATGGACACCTGCTTTTATGGCAAAACTGGATTTTAGAAGGATTTGGGTTATTTTCTTTTCTTCCTCAAAAATTTCTWTATTTCCCTACACAATGATATCATGAATATAATTGCAGGGGTTTCAGAGTTTCCCCTTGCTCTGGATCAGCCCATGGCAAGTAAATCCACATTGTTAAATCAACACAATGAATGTTTATAACAATTTTATCMCATTCTGGTCAGATCTGCCCTTATCTCAACAGTGAGACAGCTGAAAGCCTCACTGGATGAGGGAACACAAAGTATCAGGTGAAAATCAACTGCATTTTTTGGTAATTATTAGTGAAATTGGATGAAAGGGAACAAGAGAGACAAATTTTACAATATTGTAAGCTGTGTTCTATGGTGAAGTTATTTTTTAAATGACACTGTGAATTTACAGAAACCAACCAGRATGTACCCTCCAGAATTGCAAAATCCCAGTCTCCCAAAGTTTTTCTCTCTGGCCTCCAAAACCCACAATTCAAATCCACTGGTATCATCTTTGTAAAGTGACACACATCACCTTTGTCCCTCTTTGGAGGGCAGCATCTCCTCTCATCACAGTACCTTTCTTATTCTTGGAGATGATTTCCCAAATACTCCTCCGGGAGCACGGATCCACACCCGTGGTTGGTTCATCCAGGATCACCACCCTGGATCCCCCCAGGAGAGCAATGGCTATGGACAACTTCCTCTTCATCCCCCCTGACAGGGTGCCAGCCAGCTTGTGACGATGGCTGTACAGCCCAGTCTCCTTCAAAGTCCTGCAAAACAGAGGGAAAAGTCCCAAAAGTTGTCCTTCAAGCAGGGAATCTGAAAATACCTGAAAAAACTGTAGCTGGAAATGAAAACTTGCTCAAGTATGGACTGCTCTGCTGAGTGGTCACATTGTAGAGTCACCCTGCAGCTCAGTCATTGGGATTTTCATTTAAAACATTTTTGAAGATGTTTTCAAAGTTTTCATCTGACAAGTCAAGGTTAAAGGCTCAACCCCATCAACTGAGACACCAAGATCCAAACTCCCTGGGATGTTCTGGCTGCTTCATTTCTCTGCAGAACCAATAAAGCCAACATCATCTTTCTGACTGCTTGATTAAATCTCTTCCCAGGGCAAACTGTAAAGCAGCAAGGAGTAGCCYCTTAGGCCTATAAATTCATCTCCAAATAATTGCCACAGCAGCCTGTAAATCCCCTGAAGAAGAGATATTGTTTTCTTACAGCACAGGTATCAATACATTCCTCTAGTCAGAGCAAGGCACCATTTGAACCCTAAGCTGGAGCTGCAACAAGACCTCCAATCCAYGATTTTGAGCTTTGCAGGGGCACTGGCACCACCACACATCTATTTTGACAGCCCTCCTCCCCCTTCTCCTCCCTTCTCCCCCCCCTGCTACTTTTATACCTCTTCACTTCTTGGTAGAGCTCTTGTTTGCTGCAGTGAGGGACTTTGATGTAGCCATAGAGCAGCAGRTGCTCCTTGGTGGTGAGGTAGTTGAAGAGCACATTGTGCTGCATGCACACCCCCATGTTCTTCCTGATCACCTCCTGGTCAGTCCTGATGTCTTTGCCATACACAAAGATTGTGCCTGATGATGTAGGGAACAACCCAGTCAAAATAGATCTGAGGGAAAAAGAAACAGAAAGGGGAAGTTAGAAAAAGCAGGAAGCCATGAGTAATTTTTTTCATGTGGCTTCGTAGCTGTCACCACTTCCAAGGTTTTCTTGTGTCCCCCTCCCACTCCTTCCAGCCAGACACCACTGCCCACTGTGTGCCATGCTCTGGCAGAGCAGAGGCAAATGAACATCCTTACTCCCCTCTGTGGGATTGCAGGGCCAAGCTCCAAGCTCACCCTGGCTACTCTTCCCCTCTGCTTTTACCTGCTGCAGCCTCCCTCCCCCTAGCTCAGACCCAAATCCCACACAATCAGGAATGCCCTTGACTTCCAGTTTAATTACTGGGAATTCCCAGAATGCAGCTACCCCTTATTCTCTGAGGTTTGTCTGGAGTGCCCACAGGGCCTCATATTGTAACCACAGCTGAGACTGAAAACCTCCTCCTCATCTGGCTAATCCCAGCAGAGCATGCAGACCTGATTTCACTGCCATTATTCATGAGAAATGGGAGAGGACTTCTCCATGAGACACCTCACAGTGGGCAGCACTTTCATCTACTTCAAGCAAATAATCACCCACCAAGCAGGAGCTGAGTCAAACTCCCTCTGCTCAGAATAACTACTTGCACATTACAGCTCATTTTTGGTGCTGTCCTGCAGGGACTAAAGGGAGAAGATGCATCTCAGACCACCCTTCACCTTCACAGAGTTCTTCTCTCTCCTGGGACTTTAAACCATCATTTAAAAGCAGTAACTTGTGACCTTACTCAGGATTTGAAGCCTGTGCTAAGTTTCAGGCAGGTTTTATACTTTTCTGCATATCACCTTTGCTACACTTTGCAAACAGAGTATGAGGTGAATTGATAATAAGCTGAGGTGAAGCACACATCTGTCTTACTGATTTTGGCTCTTCTGAGGCTTCTATTTATCAGCTTAATGTTCCTTTCAGAGATATGCACATATATATCAGTGGAGAAATCAAGTTCTACAGGTCTGTTTTAGTGCTGTTATCTAACAAGTCAAATAATAATTTATAAACAGCAAGGCTGAAAGGCCAATGCATAAATCCCCTGCCATTCCAGCCCAGCCAACACACGGCTCTGTACAGCTGAAGTGTATCTTTATTAAGTTTTCTTGCTAGAATCACTTCAGCTTTGGTGTGTGCATGAGCTCCCCACAGGTTCCAGAACAACCTAACCCCAGGCCATGGAACAAAACACCCAAACAGGTGCTGTGCTGTGTATCCCAGGTATCTCAGCAGACTAAAAGACTGAGCAAAAAAAAGCTGACATTTCTAAGCAGAAAAGGACCTTTTAGAACCTAAAGAATTCTAACAGATGAAGGAACTCCTGAGGTCATCCATGAGCAAGATGAAACTACAGGAGGGATTTGGCCTAGTGAAGCACCTTCCACAGTCTCCCACTGCTGCACAGCCCCACTTGCCCTCTTGCTCACCCAAGCACACCCCACAGGATACAAAAGAGCTGCTTTAAAGGATACACACATGGTTGTAGTTTTCCCAGCTCCATTGTGTCCCAGCAGTGAAGTGATATTCCCTTCATAGAAGTTGAGGCTGAGGTTGTCCACTGCAGCTTTGGATCCATAAACCTTTGTTATGCCGTGGAGGGAGACTCCCAAGGTGAGGTCGGTGGGCTCTGGTTCCACGTGAGGGTGGGGGGCACCTTTGACACCAAAGAGAAGGGTCAGGGACAGTTACTGCATGCAGCAGGTGTTGTGCTACTTTTCTCATCTCAGAGCAAACCAAAATACAGCAAAGCAGGTGCCTTTCAGCCAGGAACACTGAGAACATGCCACAAGATGTGTATCATTTTGAACTCTCTGGGATTTTTCCTATTTACTTCTGAAGCTTCTAATAACTCCTGACAACAGGCATTAATCACTTCTGAAAAGGTTTTTCAGAGCACCTAACTTTATTTATCCTAGACAAGCACAGAAAGTTAGAAGACATAAAGCAAAACTATGGAGTTATTTTCASTTAGGTGGAACCAGCAAGCTTTTATGTGTGATCCCAATATTCTACAGGCTAAATATTTAAAGAGGTAAGCAAGGAAGCACACGTGCCCTTTGCCAAGTGGAAACCTGTATTTGCTTGCCCAGACAAAAGTGTATTTCTACACAGAGAGACAGGCATGGAAGGTAACTGCCCAACTACAACACACACAAATATGAGTGTGAAAAGCAGTAYTGACTCTCCACAACAAATAGGAAGAACAAACATAATTTAAGGGCCAGGTCTCCATTCATGTGAGTACCAGCTTTCAATATTTCCTGTGCTTCAAAATAACAATCAGTGGTGTTTTCTGAGTATGGTGCCCCTTTACAAATTTGGCTTTGTTTACCCAAAATATAAGTTATTATTGCTACCCCTTCTAGTATCCACATACATATCTTGTTGGGGAGGGTGACTTCTTTCCTTAACATCAGCTTGGAGAAGAGCAGGCATCTTTGTTTCTCATTCCAGAAGGGCAGGTAGCTGTTGTACTCAATCCAGTAAGATGGAAGCAGTGGGAAGTACCAGGGAGCAGCCATGCCATATCTACCTGCAGGAACAGGAGTCTCATTCAGCTCAGGAAGTGCCACTGTTGGGGTGCACTCAAAATAGCAAAAATTAACTTCACAGAGATTTCTTGATAAGTTTGTGCACTACCAGGACTTTGTAGAGACTTCTTCTGATTGGCACAATAGGAAGCACTCAGTAATTTGTTATTCTGAGTAACTCCATAGCTGGAGGGCAGGAGAACTTTACATTTTCCACTGGGTAGATTTCCGTATGCCAGTGGACTGCTTCATTAGGTGGGGAAGAAAAGCAAAAGACAAATGTACTGGCTCTTGCCCAAGGCAGGAATTACTTTTTGAAACCAAATGATGTAAGTAACACAGCTCAAAATCACTCAGCTGACAAATGCAGTCTAACATGCTCCACTCACCCACCAGACTGCAGTCACACCCTCCTGTGTCCTTGGCTCCAGCTTCTTCAGGAGAGCCCCCTAGCCAAGTGACAGGCTGAGAAACCCTAAATCTCCCTTGCTCTGCTCTCTCTCAGTGCCATTGACAGGCTCAGACACCCACAAAGTCATGCTCCCTTTGGTGTGGGACAGAGTGTGTGCACTGTCTCACTGCCTCAGCCAGTTCTGTGTTCACTGTTCTCCAAAAGAGGTGCTACAGCACCACCCTCAATGCTTTGCACCCTTACCTGGGAAAACATTCCTTATGTACCACCCCAGGATGAAGTAAATGAAGGAGTCTATCAGAATGAGCCAGCACATCCAGCCAAAGGAAGTGTTGTCTCCAATCATTGGGGACTTGTACATGTTGTCCCACTGCAGTCCTGCAGAGAGGAATTGAGAAATACAATCAGAACCCCTCTCAGCCAGTGAAATACCACCCCCAGGAGAGCTCAAAGCCTGGCTCTGTCAGCCACGGACTCACCTATGCCCTGTGCCTCGTAGCGAGCAATGTATTGACTTGCATAACTGAAGGCAGTTGGAGACAACAGACTCTGGAGAATAAACAAAATTGAAAACAAGAAACATTTGAATTAGTCTCAAAGAGAAGCCAGGTCAGTCAAGCAATCAGGYACCTCACTGGGTTATTCCAATAGCCAGAAAAATGAGTGTTGGGTTTGTTTTTTTCCCCAGCAGTCACAGGGAGCACTGGACCAGGCCTGTGATGGGAAGTGCTACCTGGTGACAGGCTGGAATATCTCCTTAGATAGAGCTTGACTTTCTTTTGCTTCCACACCCAGGACACAGCTTCCTCCCTCATACAGGGCTTTATTTTAGGCTTCTGAAATACAGCACTGCTTGAGAGTTACCTCATGGAGCCTGTGGTTAATTCTTTTACCACCTGCAATAATAGATGTAATTTCCTGAATTTCGTGATGAGTCTGGCTTCTGGAACCCAACACCTACCTACTCTGCTCCTTGGTAAGAAACAAGGCTTTACATCTACTCCCATGTGTAGCAATTTGAGACACAGGAAGCCAGAGGATGATCTGAGGCAGCAATGAGCAGAGCCAGCCCTGCTACCCAAACCCCTCACTGAGACAGCCTGGTTTTTCAGAGTGGGTGAAAGCAGCTAATTTTTCTTCTGCAATGAAAATACATAGCTCAAACTACTGTGGTCCAGCTGGCAGGTGGGAACTCACTRAAGTTCCACAAGGAGTGCCTTCAGTCAGGGGGCACAGCTAACTCCAGGTGTCCCTCAAAAGGTCCATGGCCAACTCTCCTAGCGTGCCTGTCACCACCCGCTGATGGAATTCAGAAAGGCACGAGATACAATAAGAGCTGGAGTGTACTGAGATCCTTGCCTCCACACACTTCCTGAGAATATGGAGAAGCAGAACTCACCAGGAGGCTCTTGACAGAGAAGCTCAGGTGGTTCTCGATGACGAGCAGCACGATGAAGGGGAAGAAGGTGAGRATGTAGACCAGGCTGCCCACCAAGGCAGCGATGTTGGTGTTGTTGAAGAAAACACTGATGAAGTAGCTCATGGCTATGATGGACAGGCTGTAGTCCATCAGGTACAGGAACAGGAGTGCTGTGTCTGTTTTGGGAAGGATCTCACCCACTTTCAGAACAACAATGAGGAAGGTGACGGTAATCAGGAGGAAGATGGCGCACTCGATGAACCAGGCGATGAAATGGCTGCTGGCATTGACACCCATCATCTTCATGTACTGCACAGGGAAAGGTGAAAAAAACCAATCACAAGTGGCATTTGAGAGAAATGAAGAATTATTTCTTTTTCCAGCTTCTGGACAGAGCCTGCAACCAGACCACGCTCATTCTATCTAGGGACAAACCACGCACTCCCATTTCAGCCATGCCCAAGGTTTGCAAAGCAGTCTGCTGGAAAAGAACAGCCCAGACAGGACCTGCAAGGATCAAATGTCACAGCCCACAGGCTCCAAAGCAGCTTCTGGTCTTAGATTTYTAAGTTTTCTAAAGCCTTTTAGTTGTTTTTTAAAATAATGGTAATTGATCCATTATTTTGTGGTTGGCTTAAGCCTAAAAGCTCTCAAATGTCTTTGAAATCAAACCTTTCTCACACAGCCCCAAGACAAAAAAGTAACAGCTGAATTACTATGGTCAGAAGGAAAAAATATTAATTTATATTAGCTGATAATTAATTCCCCTTGCATAAAACTGCAAATCTGTATTGATAAATCCAGAAGAAACTACATGTGCTGGTGTTTTCTTGTGGATTATTACACAGCTAAAAAGATTAGTGATGCCCTGGTCCTTGGAGACAGTGAAAATGGTTGCCTAAATTAGAGTAGGGGGCTGCCAGGGAACACACCCTGGGGTTCATTCATTTTCCATCTCATCACAGGTCAGAGTGTCCTTTCTTGGAAGTGTTTTTGGTGAATCAGTATTTGTTTCCATGGTGTTGGATAAAAAACAAATCTGCTCAAAGCTTTTGTTGCTTGCTGAGGCTTAGTTTGACAAAAGTTCTTTGCTGTTCATCTCTGTTGACAGTGATCACACTGAAAACCTGAGTTAATTTAATAAATTCCCAATGTCTCAATGTCATTTCTTTTCCAACAGGCAACCTGAATGAAGAACTTCATTTCAGAGGAGCTGATGTAATATGTAGCACCTTCTGAAATATTAAGTATAATAACTTCAAGGATAGGAAATAAGTCACTTTTCATGTCTTTGTCCCCAGTAGGTATGACTCAAAGTCAATTTTTAGAGAGCTTTAAATCTTCAGAAACCCTGTAATTTTGTGAGGTGCCCATGTTTCCTGCATTCAGCACTGCAAAGCAAYATTCCCTCCACTTGAAGGGCAAACACCCTGCATTTCCATGGCTTTGAGCTTGCTTATAATGTCAGAATTCATACACTGCAGGTCAAWCAATAGGTATCTGGAATATTTTCCTTAATGCTTGTTTTGCTCCATTTAATATTGAACATCAGACACACCAACCACGAATAAGGAAAATCTGTTTATAATTCTGCACGCCCCAGAAAGTTTCCCCATACCTCATAAAGCCTCAGATCTTTCTCCTGAACAAGTGTTTTAACAAAATCAGCTATAAACAGCACCCAGGCAGCCATCAGAGCAAATGGAAGAGAGTAGGTCACGCTGGTTAAGAACCTGTAAAAGGCAAAAGCAAGCTTTAGCTGAATACAAAATGTTCTGGGGATTAAGGCTTTAGACAAGAATATATTTTTCAGGACAATACTCTGGCACAGGAAAAGACATGCTTATATTTCAAAATGTGGAGTAAAATTAATAATTACAAAAAAAAMCCCTCCTTTGCTGCCATTGCATTGGATTTTCTATTCATCAAACTCCTGACTGCTCAGAATATTTTTTTTTTTTTAATGTTGCAGAGGGATTTTCTTGCTCAGCAGCACCACTGGCAGGAGYAGGAAGCATTGTGGGCAGTGGCATCTCCTGGCTCTCTGATGGGCTGCATTCCATTTGGAAATATCATATAATTCCCAGCTCTGTTCTCAGATATAATGGTCAAATTTCATGATCAGGCCATATTTCCTGGTGTTGGAGTCTGGATGTGGGTGCTTTCCTACAGGTTGTCTGTCCTACCACCCCACAGGACAGGCAGACCCAGAGCACATTTCTTGACTCCTCGTTTTAGTTAAAACTTTCTTCCAGTGCCAAATGTGTGAAGAAAAAAAAACCCAAATACAAGGGCCAAAAATAAATTTCTCCTTTTGCCATGGAAAGCAAGTTTTTATAGCAGGGGATCCCCTTCATTCCATCTGCAGGGTTTACATTTTCCTCCTYAATTTAGAAACTTGACTTAAAACCCACAACCAGTGTTATTACTGGAATAATGTACAATAACAGTGAGAAATGAACATTACATTTGTTTTCAAACTTTTTTTTTYCCCTGTAAAGCTGAAAATTTCCTATAAACCAGCATTTTAGAAAATGCTTCTATGCAAATGAAGCCTTGTTTATAAAGAACCAGGAAAGGCTCTGCTAAAAATTCAGCATAGCACAACACCTCCTATGTACTGGTTTATATATATATGTATACATAAAAATATATACATAAATATATATATATTTATATATTATTCCCTCTTTTCTCTCCAGGATGATAACTGTGCAATAACAATCAATAAGCAGGCATTTTGTGATGACTTCTGCTGGATGCAAATCCAAAGCCTTGAGGTATTTTAATATTTGAGCAAACACCTCCCCCTGAACCTGGGCTGGGGAGGGAAACCCAAAGGCAAGTGGTTTTCCCAGCAAGCCAARAACAAAAAGGAGCAGAGAGCACTGGAGTCAGTGCTTCCAGCAGGCAGCTCATCACTGCACAAAACTCTCTCTCAGCAATAACCCAGGAATTTGCTGTAGAACTGGGTTTGGATGCTTCCTTCTTGCTTCCTGGGCACCTCACACGTCCTGAGGAGGGGTTATAGGTGCCCAGCTCTCTTCAGTGCCAGCTGACACAGGAGATGAACAGCTCTGCTGTGACTCCTACATGATATTTCATAGCTCCCAAAAAATCTTCTGGCTCATGCAGTTGGCATGGAGGTTTTTCAGTAGGAAAAGCTCCTAGCTCCAGCCTATCCCTTTGCCCCAAGGGAGACCCTCAGTCAGGGCCCAGTGATCCTCACATCTATCAATACTTCTTGCTGAACATCCTGCAGTGCTCCCTGGTGGACMCTGAAATCCCTTCCCTGTGTGTTTTCCACTCAGTTTGGCCACTGTAAAGCTCATAAACCTAGGCACCCTTTTTTTATCCCCAAAAAAATCAAATTTCTAAGTTCTGCTGCATTGTCTGCATGTGAACACCTACAAGACTCCTATTTAACCAAGTTTAGCCAAATCTCAACCCCACTATGTGTAGTAAAACAGGGACAGGGAGTTTTACCTGCTGTAAAACATACAGTTACCACCACAATCCAGGTATAAAAAGAGCACTGAAAACTAAAGATTAGACAAACTAAACAGACCATCTTAGAGTCAAAAATACCCTCTTTTGGGAATTTTCTTGAGAAAAAACCCCAACTGAACAGAATTAAATTATTTTTATGCTATGTCAGTATGGTATTAAGRAATGGTGAACTCACACAAGATGAGTTGAGACAAAACATGAAGACAAAAGCCACCCAAACTTACATATCCTTGTTGTAGCAGGGGTAGGGCATGGCCTGGACCTGAACAGCTATTTCCTTTGGTTTCTTGCCAGTCTGCAGCTCAATGATGGCCCTCTCAATGCTGTCCTGGATGTAGATGAAGGCCCTGCTGTAGATCTGGCTCTGGGAGGTGGAGTTGTGCGGGCCCACGGTCCAGATGCGCTCGCGGATCCTGTTGGTGGTTTGGGTGATCCTGCTGCTCATCCTGATGGTGTAGTTGAGCACAGGAGGGAGGGACAGGCCCCCAGCAACTGAGTGGCCAGGCCTTGGAGGCAGCTTGAAAATGATACCTGGGAAAAGAAAGGGAAAAGGATTTCCTTTGGAGTTGACAGCACACATAGATATGTAGGAACTCCTCGTTTTTACAAGGCTTCTTCACAGAAATTTTTCTAGCCAGAACATTTTTCCTATTATTCCATATATAAAACATGTGATAGAATGGAGAATAAACAGAAGAAAACTGCTACTATGGGAAAGGACAAATATTACCAGGGTTTGAAGTTCCAAGAGAAGCAAAAGTTTCTATCTGCCCCTCAATTATGAAGTATAAAACCAAACAGGTCACAGGATTTATGAGTGGATTCAATCTTTAAATATTAAGATGCATTAAAGATACAAATGTTAGTTCCTATTTCCCACTCCCTCCATGCCTCTCTGCAGTCTGATCCCACAATCCAATCCCACAAATGTCAAAAGTGTGACTTAGAAGGCCCAGTACACCATTATGATGCTT
>JACDOX010000353.1:458556-543622 GCA_014549065.1 Cardinalis cardinalis
CCTTCTAATAAATTGAATTGTCTCATATTTGGACTTGAGGATCTTAAAGGTCTTTTCCAACATGAATGATTCTGTGATACCTTTCTTGATTAAAGAGCAGCTTGAAAGGAAATGGCTGCACAAAGATCACCTTGGGACAGTGGCATTTTATTCAAACTGAGAATTAACCAAGAGGAATCATCAGCTGACCACAGACAGGGGAGATGGAAGGGAAGAGGAGGTATGAAAAGGAGGTCTCAACGTGCAGGTCCCACACACACTTGCTCCAATCAACTGCAGCGTGGTGGGAGCTGYGACCACAACAGTTGCTGGTGAAAAGCCAAATATTTTATGCTGCATTCCCACACTCTATCAGGCAGAATTTAACTGYCAGGGGGATTTGGGACTGTCACATACTTGCAAACAGCTCATTCTTCAGGAAGAGCTCCTTAGCCACCGCTTCCAGCTCATCCAAGTCCTGCACTGGCCGGATGCGGTTGAAGGAGACGCAGGAGGAGACGTTCACAGCCAGGGCAGCCAAAGTGTTCAGCTGCTCAACAACATCAGCGTTGTTCTGCAGTTCCAGCCGGATATCATCTAGGGAAAAACCCCACAAACAATCCCTCCAGCATCACTACACCCAGCAAAAATCCCCCTCCATCTTTCCACTCCTTCCCGCTGCTGATGACACCAGAAAGGAGGAAAGGAAACAAACCAAAAGCCATCATGCTCAATATGCAGCGTGAAATACATTTCTGCACTCAGCAATGCAATGGAGGCATGCTGTTGACCCAGTTTTTATGTTAATCATTTGTAATATGCTCGTGAGTTTGCCTTTGGGAGGATGCCAGCAATGGGATGTGACAGCCATCCCAAATGAGAAGTCCCCACTAAACTGCTGAGGCTTTAGACATGCACGTGGTGCTCCCCATTCCTTCCACACCCTCTGGTTTAGGAGGTAATCAACTCTCCTTTTGAGCTGCTGTGTCTCAGGGGAGGACATGCTTTATCCAGGCACATCAAGGCAGAGCTGTGAGTGCTGTGCTGATGTGTGGACTCAACCTGATGCTGCAGTTAATAAAGATGCTGCTGTTTGCTGGCAGGCTTCAAAGGTGGCTGCATAATGCAAGGTAACTAATATAGAACAGCTGCTGCAGGCACCGTGGCTTTATGGGGAGTTAAGGCAGGAGCTGCTGCTCATGAATAACACAGGGGTCATCACCAACTGCATGTAAACAATTGCAACAGACCATAATCACTCTTGGCTGCTGCTGGGTTTTGCTGGCACAGTCCAGATTTATGGTGACATGCCTGGCCACTCACTGCCAAAGCAGGTAGGGACAGCAAGGCTGGCAGGAAGGGACTGTGATCCCCGTGCTGTGCACCCACAGGGGATGTACCACCAGCACTGCTACTGGTGATTCTCACAGTGCACAGCACCAAATGTGACCTTGGAGGGCCTTGCAGGCCCACCAGAGAACAGCAAACTGCAGCAGAGCATCTCCTGCATTGATGCCTCTGGCTCCATCAGCCTGGGTACATTTATCTAATCCCTGGCTCTTCTGCTCTGGAGAACTTCTCATCTGAACCTCGCTGCGATGCAAGGGAGCTCTCCTCAACATTTTCCAGCCGAGTCCCAGGTAGCTCATTTGAAGCCATAATTACGGCTAAACAGTGTCCTCCAGTGGCCACACGCCGCGGCAAAGCTCCCGTCCCTCCACCCCGCACCCAGGAGGAACACCTCTCCACACCAGCCCCTTGCTCTCTCACAGCCTTTTCCCTGGAAGATTTCTGCATCACAGCTGGGATTGCCTTGCCCTGGAGCCTCCAGCACGGGCCAGAGCAGAGCAGACTATGGGATGGCTGCAGCTGGCTGACTCTGGAGCTCCCAGACCTGAAGTACAAGTAAGGAAGAGGGCAGCACATCATGGACACACTTACCCAGCTCATTTATCTGACTCAGGAGCTCAGCGGCGTCCAAATCCACCATCAGCTTGATAAAAACCTGCACAAAGGGATTCTGCAGGGCGTTCTACCRAYAAGCAGACAAAGACAAAGCATCAGTTTGACCAGAAGCTTCTTCAGCTCACTCACTGTGYAATTCCAAACCACMACAGAGCAGCTGCCTTCACTGGGTRTTTGCACTGCCCCCTCCCTACTCCCTTCACTCTGCATCAGGATGGGGAAATGCCAGCAATGGRAATGTCATAGAAAGCTCCCTAAATCYGAGTCAGTGCTTCTTTGAGTCAAGAAAGGATGCCTACTGAGTCTCCACCAGGCACTAGAGTCCCATCAAAAAAATGATGGATGATTTTAGTTATTCTAGAAGTAAATTTCCCTTGTRTCTGTTTTAAGTCCTGTGAACACAGCCAGTGCACAATGCATAGGCAACCAAAACTTAGCTTGGAGATGAGCACAGGTTTTTGTTTGGCTGAATATTTTATTATTCCACCAATGACTGCAATCAACAGAGAACATTTCATTTCACTTTTGCATATTCCACTCTGGATTTTCTCTTGGTGCCATGGAAATTAGAATGAATTCCAGCCCCTAAAATTAACTGCTAATGCTTTTGGCTTCCAGGGATCTCATTTTTGTAAGAAAAGGAGACAATTTTTACTACAGAGAATGGGAAACAAGTGTGTGTAACATTACAGTCTACTGCTTTCTGTATCCAAGCAAGGCTAGGCTTCTTAGGAGGGGGAAAAAGAAATTTTATTTACATTCACTGAGGTACAAAACATCTTCTAGCTCTTATGTGTGTACCCAGAACTACATGCTTATTATAGATACTGTTTCATTTTCTGAAAAATTCATTTCTTGCYTGGTCTTGGCTGGCTGGATCAGTCCATCAAGCAGAAAGTTAATTTACAAACTGAAGAAGTGTTCCCTGCTCATCTTAGCCCTCCAGCAGGCCCCAGCACAGCCAGGGTCAGGGAACATATTACAAACAGTTCATTTGAGAAAGAGAATTTGCAGGAAAAGGTGAGGCAGGAGCATCTCTGTTAAGGGAACAGGCAGGCACAGAAACTCTGAAGTCCAGAACATCCTGAGAGGGGCCTCCCCAGCTGGCCTAAGATGTCCCTGGAACCCCAGTTTACTTCAGTGAACAAATCCATCCTCTCAGGTCCCTCCTGGCAAGAGGCAGAGGGGAGGTAGGAAGTCATACCTTGATCATTGGAACTGTCTGGTTTAACTTGGTTAGTGAATTCAGGACGACAGGAGACTGGTCCAGCCACTCCTGGGACTTCAGGGCTAACTCAGCCATCTGCTCCAGGGTTGCATTTGACTACAAAAGAAGCCCACAACATAAAAGGATTAATTTATTCATTACCTTACAGATTTTAACTAATAAATAAATCAATAAAACAATTGAGACCATGTTTGTTTTCCTTAGGATTTTTCCCAGCATCCTCTCATTGTTTGGCAAAATGTCTTTTAATACACTGGATTTATGCAAGTACTTAAAAATATGATATTTAGAGCMTGCCTTGAATATCTGCTTTCTTTCTGCCTCTGGTCTGCCTGTGAACAAGCACTGGTTACAGCATTTGTCCTGGGAGACACATCTCTCCTACTGGCTGAAAATATGGGGGTGAAACTTGATAAGCTGAAGGCCTTAAACAATTGTCCTATAAATATTAGACCAACAGCAGCTTCTGGAAGGAAGATTCAACCAAAGGCAAAAGATGACTCATGTGGCCAGCAAGGCAAGCAGGAAAAGATAATTTGATGAATACTCCAAACAGTGAGAAAGCAGCCCTCTGCTTCCCAGGGAAACAAGCCTGTGCTAGATAAATTACAGCCCTGAGCAGTGGGTGTATCCTGATGTCCTGGAGCACAGCCATACCTTTCCCATGATTGCTCGAGTTTCTGGGGTATCTGGTGTGAAAAGGATCTTCCCAAGCACCATTGGTTTTAAGAAAGACCAAATCAAAGCTCCGGTGGGGGTCTTGACCAGGTCCAGGTAAAAGGATAAGCAAAACGGGGCTGCAAGGGGAGAAAAGCAAACAAATTACATGGAGAACAAACAGACCAGACACAAGAAAGCTGCCAGTGTGTTTTTTCTCCCATCTGCCCAGTCTGTTGCTGTGGCCAGTGAATGACTTCAGGGCCCTCTTCACTGACTGATCTAATGCATCTTGACAAAAGCAATCCACCCCCAAGATCTCCTGTTGCTGAACTCAAGACAACAAGAGTCTCTCTGTTGGAGCCAACATTATCTGCTTGAAGGTTAAATGGAGTTTTGTGAGCTCAGAGGAGCTAATAATGTCAGTACAGTCAGAAAAACTACATATCAAGAAAAAGCAGTGACCTGTCGAGCCCTAGGACCAGATCATCAACAAATGGGAGACAGTGCAGTGTCAAGCACTGCTCTGCTGCACAGGCAGTTTTCCCTTTGAACATTTACRGAAATAAACCACCAATAATTAGGGCAGTGCAGATCTTCAGCTACCATAAATAATGAGCACTTACAGCCCTCAGAGACATATGGAGAATAGCTCAGCACTAGATCTGTCTGGAAATAGCAGAGTTCAGCTCTGAAATGTTTGTGCCCTAGGGAGAAGCCAGACTTACTGGAATCCTGAGGAATCCCATATTTCCTCATCAGCTTTTGGACATAGACATCCTCTGCATGAGAACTGTTGCTTACAGGGTCTCCAAAGTCTGGAAGCAAAGACTCAAAAAACAAGGGTGTGATGTCCTGGTTGCAGAGGACTTTTGACATGGATTTAAAAGTGCCATGTGTTATCCCAGAGTTGTTTGGTTTAAATAACGCCTGCAGAAAAGACAAAACACAAATAAATCCTGCACACTGAAAGCACTYCACTTGGAGAGAAATAACAGAATGAGAAGGAAAGGACTGAATGCTTTTATACTGCTTTCTTATGACAGGTTTGCATTTMCAAAAATAGGAACTTCCCATAGAAATCATGAATTTTTTTGTTATGACAGAGGTGGCACATTTATTTCCAGGCATGACAGCCAACGTRGGAAGTGCCTACAATGTGTGCAGAGAAATTCCCTATAATGTGTGCCTGGTGACATTCACACACCTGGGTTACAACACACATTTGTCACATGGATGTGAACATCACTGTCCCCATCCAGTCCATGGCTGCACGTGGYTCTGCAATGTGCAGGCAGAATGATGGCCAGGAACAATTCCTGTCACTTGTGCTCTCCTGGACCATGGATCAGAGATGGATTGGGCACTGTGCTGGATGAAGGCAGAGCACCCTGGAGTTACTGCAGCTGCCAGAGCAGTAATGGGTTTGTACTGAATGTTTTGGGCAGTCTGAGGCTTTGGGTGTGATCTAATGCACACTAAAGCTAAGGCAGTTTTTTGCTGCTGACTTTGGTGGGTTTGCCTTTAGTGGGCAGTTCTCCAGCTGATCCTCCTAGTATTTTGCTGCAAATCCTCTCTCCTTTAAGACATTCTTGCTCCAAGTGYTCCTCCCACAGCATGTGCTCCCCACTCATGAGCATGTGATAGTCCCACTGCTCCAAATCAAAACTCCCCCAGGAAGGCAACATAGACCCACAGAATGGATTGGGTTGGAAGAGAGCACAAAGCTCATCTCATTCCAACCTCCTGCCATGGGCAGGGACACCTGCCAGAAGCCCCATCCAGCCTGGCCTTGAACACTTCCAGAGATAAGTYTGATAGAGCTTTTCCTCAGAACACTGTTGCTTTGAAACAGAATCTATGGTTTAATGCACSTGTGACTTCTAGGGTAGGAAATTACTGTGGAAACCACTTCAGTGGTGTTTTGCCTCAAAAGCTTATGCAGACTACACATACCTTAGTCAGTGGCATTTTCCTGGACTGTCGGAGCTTTTTCAGGGAATGAATAGCTTGTAGCAATGGATCAATGCCAGATTCAACCTGGTGTCTGAAATATTTCATTTTTGTSAGAAGGCCTAACATCTTGTCCATGGGTTTCTGAAGTTCCTTGGGGAAAAACATCTGCAAGAGGCAGGAAGGAAATCAATTATGATGAGCAGGAATCTRCGTGCACAGGCATGCACACACCCATATTGTGTTAACTCAAACATGAGCACTGTGGGATTTYCAAAACTGCAAGGAGGCTTTACAGAGTGGGTGTCCCATGGGAAATGAATGGGATTAGTATTCCTAAATCCCCAAGCACTTTGCAAGGAATTCACCTGAACATTACATAATCTAACAGTGTGTTTCCAAACATCTACAGTTGGGAAATATGTGTCATGTACTGGCTGGGATATGATCAAATCTCCCATTTCACAAAGCACARGTGTCAAACACTGCAAGTGACTTTTGACCTGAGCCCAAATTCATTGGCAATGTCATTTAACAACTCTTTTTTGTCCAGGATCACTCCTATAKTTTTAAATACATGCTCACTATTCAGTTCTTTGTGAATGTTTTCTTAGATGCTGTTGCTATAGCTGGGGAGGGAGTGAAAATTTGAGTAATTTAGTAACCTTCTAGTTCCAAGGAGATAGGGAAAAGATATTTTACAGGACTTTTTCCAGGGCTTCCCTTTTCAAGGCATCAAAAAATTTAGCTCATTTTTGGGTCAGCTGGGAGTGTTCAAGAGGTTGTGACAGCACATAAAGGATACTAGCAGACAGGGAGGCATTTAGAGTAGGTCCACTGCCTTTAAATGAGGTTTGCTGCTTTACACCAGCTGGGATTCTCATTTATATCCGTGCTGTCACAGCATGGATATGCAATAAAAYTTGCTGCATGAGCAAAGCCTGATCTTTGGCTTGTGTAAATCAGTGTAGCTTCTGGCCMCTGCAATGGTATTTTATAACATTTCAGCCAGGGCGTGTAGAAAGCATTTTAAAAATCCAGCACTAACCTTGTATAAGAAATTGTAAATGTCCAAGTGTCTCAGCAGAGTGACCCCAAGGAGGTAGGTCCTGCGAGTCCTCTCTGGCACAGGGAGGCTGCACAACTCCTGCAGCACCACTTGCAGCTGTGGGTCAGTGGGATAGGCACTGCAGGACTCCAGCTGCAGCACCTGAGAGAGGAGCTGGGTGTGCACAAAGGAAAAAAAAAATTGTCAGAGGTGCACTGCAYGCTCCACCATGCCTGAGTTAATCCTGCCTGGCTGTTGTTCTTTCCACAGAGCCATATTTCAACCACCCAAGAACCAGAAAATGCCTGCCCATTACTCCTGCTCCCAGGGACAAATCCTAAGGACTGTGTTTTACTACCCAGCTTGCACAGTAGTAAAAACTTTTGTGCCTTCAATTTCTCATTGACTGATGCATGTGAAGTTTGGAAAAGAGCACACTCTTTGGGGCCCAGTCCAGACAAGATGGCTGGGAAGGGGAAAAGCATCTGGAGCTCTGCTTGCAGGTGCAGGAGGCTGAGGAAGGGAAGCTCATCTCTCATTCTGGGAGGGTATTTTTGGACCCTGAGCGCTCTCACACATCGTGGTTATAAATGTACTCTTCCACCTAGACTGGGACAACCTCCCAGTGACCAGGACCAACTGAAGACCCTGCTCAGCCCCCATTAGTGTGTCCCAGAGAGTTGTGCCCTGCTCCAGATCAGAGCCATCCCTTCTCCAGGCAGTGCCTGGCTGCTGCCCAGCTCCTGGTGACAGCCCAAGGGACCATGTGGCTCCCAGCCTCCAGTGGCTGGGCTGRCAACAGGGATGCTCCTGCTGCATTCCTGGTGGCTATCCCAACCCATAACATGCTCTGCTATCCTCTGTCTGTCTCTGTGGGGTCATCTGTGCTGTCACATACCCAGTGACCTGCTCAAATTAGAAGTTTTAATGGTCTGAGAAGTAGAAAGCAATAAGACCTCCCAAAAGGATGACAGCAAACTTACCTGACTGCTGTTTTCTGGGAAAGATGCTTCCAGAAGAGCATCAATGCTGGCTGTGGACATTCCTGTTGTGTTTCTGAGGTCCTCTTTGAGCTGGTCCACATTTTTAAACACATCTCTTAACTTTTCTGGAATAACAGTCAAAGAACAATTGATGTTACAGCTTTCTCCAGACACACAGCAAATCTCAAGCACATGGAGAAGACTTGAAGTATGGGAGTGAGTGTGGTACCTCACTGCTCATAAGAAAAAAATCAAAAAAACTTGGAACATACAGTCATTACTTCCTGCATTTTACAGTCTGGTTTGTGGGCTGAAGTTATCACATCACATCTGAGCAAAATTTGCTCAGATGGAAAGACTTGGTGCTTTCTTTGTAAAGAAAACAAAGTGCAGTCTTGAACAGGCTCTAGAAGCACCCCATATAAAGGATCCCAAGGTCATGGTGTATGGYTATTTCATTAATACCAGTTCTTCCTGGCAGCTGGGCAGTTCTGGGATTTCCAGCAGCAAGTGTGGTACCAGTGGAGATGTTTACCAACATTGTAAAGAAAATACAGAAGAGTACCTTGCTTGCTGGAGTCTGTTAAACCCTCAGTGACGTTCAACATGGAATTCAAAGTAGCCACATACTGAGGAATCTCTTGAAAGAAAGCAATTTCTGGTACATTTTCTTGAAGCCTGAATTGGAAAAACAAAACAACAAACAAAACTGAGAATACMAAGAGAAGGCAGGAAGTCATTTCATAAACAGAATACTGAAACAGTCTAGCTCAGAGAGAGAGCCTCACCACTTGAGCTGGGCCTGGATGTCTGTGGCATCCCCAATGAGGACATTCTGGAGCTCCTGGGAGATCCTCCTGTGACTCAGCACGCTGGTCACCAGCTGGCTGCTCAGCTCAGCAGCACGGAGGAGCTGCTCCTGAGACTGGCCTTGCTCACACAGCTCCCCAGAGGGAGCCTCAGGGAGGTGGCAGAGCTGCTGGATGGACTGAAAGCTCTCATAGTCACACAGAAGTGCTGTCAGATCCCGGAGGCGAGAGATCTTCAAAGGACATTTGGAAAAAAAGGAAGAAAAATGCACAAACACCAGTTAGATGACAGAATTATAAAAGGCAAGCTTTAAAGAGTGTAGCTGTCCCTTTCTGTCTCTCCTTAGGACTAAGATTTTGAAATATATATATATTTAGTTCATTCAAAAGGTCTCCAATAGAACAGCTTGTGACAATCATTGTGYGAGCTTCTGGCAGACCTGGCTGGATCTAATAAACCTTGCAAACCTTAACATGTCATTTCCCCTGCCCAACACACTTAGACAGCAGTACTCCATTGGACTTGCCAGTTTATTAATTAATCTTCTCAGAGACCAAATAAATCTACCTTGCACAACAAGTTTAGCCTTTCAGATACCACCTGGTCATCTACTGCAGCACAGGAAAGGGACTTGGCCACAAGTCAGAGCTTCCTCATCTGCCAACCCATGTAAAATTATAGTCCTTTGCTATTATGGGCTTCCCTCTTGTCTGACATCATTATTTACATTATCAGRCTCTTATGGGAAGAATTATTTTCAGCTTTATGCCCTTAAGTACCTGTCACACTGAGGCTCATCATATTATTGTTACAGATATATTACACAGCAACAACATTGCACACTGCTGTATTTTTTAAAGGACTTTTAAATGCTATTTCTCATATGGAGCAATAGACTAAAGTGCATGCATGCTATTAGTGCAGTCRTGAAGAAGCATTTTATTCAAATGAGGCACTGCCAAACCCAAAGCTGGTGAGGGAACTCCATGAATYAATCCTGGTCCTTAATCTCAGAAGCCATTCTTGTGTTTGTGACATCTGGGGCCAGAGGAGCATGTGGGGACTTGACTCCAGTCACACTGGTGCTGGTACAGCTCCTTAGGCACAGCAGTACCCCAGTTAGTCATGCTGCTAACTGCCAATTAGGAGTGCACAATTCCATGGATTTTCAGCAGGGCAGAGRTATCTAATCCCTATCTGTGCCTTCCAGAACTCCTCCCTACTTCCTCCTCAAGTGAAGCTGAGGCATCCTAGAATGACTGCAGCTCTGCAARGTGCTTCAGGAAGTCTCAATATACTGAATTTTAAAACTAGTGGTGCACTGAGGAATATGCTGCCACTGGCCATCTCTGCAGTGCTCATCCTCCTGTGACAGCTGGTGGAAAACAGAGCCATCCTATCCAGCACATGGGAGGACAGGAACACCTCTATCTTCTCTGAAAAATGGGTGCACACTCAGTAGGGATAGACAAAAGAACAAGTTCCTCAACCCAGTTTACAGGTGACCTTCAAATAYAGGCAGCATGCAGAACACAGAATTTTAGTCCTAGTTTTTATCAGCTGTTCTCTTAAGAAAACTTTTTTCCATACTCTGTTTTTCAAAACCACCATTGCACATTCATGTATCACTGCGGGATGTCCTTCAAGTCAGCATTTTAAGCAGACTCACTTTTAGCTTCAGGAGCTCTGGTATGGATGAATGTTTCTCAGAGGTATTATTTTGCATAAAAGAGTTCTTTTTCAGATGAGTTTGCTTCAAAAGCAGTGTGATGTTTTCTGTACAGGGGAAAAAAACAATAGTTATTCCAGACAAAAATGCCAGAAACTTCACAGAGGGAATATCAGCACTTCTATTCTGAGGCCAACTGAGCATTGCTATTTTCCACCAAACTCCCATGGCTGAGGACCTCTGAAATCACAGAGCAAGGCCCAAATTGTGATCTGGGTTATAAAGGATTGAGTTCAAGTAGGTGCTCTGTTCCTAGTGAAATCCACCATATCCTGGTAATAGGGCACAGGGAAAACCTCTCGGGTGTTACAATAAGCACACAAGATAGATGAGTATCTATGTGAAACACCATGTTAGCTCTCAGAAATAACTGCTGTCACATTACAGCTACATAAAGCTGGGAAGGGAAAGAGGTTTCTATTTGTAAGATTGCTTTGTCTGAGTGTCAGCAACCTGTCATCACASTGAAAAGAAGAGATGTGCCTTCTGGAGAGACTGGGATGGAAACTCATAATCCCAACATGACATAACTCAAACAAAACCCCAGTCTGGCTTCCCCATGTCTCACAGCTCCAGTTAATTGCCAACAGATAAAACCATGCAGCATCACTCCTTCCCACCACCAGGCAAAACACATTGCAGCTGAGGCCCCTGAGCATTAATGGAATCAYGATCACCTGTCAATTCCCCATCTTCAGCTTCTGCAGAATTTATTAAACACATCAGGTAAGGGTTATAGCTGTTGTTCGCTGTCACCTGCAAGATGGTGTTTTGAAATTCTAAAAACAGAAATCTGAAAAATAAGATGGGAATTTAAATCAGCTTCTCTTTCAAAAACAAGGTATGTATTAGTGAGCGACCTGTCAGCTGTGGATGCTGCTCCTCAGCAGAGTAAATAAGAATTCCAGATGAAAGCCATCTCTCCTAAGTGGGTACCCCCCCAGTTTTATTCCATCAATTCTTTCTGCTGTTATTTCCCAAAGCTGTCATTCACTCTCAAAATAAGAAAACACACTTGAAAAGTTCACATCTATGTGATGGATGCATTACATAGATGGAAAGGCACACCTAAGGGAGGCTGAGGATCAAAAATTAAAGAGTCATCCCACAAAGGAAGGTTTTCCCAAGAGCCTACCACTGGTGGTGAGACTCCTTCAGGACTCTGTTCCACTGCATTGATACGTGTGCCAACACACAAAATTTTTTCTAAGTCTGACTTTCAGCTGTACTTTCAGCTCAAGGAGAAGTTTCCTCTGCTTCAATTTAACCCACATTACACATTGTGTCCTAAATTAGAGTGATTGCAGGCTTAGGTTGTTCCACTGGAAGAAAATTCCATACTTCTCATGCTGGAATGAGAATGGTAGTCACAACCCATGCATGGAATTACAATACCCAAAGCCCAAACTCACTGTGTGATCAAGCTGGTTGGGGACAGAGTGTGGTCACTCAGAGTCCAAGGCAGGGTCTTGTTGGAAAGGGTTTCTGCCACAACAGTGAAGTGATGAGCAACGATATCAATCACACTGTCAAAACTGGTTTTGTTGGAGAGAGAAGCTGAGCTGGAACTCATATTGAATTCATTTAGCAGGCCAGGGATGTTCAGCCCGTTGAGAATGTGGAGGGTGGCTTCTGTGATTTCTAGAGCTGACAGATCACTGGCAGAGTCACTTGCCACTGCTTCCAACAGCCTTGCAAGGGAAGCTCCTTCATCTGGGTTCCTTTTGGTGCTGAGGAAGCTGTCAAACACACCCCAGACACTTGTGTAGTAACTGCCTATGGTGAGGCTCTGCTGGAGCCTCTGCAGCAGGTTGGGGAGCTCACCCTGCACCATACTGGAAAGCGTGGTCAGGTTATTCCAGCCTGTGGCACTGCCAGAGGAATTCAGGGAGCTCAGCACTGTTTCGTTCAGCAGGGCAGGGAGGAGCACGTTCAGAAGCTGGGATGGGGACACATCACCCACATCCTGGGCTGGGATGGGGCACGAGGCATCACCCTGCACCAGCAGCCCCTCTGTGGCTGCACTCACAGCTCTCACCTTCTCCTGCAGCCACGAGTTTCCCAGCCCAGAGACAAGGTCTAACTTGGAGAGGAAACTCAGGGACAAACGCAGAGCTCGGGTGAGGCAGGACAGCTCCTTGGCAAAGCTCTCCCTGCTGTTGTTGTAGGCAGCAGCAAACTCTGGGGACAGCTGCAGGCTGCTTATGGCCACCTGGAACAGCCTGGTAAAGGTCTCATTGCTCCCTGTCCCACCCTCCACGCCCAAGGAATCCAAGAGGGRCTTGCAGGGGCTCCTGCCTGAGGACTCCCTTAGAGTGGCATTTTCAAACAGCACCTCAAGGCCTATGGCAAGCACATCTTCAAAGGAGCAGTTCTGGAGTGTCCTGTAGCCACTGCTGCTGGGCTCAAGGAAAGGATCCAAGGCTGATCGCAAGAACTCCCAAATTCTTGCCTGTAGTGAGGARTTGTGCTGTGAGGGAGACTGGCTGAACTCCTGCAGCAGCAAACGTGAGAAATTATAGACAGTGTCCATTTTTTCCTCCAATGTTTTGTTTAAGGTAGTGTCATGAAGAACTTTCATACCAGCTCCCCACATTTCCATCAGTCTCTGGGTATAGTTACTGTAAGAATCGAGTAACAGGCTGAGAGATTCAAGCTCTCTGATGTTATACCTATTCTGCAAACCTTTCAAAGTTAAGATACCCCTCTGCATGGCCTGCAAGTACGTGGAGATGTTGTTTCCCCTGGAGTCATCTTCATCATACAGCTCAAAGATGGAAGATGCAAAGTTTAGCAGCTGCTTCAGTTCCTCACTGAAAGGAAGACTGGAGTCATTTCCCAGTGTATTTAGCAGATTTTGCAGCATGTCCAGAAGTGACTGGRCAGTGAGACTGTCTGTATTACTCCAGTTCAAGGACTGGAGACCTTCAGCAATGTGCCAGAAAGCATCAAGTTCATTYTCCTGCCTTCCAGGAGGGAGCTTCTGCATTAGCTTAGACAAAGAAGAGATCAGCAGATAATGATCACTGGTATTCACCTTTGCCAYGGCACCAAGAAGTTTCTCAAGGGACAAAAGGTGTTCTGCAAAATTTTCAAAAGCTTCAGGGGTCAACAAGAAGTCAGAAAATAACGATGACACTTTTTCATTTGTGCTGAGATAATTTTCAATGTCTTCAAGCGAGACTGCATCGAGTGCAAGCATTTTGATAACCTCCCATGCATTAAAATGAGTCCTGTTTAAAATTATCTCATTCCAAATCACTGCAGCCATAGTCAGAACATCTTGATTTTCTTTTCCATAGGGATTAGAGTAGAACAGTCCTTCACTACCCCCTTCATACAGAGGAAGTATTTCTTCAAACATTCTTTCCAAGTCCAGTGTGTTGTCTGTGGCAGAAGTTGTACTGAGAAAGAGTTTTAATGAACTATACAAATCACTCAGATCTGAGGATTCCATTGCTTCAGTAGAATTCTGAAAGATCTGATGCACCAATGCTTTTCCAGGAGCTACCCCAAAGTCCACGAGGATTAGAGCTTTCTTCATCATTTGCAGGAGTTCCACATATTCACCCACTTCTGTCAGGCTCCAGTTGGAGGTCAGCAGGCTGCCAGTGGCGTGCCACAGCYGGGAGAAGTGGCCCCACTCGGGCTGGCTGGAGGCAGCTCTGCCCACCTGCAGCAGCTCATAGAGGCTGCTGTTCCTCATGGAAGCAGGTGCTGGCAAGAGGGAAAACACAGGCAGCCCATCCCACCCTGTGGCACTGCCAGAGGAATTCAGGGAGCTCAGCACTGTTTCGTTCAGCAGGGCAGGGAGGAGCACGTTCAGAAGCTGGGATGGGGACACATCACCCACATCCTGGGCTGGGATGGGGCACGAGGCATCACCCTGCACCAGCAGCCCCTCTGTGGCTGCACTCACAGCTCTCACCTTCTCCTGCAGCCACGAGTTTCCCAGCCCAGAGACAAGGTCTAACTTGGAGAGGAAACTCAGGGACAAACGCAGAGCTCGGGTGAGGCASRACAGCTCCTTGGCAAAGCTCTCCCTGCTGTTGTTGTAGGCAGCAGCAAACTCTGGGGACAGCTGCAGGCTGCTTATGGCCACCTGGAACAGCCTGGTAAAGGTCTCATTGCTCCCTGTCCCACCCTCCACRCCCAAGGAATCCAAGAGGGGCTTGCAGGGGCTCCTGCCTGAGGACTCCCTTAGAGTGGCATTTTCAAACAGCACCTCAAGGCCTATGGCAAGCACATCTTCAAAGGAGCAGTTCTGGAGTGTCCTGTAGCCATTGCTGCTGGGCTCAAGGAAAGGATCCAAGGCTGATCGCAAGAACTCCCAAATTCTTGCCTGTAGTGAGGAGTTGTGCTGTGAGGGAGACTGGCTGAACTCCTGCAGTAGAAGATGTGTTAAATTATAGATGGGTTTAATTATGTCTTCACTGGAACCTYCACTGGCACTTGTATAATGAAGGATTTTCATTCCTGTTCTCAGAAGTTCAGACAAGCTCTCCAAGGTTTTATTGTTAAAAYTAAAGAAAAGATCTATAGATTTTAATCTACTGACATTGTAATTCAGCTGCAAGTCTTTTAAGATGTTCAACGTCTTCTGGATGGCTTGAGTGACTTGTGAGATATTGGCTACTCCAGAGCTTTCCCCAAACTCTTTAAACACAGCTGTTATGAACTCTGACAGCTGATCCAACTCTTCACTGAAGACACCACTTGATTTATTACTCAGCTTTTGCAGATGGCTGTTTAACACCTCCAAGAACTGCCCGTAGGCGACGATGGCTGTGTTATTCCACCTCATGGATCTCAGCTTCTCCCCAATGCGCCAGTAGACATTCAACTCATCCCACCAGGCCTCCCCCATGGACTTCTCTACGGCCCTCATCAGTTCAAACACAGGCAGCAGCAGGTACTCATAACCTACATTTGTGCCCATCATTCTAAAAAACATTTCCTCAAGAGCTAGGAGCTGCTCTGGGAAGTTTCTGTAGGACTCAGGCTCAAGCAGATCATCAGAAAACACAGATGGGATTTCTTGCATTCCACTCAAACGGTCTCTGAGACCTTCCAGAAGTGATGGCATGCTTGTGGAGAGCAACATTTTGAGAGCATCCTTAGTTTTCAATGTACTAAAATTGGAATTACTTAGGAGAGCTGGATTCCAAAGCATTGTAGCTAATTTTAAAGCCCTCTGAATTTCTTTCCACTGGGTCATTGTATGGAAAATGGAAGTCCCATTAAAGTCACTCTGTAATTGCAGTGATGTGAAGTTATAGATTTCATCAATTATTTCCTTATTATATGGTTCCTTTAATTTATAATCATGGTGTGGATTCATTCCCAGTTCAAGAAATGCATACAATTTCTGTAATGTTTCATTCTTCAAATTTCTGAATAGATTTAAGCTTTTTAATTCACTTCTATTCATTTTTTCCTCAAAGCCYTTTAAACGATGTAGATGCTTTTGTATGGCTTCTAAATCATCTGAATTAATGGACCTCTTGGAGTGCTTTCCACCAATCTCTGGTGACTTTATTTTTCTGGAGGGGAACAAAAAAGTGTTTTAGTGAATATGAAATCAATGCAAGTGGAAATGTAAGGTGATTTAGAGCGAAGATCATAGATTTGAATTACACTGTTAGTAATATCCCTTTAGCTAACGTCTCACCTTAGAACTTCCTCCAATTCAGATACTAAAGTGTGATTGTCTTTCCAGTGAACAAAGGAATTACAAATAGATCTGGTCACCCAACTTCTTTCTTTATCTACAACAAGAATGTGAAGAGAATATTAGTAAAGTTCATGCAATTCTGGAACCTGAGAGGTGCTATAATGGCAAATCTATYCAGGATAACATGCACATATGATGTCAGGCTCCTACCACAAGCCACAATATCCTGGTTACAAATCTGAGTTTTCTTTTGGGGTTTAACTCTTCCTGGCCTTTCAAGGGAAGTGAGGATGGCATCCTAGAAGTGCCTTTCTGTGCTGAAATCATTCAGGAACAATTCAATGCTCCTGTGATCTGGATGCTAACAGAGGTCTCCTTCTGCTTTAGGAGCACTTTGCTGTCGGTAATGCAGAGTAAGGTGGCCAAGTATTTGTTATGGTTTCTTTCCCTTCATTAAGGGTTGCTTTTTTACTGCTCACACATAAGCTCTGTCTGCAGCATCATTCATGTCTCCCACAGCCATTTACACTCATCTTGATATCCCCATGTGTCCAATCCTCTCCCAAGCAACTTTCCATGTTTTCCCTACTTGCATACCTCATCTTTCTTCTTACCCACCTCAACTTCCACAGTCTCCATGAAACAAGTAGACAAGGGACAGCAATCCCCATCTGTCCCTTGAAGCATTTAGTTTCTTTCCCTTGCCTGTTCCCAGATCCCCAGTTAGAGGGAGATATCTCTGCTGGAAGGGACAGGGATTTGAAGGAATGGCTCATGTGGATGTAAACAGCTCATTGTGCAGCTCCTGCCTTGCTGCACCAAGCTGAGTTAGGCAGARCCCACAACCAGAGGCAGATTTTGACATCACGCCCCCAAAAAAAGCAAATCAAAGTGAAACATTACTGCTCCCCATTTCCACTGAGGCTGCAAACTCATGTTAATTCATTGTCTACTGACAAACCCAAGCCTTTTTTACTTTTCCATTTGAAATGAGGCATTTTATTCGCATTTGTAAAAAGCTGAAGGAAGAACCCATTACGCTGAGCCCTGAAGAGTGTGCAATCTGTATGGTTGCTTATTAGCCTGCAGTTTGCTTCTCCTCAGCAYCACAGGTTTTCAGCAGAGATATGACTCAATGGAGGAGTCTTACCTTGCTCCAAGCAGTTCAGGGAAGGTGGAGAATCTGTAACCTCATTCTGAACAGTTTTGAATCTATCACCGCTCACAAGAGATGCAGAGACATTCTGAGCTCCCAGCACAACACTGAAGGAGGGGGRAAAAAAAGGAAAATAAATTGTGGTTACAGGTTTATATGCTCTAATAGGAAACAGCTGGAATATAGCCTATCATTCTTAAAATCCCTGACAGACAAGACACCACCCCTGTTTTTAATGATTTGTTTGATCATGCACAAGATACAAACACCAGGGGCTTTGATGGGAAAGCCATGGTGGTGTATTAGCACAAACACATGTGTGGCACCCATCAGGTGCACTTTTTTAGAGTTATGTAAAATCTACAGGCCACTAAAATCCAGCCAKCAGGTCTCAGAAAACACCCAGGTGACACAGCAACCATGTGACTCTCTGCTGCAGGAGAATTTCCTCCTAAAAAACCCCAAGAACCAAGGAGACAAGGCTCCAGGGAAAGCAGGRATCCCAGGGGGAAAACATCTGTGGAAGGAAGACGTGATCACAAGTAACTGATGCCATTTCCAATTCTCCTTCTTTCCTTTTTCATGCTGTAATAGCCAGGCTGCCAGGGAAGCAAGGAATGTTTTCCAGTCTTAGGATGGAACAAGCTGATAATCAGGCATATTGTATCACAGAGGAGCTAATTTAAAGGACTGCAGGTGTGCTCAGGTGTGCAGGTTACTGAAAACTTCACTGTGATTTTTAGTCCCTTTTTCTTCTCCTGTATRAAGAGCAGCCTTCACTGTAGCTGTGGGGTCACTGAAATGCACTATCTCCCCTCACCTGCCTCAGGTTCTGCAGGTGATACACAAAGATCTTGGTGGCATGAATAAATACATACTGATCTGTGGGAACAGGCTGCTACTGAGAACAGAGCACTGGGGATCTCTTCTCTCCTAATTTAACATAATGTCTCCATGCAGGCTTCCTGGGCTTGGTGCTCATCACTTTCATTCTGCAGATGTGATTGTAAGAGTCTTAGAGGAGAAGAAACCCAGTTATAAATGACATATTTAGCTGAGCAATGGCAGAGCCAAGGAGGAGGCAGGCACAGACTTGCCAAAAATGGATGCATATCCCACAGATCAGAAGGCAGCAAACATGGAAACAAGTGTTGCTGCCCTTTTATTTCAGTCTTGCGGGGTTTCTGCAGACTTTGGCTGTGGATAAAAAGCTCAGCTTATACGCTTAGCTGAAAAACTATCTTTCAGCAACAAACAGGAACATTTGTAAGATCAGTCTGCAAACCAGGTTTTTGTGGGTAATAAAATTTGCTGCTAAACTTTCTATAGGATTCATGACTTGGAAGTTACTGTTTCACACTGGTGGTGTTTATCACTCGGTTCATACAGATGCAACAATGAGCAAAARTTCTTTTCTTCTATACCTTCATATTTCAACCACCAAAAAAAATTCCCTGTACAGCACTTTTTTAGGAGTTCAGTCCTGCCTAAGTAAGAGACGTGGGCAGGCTCGCTAAGATGTGCTTTTGTAAGCATCATTAAAAGTACTATTTGTGCAATCTCTTTGCAATAACTCTTTACTCATGCATTTACAGTGCCAGATGCCAGGCATAAAAGCACTGCACAGTTCTGGTGATGAAATTCTATGTACCTCTTTGTTGTGCCTATGATAACTTCCCCCAGCTCTGCAGCTGGAGAGCAAAGCAGAGCAGCACAGTAAATATTAATTCTCCCTGGGCACTCCAACAGGGCTGGTTCTTAGGCTGGGTTCTGCAAGCCAGTAAATRCAACCAAATGTAATAATCCTGTGACTGAAACAGCAGCATGAACAAAATGCTTCTGAATAAAATTACAATTCTTGCCACACTGCTGCTGACTCCTTTAAGGATAAGGACATTACAGCTTACACATGGGTCTCACAGTGCAGCATGGAAAATTACCTTGATATTAGATGTACAGGKTTCTAAGTGCCTCAGCAACACACCAGTGATCACAAGTGAGTCCCTCTAAGCCTGGGTGCAATCAAGGTGCCAAAGCTTCTACAACTTCTTTTGGCATCTTAACCCAACTGCTCAYGTATGCAAGATAAAAACAAAAAGCAGTCTGAAGACCCTCAGTTTCTTGGTGTCCTCCATGTACTGTAACAACTGGACTATCCAGAMTATTCTATAGCAGGGTCTGTCACACATCCAGAAGATGATTTGGAACAGAGGCCCTTAATCCTGAGTAACTCAGGTCTTCTGGAGATCAGGGAGAGTTTAGCCAAACTACAGCCCAGGAAAGGGATTTCAATGCTAAGCCCATTTTAGAAATTTGTATTGCCCTAGGTGCAAACTGCATCAAATATTTCAGTACAGTTAAATAATGCAGTTAAGCCAGCTCTGTTTTTCATATAACCACTGAGCAAGTACATAACTGTCACTTTCTTCAAGTCAGATGTGTTAAAGCCCATATGATAGAAAACCAGGCTCCTTCTCTTCTCTGCTGTCTTGGGACCAAGTCTTGAAAGATTAACCCAGCAGTAGATTAGGTAATCAGTTTTAAAAAACAACATTATGGCTCCCCTACAAGTGCTTGAGGTGCTCCAAAGCAAGCTGAACTTGGCTGTGTGCTTTTCTGGAAAGAAGCAGCTGGCTGCTTTCCTCATCCAGCCAGGAGGGTTTTTCTTCCACCAAAGGCAGTGCCTGTGACTCACCAGCTTTTCTATCTGCACAAGGGCATGACAGTGCCTCTAAGCAGGCTGGGAGAAAATTCAAGAGTTTATATCAAGTTCCCATTAAAAGAATGACACAAGAGTCACTGGAAAACAACACACCACTCACAATCCACAGACACCTTTAGAGATGCATTAGCATGGAGCTGCATCACTCCCCAAACAAATCATGCTTTTAAGGTAACACCTTTCTTTCAAGAAAGATGATRCCCTTAGAGGTCAGTACACAAACCCAGCAGCTTTCAGTGCTTCTCCTGCCATTTTCTCTGTTTTACCTGCTTGGATTCTGAAGGAAATCAATGATGTCTCGCAGCTGCATGTTGTCCTGAAACACATCTGGGGCCAGCAAAAGCAGGTGCCACAGGGAGGTGTCATTCTGCACTTGGGAGATGAGTGTCAGAAATGAAACCATTTCATTGACAAAAGTCTCCTGGTACTCTGGGTTGTGCTGCACCTTAACAAACAAAAATGTAAGAAATTATTTAAGAACCAGAAGAAATTATTTAAKAACCAGAAGAAATTATTTCATAACCAGAAGCCTTGCTGCYGGGGGGYACACCTATGTTTTTCAGCTGGCACTGCACTTGCATGCAAGTCTGCAAACAATACATTCAAAGGACAGGTAATAACTGAGAGTGTGACTGTGTTTTACCTTCACACTCCAGGCTGTACAATAAATTCTCTGCTCAGGCAAGCCCTACGATTCAMAATGTCCTAAAGAGTCCAAAGACTAGGAATAGAAGAAAATTAATATCAATCTCAACCTTGGCAAAGAAAAAAAAATAAGAAGGCTTTATCTTTAAAGGATTAATTTGCTTTAATTATATTGCTTTCCCAAAGACAAGTACTGCTTCAATCATGAATTGCTGGATCAGATGCAGGAGTCACTGGATGAAGTTATACTGCTGAGGTAATACACAATTAAATTTATTGCCYTCCCAAGGTTTAAACACTCCTATTTACACCACATCCTCATGCTGTTCTATTGACCTGCCACTGCAGCGGGGCAAACAAAGAGGAGAAGCAAGGCCCAGGTGTGGTGAGAACCCTTAGTAACCATGACCTGATGGCTGGATAAACCTKGGATTTCCTGAATACTTTTCCATGTACTCAGCTTGGAGGTCTTTGGGCTAACTCCATGTACAAGRATTCACTCATCCTCACTGTGCCCAACTTGCACTTGGGTACAGAGATGAGCAACCCCTGCCCACGAGGGGCTGTGTTGTAGCTCCAAAACCTGCCTGATGTGTCTGAACTGCCACAGCTCCCAGCTGCAGCCCCCAGGGAACGTCCCAGGCACTCACCTGGGACAGCTGGGTCCTGAACTCCTGGGCAAAGGACTCCAGAAGCGAGGAGTTGGTGAAGCAGAAGGTGTGSTGGATGTTGGCTGCCATGCTCCCTCCCGTGGCACCAGGATGTGCCAGGTACCGCGACAAGAGCTGGCACAGCAGGGCCCTGAGAYTCCCTGCAGTGGAGTGTTGGGGCTGCCTCTGAAAGAAAAGCAAACATTCAGGGGGCTGTAAAGCAATGTTGTGTTTGGGATGGTGCTAAATGCAGTGATGAGACGTTTTTTAAGGGATTTTTAAAGTAACATCTGAAAAGCATTGTKGTTACAGCATAGACAGAATTCTGATAGCTGAACAGTTTCAATAAAACCCTCCAAATATTCCTCATCTATTACAAAGAGAAATGTGTGCTTAAGAGTTTGTAGGCCTTGACMCCAAACCACAAAAGCACTGTCCATTACATTGTAACAAATTTCTATTACAAAGGAATAGATTCTATAAATATCAAAWACCTATACAATAAACACACAGTGCCTCTGATACCACTGCAGGACTAGCATGGGCAAATAAATATTTGAATGTCAAAAACCTGTGACATTGTATCTTTAATTTCATAAGAGAGAAAATATACTGCAAATATCTTAACTCACACAAGTTCTCAGGGTACTTCTTGTGTGTGACTATATTTTGTATTTCATGGTATTGTGTCTCAAGGTTTGCCTGGTTTCTGCCTAGAGGATAAAAAACTCACCACAAAGCTTAAAAATCCACCCACAATCACTGTGTTTCCAAAATAAAGCTCATTCACATAATAGGGCAGATCCTAAAGCAATAAAAGTGTGTCTTGGTACTTCGAGCTTCTAATTCTTTAAATATGAGAATACATAAATGTTCATACTCAGCTATTATGCAAATACAGACTTACCTTCCCAAAATGGAAGATCTTGTTGAAAGTGTGGGTGCTGGAAGTCAAGTTGGATGGTGATGAAACATTCTGAAGGTTTTTCTCTCCATGAGATACCAAATCCCTAAATGCTGCAATAACAGTTTGAAACAGTGTATTTTACTTATGGCTTTTAAAATCTCTTTGCTACATAAAACCAGGACACAGGACAGCTACCTACAGCTTTGGGTGCATTATCAAACTGTTTCCAAAGGTACAGCCAACGGCAACCTGTAAGTACTTCAGGGTTTTTTCCCATATAATGAAATTCTGGATGACACTGTAACTTGTTATATGGGGCCATGACCTATCATTTTAAATTTTATTTTTAAATAAAATACAGAACTGAATTCCTCCCTGACTATCAGCATGAGTCAACAGTTCCCATAACTGTTCATTGATTTGCTTTTCCCCTCCCCACGCCTCCGCACTCGGTCCCTCTTGCATTCTGCCTTTTTCTCTCTGTGCACCACGGAGGGTGCTGGCAGGAATGCTAATTGGAACAGTGAATGGCTGGAGCAGAACAGGCAAATGCAAATCTGTAATCATTCATTTCATCGTGAGCTCCCTGCAGAAAGGACTATCCATCATGATGGCTTGCAGATTGTACCAGCCATTACCATCAATAAATAATAATTGTAATGATTTTATGGAAACTTTCAGGCTGAAAGTTCCTTCAGGAAAGAGAACCACATCAGAGGAGAACATCACCAACAATAAATATCCACTCTGGCACAGAAGACAACTTATTTGCTGGATAACTGTGGATAAAAAGCTATTCGAAAAAAAAAATCATAAGCTGTTTATCGAGAATTTGTGGGTAGTAAAAGGGCAATATTCCATAAACAGCCAGGTCTCTAATTAATGTCCAATCAATCTGTGATCTTGCATTGCTCCTGTGAAACACAACCATTTAATCCTGGTTTCTTGGCCAAATTCCAAAGTCTTCTCTACAGCTACTTGTACTTGTCCCCAAGAATTTACACTAATGTCGTGGCCATTGTCACGTGCCTCTATGAAACACATAAATCATTTCAGCAGTGCTCTAAGAACTGCAGCTCTGTCCAGAGATCTTCAAAAGATGAGCCTTCAGAGAGCAGAACTTCCTGGAGCAGTGAGTAACCTACCCAGTGAAGCATTCCTGCTTTCAGGAACCTCTGCACTCCATGGTGATGGCTGCCTGTCCTTGGTTACACTGGATGAGCTCTTGCGCTTGCTGGGGGAAAAAGAAAAGAAGAAAAAAGGAAAAAAAAGAAGAGACAACTGTAACAACTGCCAGAATGTCTTATAATTAACTTACTGCTGTAACTCAGAATGTGTCTGTGGCTGGATTTCATGGCAGGTGTGTTGAARTCTGGGTTATGCAAAAGCCTGGTTCCTTCTGGAGGCCTGACACGTTATCTTGGACAAGCAAAAGTCCAGAACTCCATGGCTATAAAGTGTGTGGCCTTACCAAGAAATCCTTCAGACAACAGGACCTCACTCATCATTCCCAAACATTCCACTACAGGGGAAAAGGCTGCTGAGCTTGATTTTTGGACTTGGTTCCCTTTATTCAGGGAAATTTCAAACAACCTTACCATGCACACCTTCATAAATGTCTCTAAGGAACAGAATCAAAGGGGAGAACCTTTCCCATTTTCCCTGCTGACCTCTGGTTATACACAGTTTTAGGGCAAGTTATAAAACAGCTTAACAAGAGCTTCAGTGAGTTGCACAATGGGAGAGGAGAAAAACAGCCTGGATTAGCTGAATATTACMAAACAATAGATCCAGGCAGTGAAGGGCCCCAGCTCAAACACTTTGTTACAAACTCACCAATGGGGATCCTGCACCCCTGAGGCAGAGCTGCACCTATTCATCTGGAGCCTTCCCCTTCCCAAGGAATCTTTTCCTGAGGTTTTAGACTYTGCTGCATCCTGCTAGTTTTGCTGTGGCTACTTAACATTGGTATTTTTCCTTGTAGAACACACCAAGGCTGACACTGACCATGCAAGGGGAGGTATGACCACATATCTATAATGATACTTCCCACACACAACCTTGAGCATCAAGAGTGGTCAAGATGCTTGTTAATCACTCATGTTCTTGATATAAAATTTGGCCAAATCCTTTGAAAACTCATTTGGCAGGAAAAACTACTTATTTCCTAAACAGCTTTTCAGAAACCAAAAGCAAAAAGCAAGGAGGATTTGTAGCTATTCAAATCCATGGAAGACCTCCAGCTTTGGCACTAGAAGCTCCCATTTCTTCATTTCAATACCCCAAATGAGCCATTGTTTAACGTGCCCAGGGAAAAACAATGACACTGAGGAACWGAGCTGTGAATCCAGGCATCCAGTCTCCATGTGGCTTTGCCTTCCCTCCTCTCTTCTGCTGCATGACCTTGAATTTAATTAGGATTCACCTTGCACAACTTCAGTTGCCCACATCCTTAGTCACCCTTACCACCCATGGAGTGATTCTGACCACTGAATTGGCCTGGGAAATGACTCCCTCTGCACTAAGGAGGATCCTTAAGGAGCCACCAACCCCAGGACTGCCTTATGTGCTCTCTGGTGGGGCCCATTTTAGCTCTTCAGAATCTCAAGCTCTGGCCAAGGGGGATTTTGAGACTGACTATGGAGMAGCCTCTCACCTCAAAGCAAAGATGAGTAACCAGAGCCATTGTGAGATGCTCAGATTTTTAGCTCTCCATGAATCAGCCAGGCCTCAGCATGGCATGTTCCCCAGGGGTCTGTCAGAACTGGGCAGCCCAAGGTGTAGAAACCACTCTGGCTGGCAAGCCTCAAGGCAAATCCTACTCGACTTCAACTGGAACATCAAGAAGTTGAAATGGTCCCACTGAACATTTCCATTTCAACAAAGTGAAACTGGACAAAACATGCTCAGCCAGCTCCATGCTGCAAATCTCTGGCTCTCATGGGCAAAAATTGTTTCTGCATTTTCATGTGTTTCCCAACATGTTTGATGGCAGAGAGGACACCCATTCTGGCTGGCACCTGGAGGACCTGCTCAAAGAGCAGTTGCTCCAGAACTAACATCCAGACTTCCAGTCAAAGCATCCTGATCCCTCTCAGTGGCAGATCAACATTCTGGGTTCCTCTGGGGGCAAGTCTTATCCCTGATCTGACCCACAGTCATGCAAAAACATGTTCCTTTGCTTTGATCTGGGTGAGCTGAAGAGTTTTTTTCAGGGAGCAAAATTCCCTTCAGTAGAAGATTCAAGCCTGAATCAGTGGACACATTCCTAAGAGTTGTCCCTAATGGGATTATTTCTGAAGTGTCCAGTTGCAGCTGATATTCTCTTTTGTAAGGGTCAGACATCTGTTAGAACAGGTAGTTGAGGTATATCTGTTGTGGACAAATTTGTACATACACACAGACATGCATGGATGCTCCCTCCCCCTCAAGACAGGCCTTGTTTTACACCTCCTAACACCAGGAAATATTCAGATTCCCTTACAGTCTGAGGGGTGAGATGTCATTAAGTCTTGGCAGCAGATCTTCTGGTGTGTATGGCGTGCCCTTACACCTGGCATCAGAATCACACAGCACCGTCTGCAGGAAYGGGAAGAAGCCTGCACTGGGAAGGTTTCGGGGTGCAAGGTAACCTGGAGGGAGAAAGAGAAATAAAACACCATTATGATGATGAGGACATGCACTTTTTGGCCCCATTTCTGTCAGGATGTGCTATTTTCCCTTCCTAAACAACAGGACAGATTCTCAGTTTCACTGAGGCTCCACCCTGGTWGTATCATCTGCCAAATCCCACTACAATCCCACTGGCAAAGTCATCACAGGCTATTTAATCACAGAATGGTTTAGCTTGGAAGAAACCTTCAAGGTTCTCCAGTTCCAACATGCCTGCCATGGGCAGGGACATGTCCCACTAGACCCAGTTGCTCAGGATCCCAGTTAAGAGGAAGAAGAGCCAAGCTATTTGTTCATAGGATACCTGCTGATCCTGAAGCAACTGCAGATTTCCCCCCTTCACTCCCAAATCCAACAACAGGCAAGAAATGACAAAAAACCCCTTAGATTAAGGTATCCTAATTCTGYCTTTAAAAAAGAAAATTAAGTGAAAGCAGGCACATGGCCAGAGTAACCTGAAGCACCCATGAGAATATGTTCTCCAAGACTTGTTGGCTTGGTTTCTACACAATGCCACGATCTTCATTTCCAAGCCAGGAAATAAAATGCATTGCCAAACACTGCACCCACTGCTGCTGTTAAAACAGGGCTTTGTCTCAGCTTTTACCACAGGAAGGGGCAACAGATCCAGGACCACCAAAYATCCTTTGCCTTTTGAGCAGAGCTGTCCTGGGAAGGCAGAGGAGCAATCCATCACCACCACCCCCTGTGCGTCCTTTTAGCTCAGAGCAGCTCCAGCACCATCTGCCTGGTGACCTGGGATGCTGGCAGCCAGGGCTGAGGGATGAGATGTGTGTCCCTGTCTCCATTTCTCCAGCCACAGAGTGGACCTGAGCAATGAGACACTCTGGGAGTGTTTGATGTGCCTCTTGCCCCTTGCTGCTCGCTGCCAGCCCGCAGAGTTCACAGCTGCTCTTCCTCTCACAGACAAACGCTCTCATAAATCTCCAAACTCTTCTGCTGGATCACAGCAACGTATTATTTAAAATAATCATTTGGAAAATTACCTGGCACAGGACATTGCTATTATTTCTGCTATGGAAAGGAGCCAGATTTGCTGAAGGTCTGTGGGCAGGCTTGTGGTAATTGATTACCTTGCTCYTTAGTCTTCAAAGATGACCTGAGACTCTCACTCAGGCACGGTCTTATCTCTCACCCCTCCAACAAGGACACAGTACTGCATTTGTACAACATTTATTCATTAYAGCAGTGGTCAAACCCAGGATGCTCTCAGAGGGCTTAGCAGGGGTAGGTGGATTCCAGGGCTGTTGGTCTCCTTGATGGAGACTGGATTTTCCTGAGCTTTCCTCAGCACATTTGGTCATTGCCTTTTTGGGTCAGAACACAAGAGCTCATGGTTTAGCACAGGAATTCCCACTGGTTGCCAGAACAGCAACCAGCACAGAGGGCCCTGAGACCTGCAGAGGCACAGGCACCCACTCTGATGGTRGTGTGATTCTCTTGTACACCTCACGGGAGAGTTAGGAGTACAAGAGAAAATTAAAGAACATGGAGAAGGYTCCTTGCTGTGGGAAGCTTCCCCCAACACTCCCTGCATCCCTCAAGCCACCTGAGGAATCACACYCCTCCCTCCCTCAGGAGTTACACAGCTGGCTGAACCAGCTCTCAGTAACCTCAGAGCAACAAGGGCAGCAAAAGAGCTCCCTTATCCCTCCAGGCAGAACTTCTGGTGTTGGGCCACAGGACCAGGCATCCACCACTCTAAAGGTGTTGCAGGGTAATTAATTTGCTGCCCATGAGGGAAACTTTAGAGCAGGGCACTTTAATCTGGAAGCATCCTTGTGTGAATATCCCTGTCATGTCTGCAGTGTTTGCCCTTTGGGATCACCAATTARGACCCTGCCCAGCGTTCTGCACACATGGGCACTTTCATCTTCCTTCTTATCTCCCACACCCTCATTGCCATGCAGGGCATTGACCTGCACACCAATCCAAAAATGCACACCACAGACCTCACTGGATGGCTGTCCCTACCAAAATGAAGCTTCAAAGATGTGGGAAGCCATGGAGACTGGGATGGAGGGCATAGCCACAAGGATGTGTAGGAGCTCCACCCTTCACTGCCCTCCATACCTACCAACATCCACACAGCTCATGTCTCTTAGCAGGCCAGAAGCAGCCAAAGTTGTGTAACTCCTCAGGGGAAGGCTGAAAGGGGAACACAAGGATGGGTCTGGGGAGCACTGGTCTTCTCCAGAGACATACCAGATGTTTACAGATGTGGTAAAGCAAGAGATTCTGAAGCATCCAGATCAGAGGAAGACCCTTCCTTGAGGCACAAGTATAGCAATAACAAATTCTAGAATTATGAACTATGGGAGGAACTTGGAAGGACTTAGAGCATAGGTAGTGWCAGTGTGTGAATTTTGAAGGCAAGAGAATTTTTTCATGCCCAAGTAGTGGTGATACAACCCTAATTGGACTCAAAGAACTGGACTCAAAGGTGGCACACTTTGAACTAAGTGGGCAATTAAACAATCMGCTGCTCTATCACAGTGAAGTGTTCAGTGTCAGAACACAGCTATGGTATTGTACAAAAGGTACTTCCTTCTCTTTTGAAACAGCAGCCCCAGATATAAAGAGCCAGGAATTTGTGACCTGAAGTCTGGAAGCACTGCCACTGGTGGTGGGGGCACAATGTCTGTGAGGACATTGCTTGCCCATGAGGTTGAGGCACTCGGTGAGGCTCTGCCAGCTCTCAGCAGATGCTGAGCAGTTTGCTGGCAGCTGGATGCAGCCATGGGACCTGATCCATCCCTGAGTCACAAACCAGTGTTACCCCATGATGCTCCAGGCACAGGAGCAGTGGCAGTGCCAGGGAGGACTCTTCTGGAAGAGGCCTGGGCTCTGACAGCACTTAGAGAATTAAGAAAGATTTTTGAGAAAGACTATGACACAGAAAAACCCCAAATTTCTGGGCCAGATTCCCATGTGTTGTGAATTACACCCAAGCTGGTTCTCAGCCCTGTATCCTGCAAAGAAGGACTTTACTGATGCCAAGGTGAGCCATGAGATTAATGCTCTCCCTGCTCCTTGCTCCTGCCCTCCATCCCCTTGCTGGTGGTGAAGAGATGTGATCCCCACAGAGCCACAGGGACTGYCCTGCCCACCCAGATGAACTCCCCACCTTGCCCTGAGTTTGCAATACCTCTYTGAAGGGTTCCAGGTTCCTCCTCCTCTCCTTTGTTCCTGTCTTTGGTGTGGAGGTTCTTTCTCCTCCCTCTACACCTGCTGCTCTTTGGCTCCTTTCTGATTTTTATGCTCTCTGCTCTTTATGTTCTCCCTGATCAGTCCATGAACCTGATGTGATCAGATTGCAGTGCTGATTTTCAATTTATTAAATAAGGAGGTGGAAGTGGAAGGTCTGTGGTTGAGCAAAACCAGCTTGCCCAGTTTTAATAAGCAYGGAAGTGGATTGTGTCTGCTCTGGGCTGGTCTCATTGCAGAGCCAAATTCCCAGGGCCAGATGAGCTCCCTGCTGGCCCTGCAACCCCTGCATGGATGGCCAGGGAAGAAGCTGCTCCAAGAGATCTCCATACTGACCTGTCCCTGCCTTGGCTGAGGTTTATCCAGCACACCAGTGACACCAGTACACAATGTAAGCACCAGCTAGCAAATGTGACAGAAGGAGAGTTGTAGCTGCTCTGTAAATTTTGAAGGACAGTCTTTCCATGGTGATAGTTTCCCTGAAGTGTAACATCCTCACTAGAGACTTCTGCTGTATTTCTACTGTTKGGAATTCCTTTGTCTTCCACAGGCAGCTCCTTCTCCCACTCAAACCTATGGCAATGCCATATCCAAGCCCCAACTTTATGATCCCACATCACACACTAGAGCAGATCCACACTTCTTTAGCTTTAAACCTACTAATTTGCTAAAACTCCAATTTTCCTTGAAGGGTTCCACTATCAGCACCCATGAGTCAAGGGGGAGAGATCACTGCACCCACTGCTGCCACATGTCAGAGCTCAGAGATCACCCTCTCATATTTCTGGCCAAATTGACACCTCTACAACCCAAATCCCAGCCCAGATCTGTATCCTGTTAGCAAAGCCTGACTTTGGGTCTGCCAGCAGCAGAATCCCAAGTGCAGAGGCTTTTACTGTGTGTTCAGACAGAGAGTTTTCATTTCCTATCCCCACTGATAGAAGGGCTCCAAAACTGAAGGAAAGAGGCCTCCCAAAGGGCAGAGGAGGCCAAGGGCTCAGAGCTGCATGGGCTGGTTCTCCCTGTTCAGTAGCATCTAACCAGGCCAGCCACATCTCCAAGAGCTGGAAAAAACAAGGCATGCAGAGCAGTAACACCAAACACAAGATATCAATTAATGCATGCATGCCACTGGYAATTCTGGATTTTCCCCATCTGCTCTCATTCAGAATAAAAAAAAAGAGAAAATTAATTTCTCCTATTTTTCTGAATGTTGTAAATTCCAGCCCACTTCCCTTCAACATGAGCAAAACATTTTGTTTTTTTCAGGTAAAGGTGCTTGGTACAATACCAATGAGAAATGTCAGGGTGGTTCTAAATGTCATACAAGAGGGATGAAAATGACAATTTCACTGTGGTCTAGAAGATTAATTGAAATTGACCCAAATGTTTAAGCCTAAATGGACCATGTTTCACGTTGCCACACTGATTTTGCTGCTTCCACTGCACTGAGGTTTGTGGTATTTGCATTATAGGTGAGTCCAGCCATTTGCAGATCCAGCCAGGAATTCAGCAGATCAGAGGCACAGCATCATGACCACAGCAATCCCCAGCTGAATTTATCTTGTTTTTACTCACCTCTAGTTTAATGTCATATCACCACTACTTGGGCATGAAGAACTACTCTTGCCTTCAAAATTCACACACTCTGACACTATCTATGCTCTAAGTCCTTCCAGATTCCTCCCCCAGTTCATAAAAAATMCATACAAATCTCAGCTCTGGTGAATTGGAGGCACTAATGAGCCAATGGTTTCATTAGGAAGTATTGTGTTTAATTGGAAATGCATTCAATCATTGCCAAATCATAAAAGGCAACATCATAACTGGGACTTTTCAGCTAGGGAAAAAGTAGCCCAAAAGWGGTTTGGTAAAGAAATGAATAAAGTTAGGAATCAGTGAGTAAAAGGGTGAAAAAATGGTCACCCCTCAMAACACAGGGATGGCAAAACACAGTGAGATCAGGACATAACCAGCAAAGAGGACTGAAACACATTTTTGTAACAAATATCAAAATGTTGTAGAACTTACTGCCATGGTAAGACATTATTTCAAAAGAATTAGACAAATTCACAAAAATATATTTGTCAGCAGCTACTAAAATGATCACATGGAYCAAACCACTTCAGCTTCTGGCTGAAGAAATCTTAAAACCTTCAGGATTTTTGTAATGGGGGAAACACTCTGTGCTGTGCTCCTACACACTCTTAAACCACCCCTGAGCAGTGGGGTTTAATCCAGAGCAGCAAAAGACCCCAAACTGTTTATCAGCTGTGATCCATATTTATCTCAAGAGTCACAACAACTCCCAGGGAGAATATGCCCTACCCTGGTGACCTCCTTCCAGTTTTCTGTGCTAAATGTTTGGCTGTGTTTGTGCACACAYAACCTCCTGGCTTCCCTTCTAGTCTTTCTCATTGTCACACAGCACCACTTTAAATTTTAATTTCTGCTTTTTTCAACAGCCAAAAAGACAAAAGTGCCTGTTCATGACATGACAAAGATCCTGTTTCCCTCCAACCACACACAACTGTCCATTTCCAGCTTTGTTCACATCTATTTATCAGTAACAACTGAAGCTGCCTATTTCTATTTTTTTATTGTACAAAGCTTTATGCTAATGCTAGGACTTTGAATCTCTCTCCAAAAACTAAACCAAATCATCAAATCTATGGGAYGAGATTAATTTTTAAGCAGGGCACTTTTTATACATGAATACCCAGTTGGCTTATGCCTTACCTATTGAAACAGAATATTTAATTGCCCTGGCACATCTATTGCTGTGACATTTCAGAGCAATTTTTTTTCTAATATCTAATCTGACCCTCCCCTGGCACTATTTAAGGCCATTTCCTCTCATCTTTTCACTTGAGACATGGCAGAACAGATTGATCCCCACCTCACTACAGCCTCCTTTTGCATCYGCTGATTTTTGAAATGAAAGCACAGCAGGACCCCAGACAAATCCATCCAAGCCCCCTGGACACCCAGTGTGCMTGGGTGAGATTTAAAGCCTTACATTTTTTAATCTTTACAGCCACAGGACCCTTGTTTCCTCATGACATCCTCAGCTGCCTGCCTAGGACACTGCAATCAAAGCAGCAGACAACTCACAGCCACACTCCTCCCTCCCTCATTTCATTTGGTTGCCCAATTCTTCCCACAAGCACTTCAGGCTCTGCAATGAGACCAGCCCAGAGCAGACACAATCCACTTCCATGCTTATTTAGACTGGGCAAGCTGGTTTTGCTCAACCACAGACCTTCCACTTCCACCTCCTTATTTAATAAATTAAAAATCAGCACTGCAATCTGATCACATCAGGTTCATGGACTGATCATAAAGAGCAGAGAGCATAAAAATCAGAAAGGAGCCAAAGAGCAGCAGGTGTAGAGGGAGGAGAAAGAACCTCCACACYAAARACAGGAAMAAAGGAGAGGAGGAGGAACCTGGAACCCTTCAGAGAGGTATTGCAAACTCAGGGCAAGGTGGGGAAATGACAGAGCTGCTGTCTGCACCATTACGGGGCAGAGCTGAGGAGGTTGACAGTGCTAGCAAGGGATGCTCCACTGCCTGAAGCACAAACACACCAGGAGAAAGCAGCAACTGCACACAAGCCCTTTTCCTAGAGGGCTCTTTGAAAGCAATATTTAATGCAGACAAGGCTAACCTGGTCTTGTAACACAGCCAGGWTCCTCTTGTCTGTAGGAGTCCTACCCAAACAGGACCTAAGAAGAGAGTCAGGACATTTCCCAGCAAGAAACTGGAACCTAAAAGCTTAAATCCATATCTAGACTCTTGCAAAAACACCTGCACAAAAACTGTGTTTACCCAACCAACATCATTCAATGCTGAGTGCCTCCAGAGCCCASGTTTAGACTCTTCAACCAAAAGTGATCTCCCTTCAAAAACACAGGCACCAACAACTGCTAATTCCAGTCTAAGCCAAGCTGCTCAGCACCTTTGGAAAAATACCTCTGCCCTTTTAGATCCTAGCACCTGGACTGAGATGTTTCAGGAAGTCAATTAGAATTAAGTGACCGCCCCAAGGCCCTGCTTCAATGAGGAAGGAAAAATCACAGTGGGAAGTCAGGAGTTCCCAGCTCCAACCCTGAACATCCTTCAGTCACACCCCAGAAGGCAGAAGAGTCTGTGGAGAGAAAGGGAAGTGTGGAGATTTATGACAAGGGAGGCATTAYAAACATCACAGCACTCTCTTTAAGCAGTTGATCTCCAAGCCAAGGGGAAAAACAAGGAACTGTATGACTGGGCCCTGCTTCTGCATGCAAGGAGATCAGTGTATATGTTTATTCCAGCAAATGTGGGGTTAATTAATATAATCCATAYCCCCTTCAGCTCTGGTTTAATGAAACAGAGGATTATATGGCAGTCTCCCTAGCACAACAGAATGGAGCAAAGCATTCATGCCAAAGCCAGAGACTTGGTGAGGTATTTTCCTGATCACTGCAGACTCCATCAGATAAAAAAATCTGATGTGCAGAAAGGGGGAAAGACTGACAGAAAAGAAGGGGGGGAAAATGAAGCAGTGTAAAGGAACACAAGGAGTGGGGCTGCTCCACCACAGGCAAGTGCTGAAGGAGAGCCTGCAGTCTGCTGTGTGCTTGTCTGTGTGCAGAATAGGCTGAACCCTGGGGGTGGATTATGACTTGCATAAATATCCATGACTTATCCAAATGAATGGAGTGGCCTGTGCAGCTGAGCCATCATCCCAACTCCCTGTAATTAGCATGGGAACCTATTAATTTTTCCACATTACTGGGAAAASAGATTAATACAGGTGCCTCCAACTAAGAGGCAAATTCCTATAAAGTACAGCATATTTTCTGAGTTTTCTCACCTCCAGGTGAGATACCTTCTAAAGCATCAGAGAGCTCTGCTGAGGGGCCTGTTCTGATTTTTCCAGCCAGTTCTGGACCTGTTCAAATCCGAGCTACCCATCACAGTATGATAGAATGGGATGCAGCTCAGAGGCAGAGCCTACTCTGGGCCTTCCTTCTCCCAGGAGCACTGGAGCCAAGAATGAGAGCAGAGTATCTGTTCCTCCACAGTGCTGTGCCACACAGCTCTGGCTGTAAGCTAGACCCAAACAGCTGTGCTGGTACTGACCAATTGTGATGATATTCCCCCAGAATATTGGCTGCAAAGAGCAGCCTCGTGGAGGACTCTGCTGCTGAGTCTCTCTGACGAGCATCTCTGAGTGAATGCAATGCACCCTTGCAGCCATCTCCACAACACTGGGGAAATTCTGGGCAGAGGTGAAGGGTAGAAAATGCTTCACTGGGAAAAGCTCTGCCAAGGAATTCCCTGGCAGAATTTGGTGGATTTAAGAGCAGACCCAAGAGCACAGCTACCTTCCATGAAGAAGAACTGTCTGTGAATGAGGCACGGGTTTGACAGCCCAGGGAGTGCCTTAGGAGCAGACCCGGGGTCCAACAGGGGCGGGGTTTGTCCCACATCCTCCCCACAGCTCAGGGTTCTGTAACCACACCCAAGAGAGCTCCTACCGGGAATACTGACGAGAGGAGGCCAGCAGGAAAGGAAGAAATGGGGCGGGGAGGGTGTGACAGGGTGCGACAGCTCGTTAAAGCAAGGAGCGTAATTGGGCTCCTCTGCCGACTGAGTGGGCCGAGCCCTGAGGGACAGATTGTATCTCGTACACAATTCCCATACCTTGCTAAAACCTGGAGGATGGAAAGGGATTTGTGTCCCTGCTCTAGAAAACAGGTGATACAGGCACAAAAGTCTGGGTGATASCATTTCACCTGCAGGCTTCCAGTCCAGAGTATCCTATCCCACACATACACATCCCAATRTCTCCTAGCAAAGACAAAGGCTGGAATAAAAGGGTCAGAAGTCACAACTGCAATATGAATAGTAAGTTGGATGGGGATTTTGTTTGTAAGACTCTGGGATCATCACAGAAACTGGGTATGCAGACAGTGAAATCTCTTTTTCACTTCTCCTGACAATAATCTCTGCTGACCTGGAAACACATCATCAAACAGAATCCCTGAATAAAGAAGAGAGATAGGTTTTTCTACCTCCGAGATACAAGATGCTTTAGTTGTGAAGAAAATTATTTATCAGACCTCAGCTCCTTGTTTTCCTCAGTTCTGAGTTCTCCTTTGAGCAGCTCTTGAGTGGTGACATTTATTTGGCATGTCATTTCCCTCTGAAGCTCAGCCTGGCACAAACTCCCTTTGCATTAAGTGCTACACAATATAATTCAGCACAAGCAACTTGCTCCTGCAGGAAACCCTTGCCATTTGYTCACCCTTGACTGATACTTGCCAGGTAATTTCTCTACATAATCCTCCATCTATTCAATGTCTATTAGCTGCCCTTCAGAAGAAATTACTGTCTTCAATTTGAGCTGTTTTAATTGAAAAAAAATTAAGAGATTTCATGATATTTCTGTGGCCCTGAATACACAAGATAAGCTTACAGAGTGGGATTTTCTGTGGGGTTATCTCTAAGGCTCCAAACCTCAGCATCTGAGTAGCTTATTCCATCTCTGTGCCATTGATTCTGTGCTTCCTGACTTTTGTCTACCTGCAATAATCTCTTGACAGCAGAACTGGAAACAATTTCTTGTCACTACTTAACAATTCTGTCTTAAGGCAGGCACTGGAACTCAGCATAAGGTGAATTTTATGAATAAAATGAATAAAATCCCATCCTGCAATAGTTTTTCTAGATGTGTCCACCCCCGCCTGCTTTTCTATCAAAAAGGAAAGTTCAAGTGATTTATCTTTTGCTTTTCAAGCAAAAAGTTTGATACATTTTTTCCAGTTGTCAAAAAAAAAAAAGTAATTGTCAAGCAACTGTTCTTATTTAACTATAATAGCAGCAGAAACTGGCTGTTTGATGCTCTGGTTAGCATCTTTCTCTATTCCCTCAGGATTCTTAGATGGTCTCTGAACATCTGGATCACAAGAATACACCAAAACCATTATTTTCCAGCAAAAAACCTCTCTTGCAACTGAGAGTTCCTATCATCCACTTCTAAGGGAGACAAACGCCTACTCACACACTTACTGAGACTTGTACTGAAAGAAAATTAATCTGCAGAAGGAAAGGGAACTCATCCAAAGACATTGCCCAACTTTCCCCTTTCCTGCAAAGCACAACTGCTGGTGCCACTTGCAGTTCATAAGATTATTGCTGTTCATTCATTAAGGCAGAGATGTGATCATCCAGAGCAAAAACGCTGCAAATAAATACAGGTTCAAACCAATAACCATGTCAAATAAAAGAATAAATACTTCCCCATCCAGATGGCTCCCTTGACATCCAACTTATCTGATTTATTTGGGACAGGAAGYACAACTGGTGGGGCAGCATGGGAAGTCTGCCATTTCCACACTTGGCAAAATCCAAGGTTTTCACAAAGTACAACGTGTCCTGTCTTGTCTGCTCCAACTTGTTCCAGGGAATTTGGGAGAACTTGGAATATATAACATGCCTAAAGAGGTCTTTTGCTGACAGCAGATGGGCTTGGGGTTCAAAAATGATCCAAACATTTCAAGAACATCCTTTCCCATTAAAGAATATTTTCAGGAAAAACTTGGCTACATCCCTGCCTATGGAAGGAGGTACACAATGCTTCAGTGGGATTAGGCTGTAACAAGGACTCTCCTAATTTCATGTCTGATACTTGTCACAGGGTGCTCCTGTCTCACACCTCACAGAGGACCAAGGAGTTTCTAACCAGAGAACCACACCAGGGTGAACATTGCAGTGTTCAGAGACAGATCCTTCCCCACCACATCTCACACGTGGGACAGCTACAAACACTGGGAGCCAATTGCTTGTCTCCTCTGCTGCCAGGCACTGTCTCCTGTCCTCCTGCCCCAAGTACAAACCCTCAACCTTGCCCATGCCAGGGCTTTGCTCCTGCAGGCCCACAGCAGCTCCATGTGGGTCACCCATGGTGGTGTCTCTGCCATCAACCAGGTGCTGAAAATCTTTAAGGTCCCTTCCAAGCCAAACCATTCTATGGCTCTATCATTTGATTCAACTCAAAACTAACACTGAGAAAGGCAAAAAAGCTCCCAAGTGGATGAACTCCTTGCTCTGCTTTACTCTACTTCATGAACAAATGTGCTCAGGGCTGGGACATGCTTCTGATGGTGGTAAAAACTCACTGCTCAGGAGAAGGGCTTTAGAGCAGACCCAAGTGCATCCCTGCTCTGAGGTGGACACTTCCTGACCCAAGGAGCAAGGCTTGCAAGCAGAACCAGCTTGTGCAAACTCTCACCCATTGGACCCCCAACAACTCCTGGCCCACCCTAGGAGCTGCTGTTTTTATTACAARGGGCTCACATGCACCATCAGGTCCCAGGAGCCAAGCAAGTTATCACTCTTCAGCTGAGCCTTTCTGTGAGATACTTTAATGTGCACATTTTGCCTGTGGCATGCACAAGGTAAAACCCTTCATGCTGACCAACCTCATGTTTGCCACCTCACCTGCATAATCACACTTGCAGCCTCTGCTCTCACTCATTTTACTGAGTAAGCTCTCCCCCAGCTGCCCTCTTCTCCCTCAGTTTATCCTGGAAATTTATATTGCAGTATCCAAATAAATCTTGATGAGACAGTTCTTTAAGGTTKTTTTCTAATTATCAAGCTAATTTGGAAAAAAAAAAGCCATGAGCAAAAACAACCTCAGAGGAGCACACACATTTTATTTACTGCATGATGCATCCCAGGAAATCTCCACTGGAAACTACACAGAGCCAAATTTGTAAAAGTAACAAAACGTATCAAATGAACACATCAGTCACTGAAATGAGAACTAAACCCCACAGACATAAAAACAAACCAGTTACTTACAGTTTTGCTGTGGCTCTGGAGGGAATTTGAGACGGATAATGGCCAAGATTATGAAAACAACCACAGGCCAGGAAATTAAAACAAACGACCATACCTATAAAAGAGCAATGAAAATAAATCAGTTACRTTTGTGGCATTGATGTCACCCAGAGCCTGTCTGGAATGAACAACCAGTGCCCTAAGTGAGTTATGAGGTGCACTGTAAATCACACCTGTCTTGGCATGCATACAATTAAAATCCAAGCATTATCTATTCAGGAAGAAAAACTCCTGAAGATTTTAAGAGCAAATAACAAGGCTGAGAGCAGCACAAGGTTTCAGTTTGGCTGRTAATTATGGAGGACTGTGTTTACCCAGCTTTGAGACACTGCTATGTCTCAGTAAAGGCATGCTGGGAAGCACCAACCAGAAGATAAAGCACTGCAGTGTGAAAGCTTGGTTTCACTTTCAGTGAAATGATGGGTAAATAGGACTTCAATTGACCTATAYCCCAAAACTAAAGTGTTTGACAAGCCTACAGCAGTTTCCCCCCAAAAATTTAGCTGTTTTTCACAACCAGTGGATCCTCGTGGTACAGCTGGGAGAAAGGATTTGCACAGTGCTCATTCACAAGAGGTGGAGCTCAAGCACAGTAGAGGACAGGGTTTATAGAGTTGTGCAACCAGCCTACAGAACACACATCTGAACACCCATCATCAAAAAATCCCCAACTCTTATAAGAATTTCTGGCCCCAGCAGCCCARATCCTGGGCACCTTTCCATCTCCAGACTGTAGCAGCCCATACACATGAGCTGAGATGATTCCCAAAATGGTTTTGGTTAAAGGGACTTTAAAGCTGACACAGTCCCAYTCCCCTGCCATGGGCAGGGACACCTTGCACTATCCCAGGGTGCCCCAAACCCATCCARCCTGGCACTGGACACTGCCAGGGATGGAGCACCCACAGCTTCYCTGGGCAATCTGTGCCAGGGCCTGCCCACCCTCACAGGGAAGAATTTCTTCCAGATATCTAACTTARGGTGGAAGAGAAATAATGTAATATTGCCCTAATGTACATGAACATGTATAGAACTCTTGCCTCTGACATGAGGGCTGCTCCTTTAAATGGACAAGAATTAAGAAAACACTAGAATTAATCATCTAGTATAGTAAATTAATCATTTAATATATTAGAATTAATCATCTAGKATAGTAAACCAATCTAGGGAGGATGCCCCAAATCTTAAAATACAAACCTTGGAGTTTTGTGAGCTAGGAAATTGTAATTATTCAAATAATCCCTTGTTTTTGCACTAGCTGGCATGGGAGTAGGCTTCCATGCTTACTAGATTAAGAGTTTTCCATTTATCAGTAGTTAAACTGAAACTCCTCTGTGCTACAGAATTGCTGTTCTGTCTTCATGCCCATTTTCAGAACTGCAAAGATGTCTTTCTTTAAAATAATCCCATTTTTCATCGTTGTGTTGCTWTTTTTTTTTTTAAGATCAGTACATCTTACCCAAAGCTGTTTTTCCAAAGTAATTCCAAGCCCATAACCGTGTTTTCATTTCCTGTAACACTCACTGGAACATAAAGCCAAACAGACAGACAAACAAATCCTGGAGAGCAATTCAGCTTAAAGATGGTTGTTCTACAGCAACTCCATCCCTATCRTCCCTGATGAGGTGACTCAGGCTTGAAAGTAGCAGCAAATTTGTGCCCCAAAATAGGTAAGTGACAGACATCAAACCACAAGGCACCTCCCCACACACCCCTTCAGAGGGTGCTCCTATAATTTTAGCATTCAGCCACATTTTAGCTTAGACAGACAATACCCTTCCTGCTTTTTATGTATACACTGCCAACCTGTAACAAGATCCATCACTGGCACTGACATATTTTAGTAATTTTTTATATCAGATGCTTTCCCTATAATCAGTCCCCAAACATGCAGTTTAACTGTGATTAATTCCCATGCAAATGGTATTATTAATGTRTCCTCCTTGTTTAGCACCACACAGGCTAAAGTAAAATTATGGGGTAACAGCACAGAAACTGATATTAGTCAGAAGCTGCCTAAAGGGAGGGCTGGACATCTGTCACATTCCTGGGACAATAAATGAATACTGATTGCTCCTACTCARGAAAATCATCATCCCTCCCCATTTTGAGCTTACACTCCCCACTTTCCAGACATGTCTTCTCTCAGTATCTCTGTCCTGTGACTTAATTGGATTTAATAGTAGCTGGGCACATCAGTTGCAMCATCACAGCATTCCCACTGTCCCAGGCATTTCTAATAAACACAAACAAGACAACCACCCTGGCCAAACTGCAGGTAGAACATGTTGACTGCAATGGAACCACAACCAACCTCAATCTGGCTCTTGGGACATTAAGAACTGTGATGTAGGTTGCATAATMTCTTAGTTGCTGGATTATTTTGCTGCTAAAAGTTGATTTAATCTCTCAGAGCTTACTTAGGATTGAGTTGAGTGCACATTTTCTCTCCCCTTCCTGCCTCTGTTTAAATAATGAAGTGCAAGACACAAGAGGCACCAATATCTCCAGTTCCCTTTGGCATTCATGCCCAACTTTGCTCCCAAAAAATCTGAGTTTACCTCCTCACACCCTCCTCAGCCTGAGSAAGCTCCCTAATTTGGAGCAAGAGAGGGAAATTAAGGAGGGTTGCAAGGCATGCTGCCATAAAATAGTCAGCAGTGGCCAGATTTTTATTTTAATTGACATTTCAGTTCTACAGAGTTGATATTTCAACTCCATAGGAAACCAGAATTACAGCAAGTCAGACAGTGGTCAGAAGCACAGGTAAGGCTCAGGTGGCATTTACTCAGGAAACACAAGAGCTAAAAAGGACCCAAGCCTTCTGCTTTTAACGAGGCTGTTACAATTTCTCTCAAGAAATTAGAGGTTAATTTATGGGRATTCTTCTGCATCTCAGGAAAAGTGTATTGTGCAGCAGTGAAGAAGGCTCTGAGGCACACAGCATATCCACAGGAGTCAGTGGTACCCAGCACCTCTCTGAATCAGGCTCCACAACCAGGAGATAGGGCAGGGCAAGCTGGAACAGACCTTGCAGAAGCACACAGTCATACAAGGCCTTTCATTTTACCCTCACACCACTCCCTCCATGGACACTTCTCTTTGCACTTCCTGCGCCTGCCAAGGTTTCCATTCCACCAGGGCAAGTTTAAACCCCACCACGTTTGGGTTTCTGGAGCACAGGTTATGGTGCAGCCCCCTGAACTGCCCAGGCTTCTGCTGAAATACCACACACAGCTGGACCAAAACTGGACTGGGACACAACAATTCTGCCTGGCCATGTATCACCTCCCTAAGGAATGTTTGCTCCCTGATGCTGCTGCAGCTCAGATCCCTCTCTGGATATTGCTGGCAATGGTTTATCTTTCAGACACAAAGATCATTGGGGTGTTTGATTTGCAGCACATTGGACTGCACTGGAAATCTGTTCTACCTGCATCTCTCAGAGCTACTTTTTTGTTATCCATCCTTTACAAATAGCTCTGTGTAAGGGCAGCCCCAGACCCCAGGGGCTCCTCAGAGGCTGTGCAGCAGGCACAGGGTCTGCTCCCATGGCAGCAGGTACAGAACTGCAGCCCTAACTCAGATCTGCCCACGAGTCTGTGCATGGTTTTGTTTGCACAGACATTGTTCCRAGGGAACAAGAGAGGCATCCATGGTACTCAGTCTGGATTCCTGAGCTTCACATAAGACCCATTTTCACTTCCTGACTTCACACAGGACCCATCTTCACTTCTGTGCTATTCCCTTCTTTCCTTCTGCTTCKACACCAGCCTCCCTTTCTAACAGCTCAACTCTCTGCAGTGCTCCCCGTTCCTCAGCTCCGGGTGTTTCCAGGTTCTCCCTCCTGCACTCCTCTGTTCCCACACTCACCAGCTGCCTCTTGACACTCAGCCAGTTCTTCCAGAGCAGGATCCTGAGGTGCTGGGAGAGCGCAGCCATCCTTGGCTCACCCGACCGAGAGCGAGGGGGCTGCGGGTTCCTCCTCCTCACGCTTAGGAGGCAAAAGTGGAGGCTCTAACCCAAAAGGGCATCCAGTGTCCAAAATCCAGGCCTCTGCCTCTTCCCCACAGCATAGCTCTGAAGCAGCTACTCCATCCACTTGTGGCTGCTGTACTCCCAGGAACTGTGGCTCTTGTCCTCACAGCAATAGCTCCTAGCAAATTCAACAGGTTCTTCCTCTCTGGGCGGGCGGGCAGATGCAGCAGCCTGCCTCCACTTGTGTTAATTACAATATCCAGCCTCTCCTGGATGCTCCCTGTCCAAGCCCTCCCAGATAAAATGGATAGCATTCCAAAAAGATGCTTCTGCTTAAACAAAAGGTGATGCATGCCTCCTCCTCCTCCCCATGATGAAACTCCCTGTCTGCCCACACACCGCTTCTGCTGGAGAGGTGTCATCAGCAGCAGCAGAGTTAGGCCACTTGCCAGGCCAGTCTGACTTCCCTGAGTTCACAGGGAATGCCTGGGGAGAAAGCATCCACAGCCACAGCCTGCATCTCAGGGACTGATCCAACTGCTTGGCTTCCTGCATCTTCCCTTTCCTCCAGGAAATCAAGTGCTGGGGTTTTCACTGACTGGTTTCCATGAAACACAACGAGTCCCCTGAGAATGGGTCAGATTTCAYAAGATTTCAGAGCACTAGTGTGGCTTGAATACTCATTATTCAACTAATCACTGAATTTCCCAAGCTAGTGGTACCTAAAAAGAACAAAKATGAGAGGAAAGAGAAGAGGCAGGTACAGAGGGAAGCAATGACAGCACAGGGAACTGCTCATTGCACAAAAGGACCAGCATAAATCTGAAATATGGATTTGTCTGATGGGCTCTGGTCAGCTGGAAGAGCTCTGGTCCCCCTTGGGTGTCTGCTAACACTGAGACCCCCTTGAAGCACTTGGTAAGCAATGTTCTGAGCCTGTCCACAAAAGCACATATCCACATCTCACTGCTCTCAGCATATTCCACAAAAGACATCCAAAAACATTCCTGTCCATAGCATTTCTTTCAGCCACAAACTAACATCAGGCCTCAAAAATGAAAACCATCTTGAAGGAGTTCTTGCCAAACTCCACCCAGGGGCCAGAGTGGAGGTGGCAGCAGAGGAGTTTTGTTCCAAGGGCTGCTGAAAGCACWGAGAGGGAGAATGTGGTACTTGGTGAAGGGTAACAGCTTCTCTGGATTGGTGAGAAAGCACTGCAAAGGTTGGAATGGCAACAGATCCAGAACAGTCCCTGCCCCACATACCTCCAGCCTAAAYAGATTGGACATTCCAATGGTGGGAGTGAAGCTGGAGCTAAAATTAACCTAAAAGGCTTCCCTGATATAATTTTAATAGCAGTGGGAAGAAACCTAAATGTCTAACCTTCCAGYTCTACATTCCCTTTTTATTTCTCTACCAAATATCCTTAGGAGGGAGAGGGATCTCATTTGGGGCTGGGAGTTGAGAACAAGCACTGCTCCTTGGGACACTGTTTCAGTTCAGCTCCACATAGGAAGCACAGCTGGATACACTGCATTTGGTCCAAACACATTGCAAACTTCATTCACTTCCTCTCTGGGGCTGAAAAAAGAAATCCAAATATAGATAATTCTGCTCTGAGGGGGTAAGAGAGAAGAAATTTATAATTTCACCATTCACTGCCTTGCCAAGGTCTTCTAAGGCAAGTGTCTGATTGCTTCTTTTTGGTATTCAGTCAAACAACTGTTTCAAAAGAGCACTATGATTTGGATAATAATTTTCCCAAGCAAATGCACATCCTTACTTCCTTTGTGAACTGAGTCAACAAACATTCCCCTTGGGAAGTACCCAAAGGATAATTTGTTCAAGATCATCACTGTAAAATCAGAATAACTCACTGTCAGTTGGCTCTCAGAGCACCTGCATTCATCTCCCCAAACACCACAGCATTCCCAGTCCAGAAGACAGGATGAGGACTTCATTAAACCATTATAATCTTCTGCTTTTTAATTCCTGTACTTAATAATTCCTGCAGATGGCACAGGAGGCCRTGGACAAAGTGACCAGAGCAGGAACATGCCCCAGTGTGCCAATGTGTACAAATACCCAGAGGGGGAAAGGAGGGAAAGGCCAAATTCTTCCCTCTCCTAATACATCCTCAGTTGGTTTATTCCTCTGGTTGAACAACTAGGGCTCTTCTGGGCTGAAGGGCAAACCCACTGAGGGGTGGTTSAGATCACTGAGAAGAAAAGCAGCATCTGTTTCTGTGCCCATGGAGCTGAGAAAGCTCTCAGGGGAGCTCTGAACTGTGATTTTTATCCAATGCAAATGATGAGAGCCATGATTCATCCCCTGTACTGCAGCTCACATCACCCTGCAGAGGCTGCAGCTTCCAGGGCAGGAAGAATCACCCCACAGAGCCAGAAYTCACCAGCAGACCTTTCCTTCAGATGCTCTATCAAATAGAAGAGTTTTTATTTCAGCAGCAATGAATGCATTTGTGCTTCCCAAGAGTGCCCAGTTACCTCTATGAGAAATGAAAAGTGAGGCAAGTGATGCAAGACAGAATAAAGCCCATGAGTGAATGATCTGCCAGATGCTGGAAACATTCTTGCAGGACATGTCCTTACGGGTCCAACGTGCCAGGGCTGGCTGCTGAGAGTGCCACAGGCAGCAGCAAGGCAGGGATCCATGAACAGAGCAAAGTGCTGCAGAGGAGCTGCTGCACAGCCTCACTCAGGGGGTGCTGGGGGCTCTCTCCAGCCCTGACACAGCAGGGGGATGAAAAAAATGGCCCCATTTATCATTCATATTTCACTGGTTTCTTGGCCAAAATGACAGGTCCACACAGCAGCAGCACAAAATGCAGCATGGCTTGGCTGTGAAATACAAGGGGATCAAACCTTACAATGCAGAATATTTRCCCCTTTGGAGTCAATGCCAGTCTCTGTCCCTGGGATGTGGTTCTGAGGTGAACACAGTGGTGGCTGCATAGATGCTTGCATTTTSAGGTCTTTTCCAACCTCACCAATTCCATGATTCTAACATCACATGCCCTTGCAGCACACCAAGGAAGGTAACATTTAAAAGTCTATAACCAATTTAAAGCCCTGACTCCCTCACAGGTGGAGCAGYAGTTGCCTGAGGATTTGCCAGGATTAGGCAACACAGTGCACAGCACTGGATGAGGCTGCAGTGGTGTATGACAAAATTGAAACACCACTTGAGAAATGGTAGAAAAAAGCTTTTGTTGAGCAGCCAATGGCAATCCCCAGGAGAGGCTGCAYACACTCTCTGGGAATTGCTCCTAGTTCCTTCCAATGGCATGGCAGGAGCCTGGAAATACAAATTCCAACACATTTCCTGGGTGCCCAAATTCAGGCACAAGACATGGTTTTGTGAGAAATGCTCACTCAGCATTCTTAAAAACATTCAGAACACTCCTAAAAACTAAAATGGACAGCACTATTTTTAGTCCCTATGAAACTGCAGGTGATATGGCACYACCACAGTATCACTCTGTTAACAAACACATTTCCACTATTTATTGGTGATTTCCCCCCCACCCCCACCCCCTATTAAAATGCATTTGCAAAGCAGCCCCTCCTGGAAGCACTTTTCTCTCAAATGGTCTGTCWCTGTCATCAATACAAGGATTAGATCACACAGGGCCTGCTCCAAAGAGGTCAAGGAGAACTGTGCAGCTGATTTTTGGCTCAAAGTTCTTGGATATTAACTCCTTATTCCTGCAAGGCAGCCTTGTTTCCAGGAACAAGCCCCCAGACCAAGTAGAGCTTTAAGATACTCTGACAGCAGAGCAGATAAGCACGAAAATAAATTTTATTTTAGCCTAAGTCCAAGCTTCCTGCAAATGAATTAGGGGCATGATAAGCTGAAACATTYGGGAGAGGATTTGCAGAAGAGCTCACCATTGGGGTTTTTCCTCTTATGTCAACAATGCTCTGCAGGAGCAGATTTAGGAAAAGGCAGGGAAATTCAACTTTTGGTTTTAAAGCCATGGTGTCTCTGTTCCCAGCCAGTCTTTCACCCTACTCCTTTGCTCCCAAGGTCACCTTCAGCCACATCTGGTSCTAGCAAACCTACAGGTGCATGAATCATTTCCCACCACACCCAGCRCTGAGGGCTGGATTTGTGAGGCTCCCCCACATACACACACCTACCTTGCCACAGGGCTGCTTGCAGGCTCCACACTGCCCCTTTTCCAGTGGTTACAAACTCCTGTGATCCCATCGACACGCAACCCTGGATCAGGATCAGAAGTTAGTCAGCAAAGACTTGTGGGCACAAAATGAGCAGTGAAAGGCAGCAGCTGCTGGGAGATCCTGGCAGGCACCAACAACCCCAGCTTAGTCTCTCCCTGGTACAGCAGGAGGTCACCAATAGAGCCACCCCCCACTCTATTCCTGCTCAGCAATGCACAGCTCTTCAGAGTATGCAGTGAAGCCACTAACTTGGGGTTTGCTGTGCTCACACAGTTATGGGTGGGGCCTGATTCACTGAAATCCTTCTCAAAAGTCTTACTCTTGGGGCCAGGGCCCCACTCCCAGCCTACACAAACCCACTGAATCCCAAGGCTGGAGTAAGTGGGTGATATGGGAGCTTCATTAGGATGTCCTTTAACCCCTCCTTCAGATCTTTAACAATGTTAAACCCGGATCTGATGCCAGTGCCCAAATCCTGACATCTCTCATTTATCATTCTTTGCACTTTCAGCTGGTTTCCAATCTGCCAGCAATGCTCCTGTCCCGTCACATGGGCCTGGACAGCTGACAGATGGACTAATTAGGGATCACACTATTCGTGGCAAGGCTGATAACAAGGTCAAAGCAAGGTCACTGTGAAAAATAGATTTGACTTTGCAAAGAACAATTGGTAGTTCCAAGGCTGGGCACAACTTGTGCTTTCCAAGCCAAYGTGTCAGCAAAGCTGCCCAAAAAAACTCCAACAAAACAGCTTCCAAGTTCAGAGGCCTMGGAACAGACTGTAAGGATAAGGAAACACAGAGGTAGGATGTGCTTGGGACAACAGCTGTATCATGGGTGGGCTGTTCTGTATGCAATGGAGCCATATTTCCATTGGTAAAAGATTAAAATAGTATAAATTTAAAAATTAACAATATTGACACATCAAAGGAAGTTAAATCCTCAGTCATGTGGATTTAGTAAAGGCTTTCTTCTACATTCCATAATGCAATGGTTTGACCCAATATATACATAATCATGCAAAAAAACAAGAAAAACCATAATTTTTATTATATTATAGGATAATAAAACACCTACTTAAAGGTTTGCTCAGATTTAGCAACTGAGTTGTGAGCAGTGTTTGTATCCCTCATAGCTGGAGTGCACTCACACATGTCCCTGCCCACATGGACTCTCTAAAACAAGCACAGGACTTCCAGCCCAGGCACTTACCATGTTCTTTCTCTATTGCCTGGTTGCAGATTTCAGTGAAAGTTGCACATTTTGTAGTGAAGAACCTACAGATCATTTCTGTGGGATGTATCCACCAACAACCTTGGAAGCTATGGGGAAGGGCTGACAGGCAACCCCAAAAAGCTCAATATCTAGAAGCAAACAGCAATCTGAGAGCATACTCTAAGGATATGCAGCCACCACACTCCTGCTTAATGGGTTTCTAGGGTGACTATCCATCACCAAGTCACCTGGGTGTTATTACAAAATCAGCTAATTAAAACCACACCCTGGGATCTAAACGAGCATAGGGAGTGCTGATGAGTAATGACAAGTTACACAAGGCCTGTCAGCCTCCTGGAGCTGGGAACTTGCTTGCTGTAGAGAAAAATAGGTGTTGTAATAATCCCTCACCAGCACCACAGTGATGCAGGAGCACAGAAGGGCTGCTTACCTACAGAATATTTCTGAGAGCTCCTTCACTCCTCGCAAAGGAAAGGTTAAAGATCTCTTAGGACATAGATAAAAGGCAGCTGTCCCAAAAGAGGGTTTGATTCTCTCACTCCCAGGGTGCAGATGGGCAATCTTCACTTGATGGGCAAGAAAGGTGGCTCTGCAATCAGCCTGGGAGAGAGTGCTCACCCCTCCTTTCCCTAATGACTGTAGCAGCAGGCACCCTTCCTGGGAGGAATCAGCCTGGTCCTTCAGGAAGTGCAGTGCACAGAGAAAGGCTCATTATAAGGCATGCCCCGAGTCTGTGGCCTGCATGTCAAAGCCCGTGTGTGCCTGAGCACAGGGCACACAGGCTGATCCCTGGAGATCAGGGAGCTGGGGAGCAGGTGTGGGACACGTGCTGGGAGAGGCAGCACCTTGGGAGAGGCTGGAGGATGTGCTGCCACCCACCYGGGCCTCACCTGCACACCCTGAGTTTGCATTCCCCTCTCCCTGCTCACTGGGGCTTCCATGATGTGTCCTTACCTTGGGAGATGCCCAAGCAGACAGAGCCCACTCTAGATTTACACCTCAGAGAGTTGACTCATGCTGTAGTTTCACTTTTCAAACAGAAATTAAATCTTAAGTTGATATTGGGATTTTGCTGTCACGTGGAAGTTATCCTGGGCATGGAACAGAGAAAGAGGAGAAATTAAACTCCAGTCCTGCCGGATGGATTTGCACAGCCAGCCCAGCAGCTTCTGGATAGCCACAGATGGYCAATCACACCCAAACCAAGCCATGCTTGGTGGGCACAGAGTGATGCACCATGCAGGACCTCCTCAGCAGGTCAGACAGGTCCTGTTTGTGCTGGTCCCACTCCATGTGCACTGRAAAGCTGAAAGGCAAGTTGTCTACAACCACAACTTCAGGACCTCTGGATGTCTGGCAGGCCTGGCAGATCCCTCTGATTATTAGCAAGGTTCTTTAGTCACTGTATTCTGGACTCCTTGGTCTGCAGTCCAAGATATCCCAAATATCTTCCTGGGTTTTGCAGCTTCTGGCCAGAATTCCCTTCACTGCCAATCTGGATGTCTGAAAATCTCCAAAAAGTGACGTTGTTTGTAACCTTTTGGTTTCTTCTCCTTGCCCCCCAAAAACTTCTGTCCAGAAAAATTTTACTTTATAAAAAACCCTTATAAAATACTCCTTAAACCCATGCCAAAGGATGAGTGTCCTTTTGGATGCCATTACAACTACCACAATCAGAAAGGTGAGCAGCAGGATAAGAGAGCACAGGACAGACACTGTGCCTGTGGGTGAAGATGAACACCTTTGGGCAGGAAGTTACAGTCTGTTTTCAAAGGGCCCCAAAGAGCTTTATTATTTCTGGATAGCATCATTATTCAGAGTCCAAAGGTCTGCCCATTTTCTCCAGCTTGTTTCAACAAAGATCAAAGGAAGATTCACCAGTGTCTTCCTCTGCATTGCCAGAAGGTAGTGGTAACAGCAGTAATTGGGCTCTTTACAGTCAAAACGCTTCTAAAAAACCTTTTCTAATTATTTAATAATGAGACACTTGATGATGCACTGGAAGCAACATTCATTGCCTCCAAGGAAACAGAAGCAGCATCAGATGTGTGCTTGAGGAAACAATGCCATGGAAGAGGGTGCCCTCTGTAGACACTAATGCATGTAAACCCCTGGGAAGGAGCTAASTGATGCCTGCCTTTCCAAAACTAATTCCAAGACAGACTGTGACAGATGTGTACCTGTATCTCACTRGTAGTGGGTGAGCAAGGCTCAGTTCTGCCATCCTGACAACTGAAAGACAACATTAAGGACTACTGATGGGATTGGCAAATGGGACTGTGTATTTATCTGGGATAGAACTTCTCCCTAGAAGCTAAACCAGAGGATAAATGTGGAGGTAATATCCACATCAGGCAGATGACACAGCAAGGCATGAACCTCCTCACCAGTTCAGGCTGTTTGGCTTGGGTGAAGAGACCTGAGGTGCACAAATAACATAACATGTAATAACAGAAATCAGCAAACAGATGATTGTCTCCTTTTGGAAACATTTTGGAAACATTTTTCCTCTCAGCCCATGAACAGAAAACTGGGGACTCCATGATACCCAGACATGGTCTTCATTTGACTAATCCAGCTATTGTAGAATCAACAATTTATCTCCTGCATCTACATGAAGCAAATTAGACACAGATTAATTTGGAACAAGGGTGGGCTAGCAATGGGACAAAATACTGCAAAAAGCAATTCTGTGCTGCAGGACAATTTTCAGATTGCTTTGGGCACAAAGGCTGCCCAGGAGCTCATCACCTGGAGACAGGTAGGAGCCTTGAGGCCCCACCAATGTAAAACACTGGGTTCCTACACCACTGGTATTTATGGAATCTCCCCAGTCCCCTATGTTAGTGCCACTTGGATACAACTGGATATTTTGTGACAGTGAAGTTAAATTAAATTCCATGGGAAAGTTGATGACAATCATAATTTAAACATCCTTATCAARCATTGGTTAAACAGTGGGTTTGGGAAGGGAGAGAAATTTTGGAAAAAAAACCCTCTCCTGCACGTAAGAAGKTGGAGTAACTCCCATGCACACACACATAGCTACACACTGTGGTGTGAGAGCACAGGGAGTTTCAGCATCACCTTACCTTGAGTCTTGAAGAATTTCTATATTTGCTTTGATTCTTAAAGGCATACAGAGCTGTGGCTGCAATGCTTGGAGTTGACTATGAGCTGAGCTGGAATGGTGTGTCAGCTAACCACAGACACATCTCCACATTTCCTCAGTTCTCCTTGGAGTATGAGCAGGGCAAACTCAAATCTGCCTGCAAAATCCCTGGTAGAAACCATCTTAAAATGTATAGCCCTTACATAACCCAAAGTTTAAATAACCCACTTCTACAATCATTTATACACGTGCTTATCTCCACAGACAACTGAAAAGTGGAACAGCTCCCCACAAACAGGAAGAAAAGCCTGTGGAAAAAATCCCTGCCGGATTGGGGCACCAGCCAGTGGGAGCCAGAGGCCTCTCCTGATGGCAGGAAGGCTCTTGGCACACTGCAGGTGCMATGCAAAGCACCACCAAAGTCAAACCTTCCTATAAACACTGGTTAGAACTATTTCATTATTCAGATCTCAGGAAAGCTGGGGAGTCAAACATCTCCTTTTGTACAGGAGAAAATGTGAAAATCCCACCCTGCCTTTTTCCTAGACTGGATGTTGGGAAATTCCAGACAAAACCCTGTATTATGCATTGGCTTTGAGACTTTTTTTTCCCCCCTCAATTTCTAGAATCATAGAATGGTCTGGGTTGGAAAGGATCTTAAAGACCATCTCAGTCTAAGTCCCTGCCAAGGGCAGGGACCACTTCCCCACTTCCCCTGGATCAGGTTGTTCACAGGATGCACAGCAAGCATCTCTTGTAGTTATTTTTTTTCCACAGGCAACAATTAACAGCTCTAAACCCAATTCCAAATGCAGTTTGGTTGATGTTTCAGAAAGCTCTCATGCTCTGTGTGTCTGTGAGTGTGCACATTTTCCCTTAGTGTGGCTACAGCACTGCACTGGAAGGACTTCATTAAATTTTTYCTTTTTTAATCTCCAAGGCAGTTATCTCTGACAGTGAGTGTGTCACAGGACAACATTTCTTGCAGGGATTGCACAAATAAGCCTCCAGCCTCTTGCCTTAACAAGCTATGCGACCCAGTGATGTTCAGCATGGCACTCCTTGTGTTTTATTGCTGGCTGCAAAGATTTGTTTTGAGCCTCTTTCAGTGCTAAAGGTCTTTATTGCTAAACAGCCCTTGCTGTTGAGAAATACATGAATTTAATGTACTCATACTGGAATGCCTGCTTGGAAGGTCRTGGAAATTCAACTTAAAACTGCAATCATCTCTTTCTTCCCCTGTTTTTCACTCTGTCTCTGAGTTTTCTCTTTGCTGTTTGTAAACCACTTCCTGAGCTTGGTTCCTGTGCTGCAGCAGCTCTTAATGAAGCAGGCAGTCACCTCAGTGCTGCTCAGGCACATGAAAGGGATGATCTGGAGGAGGAAGGGGCAGTGGCAAGTCTCATAAAAGCAGCATCCTGCTTGTGCTGCTTTGACAAGATGTGAACTAGTCTCATTCATCCTGACCAAGTTATTAATAATCAAAATCCATCCACAGAAGAAAGCAGTGCTAGCAGCTCTTTCCTTGGCTGTTTGGCAAGATGCATGTAGGGAGGACATGGAAGAATCTTATGAAGAAGAGCACCAAAGCCCATCTTGGACTATTTCATACCTGGMAGAGGTTAAGGAAGGTTTCTGGAGGGCCTGTCTTTGGAGAGGAAATAGAAATCAGGCTTTTGAACATTCTGCATCAAGGCTCTCTTGCCTCTGTGCCTTTTGCTAGGAAACAAAAAGCTTCCATGACAGCTACCAGACATTCCAGGAGTGGAGCTCTCTTACTACACTGGGAGAGAATTCTGAGTATGAAAATGTGTCTGTGAATTTTTAAATAAGTCTGGCACCTTTCACGTTGTTTTTCAGCAAGCACTCTCCATTACCAGCAGGAGCTCTGACAGTTTACTGGGAGCAAATCCTGTGCTGTATTCTGTAAGTCCATTTGCAGTTTTATGCTCTCAGGTATTTCATTTTTCTCCCTGGTGTTTCTGGTGCTGGCATCTGGATATAAGAGAGAGTACTCCTTTACTTGAAGCAAAAGATTAATTTTCAGCTCTTATGACTGAAAAGAAAAGCTGAAAACCAGAGACTCTACAAAGACGTGGTAATCAGAGAGGCCACCACAATTTTTGAGTGGTTTGGGACAGTGAAACTTTAATTGTGGCTGTCCCTCTGATTGTTGCACATGGGAAATCTGATTCTAAGAGTTACACTCCCATGGACAGTGAAGAGAAGCACACRAAGTAGTTGAGCTATCCAGTTAATGCTCCAAATCTGATCACCAAATATTGCATAAGCTGCTCTCAAACAAGTTACAGATTCAGTATTATCTGCAGAAATAATAACAACCAGCATTTGGCAGCCTCTGAGAAACCTACTATTTTCTAATGGGCTGTTCACGGTGACCCCAAATAGACAAAATTAATCTAATAAGGTGTTCATTATGTATCATTTGCCAGCTTGAGCAAGTGTCAGCCCAGAACTCAGGACCACACCTGACCTTTTAATAGACACGTTTTTCTAACCAGCACTTTCTAGCAGGCTGTGCTGTAAAGCAGCTTAGCTTTGATGGAAATATCCCTCCTCCCCTCCAGCCCTGAGCATCCTGCTCCATTAATGCTCCACAACTCTTATCACACCTCCTCACTGCTGCTGCTGTGATGAAGGGCAGGAGGTGCACTGTGTCTGCTGGGCCCTCTCAGAACATCTCTATTGCAGGTACAGGCCATTAGAAATGGAACAAAAAAAGCACCCAGAGCAGAAGCAGTGGGGAGAGGAGAGGGGGTGGTAGTGTCTCTGGCAGGTCAGTGTCACAGACATGTTTTATGAAAAATCCTTTCCTTAGGATTTTTTCTCCTGAGAAGCTGAGAGGCCTCAGGAACAAAATGTAAACTATTATCTGCTGCTGTGGAATGCCAACAGGTAGATCTGTGATTGGTCTTACGTGGTTGTTTCTAATTAATGGCCAATCACAGTCCAGCTGTCTGGACTGTCTCGGTCAGTCACAAGATTTTGTTATCATTGTTTTCTATTCTTAGCYAGCCTTCTGATGAAATCCTTTCTTCTATTCTTTTAGTATAGTTTTAATATAATATATATCATAAAATAATAAATCAGCCTTCTGAAACACAGAGTCAGATCCTCATCCTAAAACCCCTACAAMCACCACCACCACAGAGGAGGTGTCTCTGGCAGGTCAGGGGGGCTGGGACGGCCCATCCACGTCAAAGTGCAGGGACCAAGGTGAAACACGCCCCAGGTCAGGGCCCTGACTCACAGGCACTGACGCAAACACGGCAGCTGTTAAAATGTCACTGCCTGCCCTGGCCCGGTGACACCCGGCAGGGAACGGCCCCGTGCCAGCACCGCAGCACGCCCGTGGCACCTCCCACACAGCCAGCAGCCAGCCCGGATCAGGGGCTGGGCACACCCTGCTGCAAGGAGGGCCAGCCCCGGGGGAGGCTTGGGCAGCACCTGGGGCTCCTCAGCCCAGGCTGGGGGGCTGCCGTGGTGCRGCGAGTTCAAGATGCTTCAACACCGTTAGAATCAATCTCAAYAGCAAAGGGGGTTTGCAAATGGACTCTTGGGTTTGTTGTAGCTGAAATGGCTTTTGAAGTATTAAAAAGTCTTTTTTCCCAGCCCTGTGCTCAAAGAAGAAGTTGGGGTTCTTTGGCTTTGGTTCTCAAGGTTGTTTATTTTCTCTTATTTAATATATTCTTTTTTGGACCTGCAGAGGTCTGTCCAGCAGGTCAGGTTGAGGCACACTGACCACCTTTGGGGCAGTGTTATCTTTTTATACTAAAAACTACATGTACTCTATTTACAATAATTTTCCAATACCTATCACTTATATTAGACAGTCTGTCTCTACCTTAAACCAATTTAGAAGTGTCACCATCACAGCAGAAWATGGAGGACAAGAAGAAGAAGAAAGACAGGACACGCTTAGATTTTTCTATTTTGCCTTTTGAACTTCCATTCTAAATCTTCAAAATTCTACATTTTCACCCTGTGATAAATTTACTAACATTTTACTCCAACTCTTGTGGCTTGTGAATCCTCACACAAAGTTGGTAATTGTTTCTATGGGTTAAAATTGAAGGCACAGGTGTCTTTGACTCTGTSCCAAGGTCTCTGAGCGCTCTGCCAGGGTCTCGAGTCCTCCAGGGCAGCCAGAGGAATGTCCTGGRTTCCAACAMTGGACAAGTGGCACAACAGTTTCCTCTGAAAGAAATCCTCACACTGCCTGGAACACTTACTCCTGAGCCAGGGCAGCAATAACCTAAGCCATAACCTAAAGTAACCATAACCTATGAGCCATAATTTCAGTTTGCAAATACCCAGCACCCCTGAAAATCTCGGGGCCAGTTCACAGTTACTGCATGTCGTTTAAGTCAAGTTCTTCTTTTAAAGTATCTTCCCCACTGTGGAGGAAGAGAGAGCTGTGTGCTCCAATCTGGTGAGACCTCACCTGCAGAGCTGCCTCCAGCACAGGAAGGATGTGGAGGTGTTTGAGCCAGTCCAGAGGAAGCACCAACATGACTGAGGGATGGAGAACCTCTGCTGTGGGGAAAGGCTGGGAGATCAGGATTGCTCAGCCTGGAGAGGAGAAGGATTTGGGGTGACCTAACTGAAGCCTTCCAGTGCCTGAAGGAGCTGACAACAGAAACGAAGAGATTATTTACAAGGGCCTGCAGTGACTGGACAAAGAGGAATGGCTTCCCACTGACAGAGAGTAGGTTTAGATCACATGTTAGGAAGAAATTCTTCCCTGTGAGGGTGCTGATGTTCTGACACAGGTTGCCCAGAGAAGCTGTGGCTGGCCCATCCCTGTCCAAGGCCAGGTTGGACAGGGCTTGRAGCAACCTGGGATAGTGGAAGATGTCCGTGGAAGATGTCCCTGCCCATGGCAGGGGGTGCAACTAGATGATCTTTAAGGTCCCTTCCAACTCAAACCATTCCATGATTCCATCTCAAACCCAGGGCAAAAMTAGAGCCATTCATCTGAAGTGATGCTATGAGGTGCTCCCAGTACCTGTTTGAACTCCATGGCCTCCTGCATCACCTTTCCAGGGTTCTCCCTGGCCCTGTGTGTCTGTCTTTACCTTGGCTGCTCTGTGARGTGACAGTCAACTCACTCCTAAGTGTGCTGGCCAAGAGAGACACAGAATCATAATCAGCTCTGTCTCTGGCACATTAAAGACCAGCCCACATAGGCTGGGGGATTTTTTACTATGGAAGCTCCTTTCCTTTGGGGTACAGTTTCCTCTCACTTGMATCAATGATCATTTGTTACATTAATTCAGAGACAGAAATCAGCTACACTGCATTCATGCTCTCTAATTGTCCAGCTGGAAAAATCAATGCTTTTATTGAATTAGCCAGTTGCCACAGCAAGTTTTCTTTGATTTCTATGGTTCCCATGAATCAATAGGAGTCTGTCATTGCCTCTAAGTGGAGCAAAGTCAGGCCCCCAGTCACGTGGCTGGATGACAACATAAATCTTCCTGCAGAGCTCTGTGCATTAGGTGGATATGGGACTGCTTGGCAATTTGCTGAAAAAGTACCTCCAACTGTCACCATGATATTTTCTGAAAAATCCCTTTGCCAGGATTTTTTCTCCTGGGAAGCCTCAGAAAAGAATGAAAACAATAATTATCTGATTGCTTRGGAATGTGGTCTGAAGATCGTTTACCAACAGGTGCAGCTTTGATTGGTTCCATGTGAATTGTTATTAATTAATGACCAATCACCATCAGCTGTGTTGGACTCTTGAGGAGTCAGTCACCAGCTTTCATTATCATTCTTGCTAAGCCTTCTGATGTCTCCTTTCTCTTTCTTTAGTAKAGTTTTAGTATATAATTTCTTTTAATATAATAGCATAAAATAATAAATCAGCCTTCTGAGAACATGGAGTCAAATTCTCATCTCTCACAACCACCACATCCAATGATTTCCTCCCCTGCCTCAGCGACTGCTCCCAGCTCCTAACTCCACCCTTGCTTATCAATTCTCATCTCTCACACTTGGTATCCTCTGTTTTCCTACCTCCTAATCAGGTTTTTCTGTGCCCTAGGCAGGACCTCCTGCTGCTGTCTCGGTTTTGTTTTAGGTGCAGGTGTCTGTGCCAGAAACATCTTTCCCTGATAAACCCAAATGCCTCCCCAGGACTCCCTTCCTTGTGCTGTTGGCAATAGGTCATCTTTAATCAAACTGCCGGTCCAAATATTTTGTTTGGTTTGGGTTGGTTTTCTTTCAGAAAGGTAATTTCGTTGCTCTTTTCCAGCCTTCCCATAAAAGTGGCCATTTTTTATCAGCACAGCTGGCTGGGAAGCATGACTCATACATAAATTACCTCTTTTACTGCCTTCCTTCCCTTTGTCAGCCCTTCTGCTGTCAGCTACCTGGGACARGACCATTATTCTTCAGTGTTTAGCAAACACTCTACACATAATGGGCGATACTGTAAACAAATGAAAATCAGACCTGAAATCAAATGCAAGCTGACTGACAGGACTTTTGTGAAGCCCTCCGAGCTCTGCAGGGGTTTAATCAGCTGTGCTGCAGGGCTGTGTTACAGGGCTCTCACAATGGCTCTGCCTTACAGCCGTGCTCACACAGGATCCCAGGGGATGGCCAAGGAAATCGGGTCTTTAGCTCTGTTACCCGTGGCACTCTCGGCTTGATTAAGAACGATCAGGCTGAGAAGAACCCTGTGACTTGTGACTGGCAGGAGATGATGGATAGCCCAGCACTTATTGCCTAATCAGAATTTCTTCCAGGGAAATCGGGGGGAAACGATAGAAATTAATGYTAAGGAATGGCAAGCTGCAGGAGATGTCAAAACTGATGGGGGAAACTTCCCAAGACAAGTTGGCCCTTTTTTGGTGAGGGCAGGAGCTCATAAAAATCCTRTGCTAACAAACTTTGGTCATGCTGTAGAGAAGAGAACACAGGGAAAGGCAAGGATTGYAAAGATGACTGAGTGAAAATCAGGGGGAAACAGGAAAGCAAGTTCAGAGGGCTGCAGTATTTCAGCTACCAAGTGAGAATACAAGAGATGAGCAGCAAAACTGCTGCATGGCATGGCACAGCTCAAACTGGCTGAGCATTGTGCCATCAAACCRTTATGAAGAGTATTGCATGGCATTATCTGCAGGAGAAACAGTGAGAAGCTTGTGAATGTRCATGTGTTGGAAGTGGATATTGTTTGTGTGGTCTTGCCTACCCCAAACAATCATAACTTTCAAGTTAGGCTCAGGAAATGGTGAAAGTGGCTTGAAAATGGATGAGTTTATAGAAACACTCCATACATTCTAAATGTTTCTCTTCTAGTTTCCAACTTTCATGGTTTTCTTCTGTTGTGCAAGGGTAGAGTCTGCTCCAAGTATCTGCAACACAGCCRCAGATCAGACTTCAAACACCAGATTTCCCTCAGCCTTGTGGTTTTTCCCTTCTTGGAAATCCAAGGAACCTCATGGAATTCAGCATTCAGGGTCTTCCCAGATGCTTAGAAGATCTCTTTAGCCTAAAATGTCTGTGAAGAACAGAACCACCCTCTTTCCAGATAGGATGACACTGATAACCAAGTAAAAGTATGAACAGTGGGTCAGCAAAAGGGAGGTTTTGGCAGGGAAATGTCAAAGCTGAACAAAAACACARGACGTGAAGAATTAACCATAATTTTAGACCCAAACCTCTAACATTAATTCAGGAGTAAAAACCCTTTCACATTATTCAATTATGTTCTTAATTCTTACTCTCAATGTGCTYCTTGCCATGGCTTATGGCATCAGTGAAATTCAAGGCTGCCTAACACTGGGATTTCAGTCCCTTGCAGTGGTTAATCTATAAAAGAACTTCCCATATTCTATCTGAAGGATTTTTATCTGACCCACTGCCTCTTGCCTGGAGAAACAGTTCTTCTCCCCATGTGTTTKTTATGATGCTGATGTGTGCTTCTGAGATGAGTTAAAGGGAGTCTGTTCCCAGGTCTGACAAGGTGTGTATTTATGTGGAAAACAGTGTAAATAAAACCAACCAACCAAAAAGTCCTGCTTTCCAGCTCTCCAGAAATAGCTAAATGTTGCATATTGTCAGCAGGATTTTATGTTTTGGGAATTCTGTCCCCAGCATATTTGCTTCTTTTCATCTAGGCAATAAAACACAGCAACACAAACTGAAGTGTGACCCTGTCCTTATTTGTCACCCAAGTCTTACCAGAGAATGAGATGAGGTCATAATTATGTGATTGATGATAGCATCATGAATTAAAAAGCAGGGCTGGAGAAGACATTAGTTAGACAAATTGAAGAAAGTCAATTGAAAGTCTGTAGCTGTGTTTTGCAGGAAGACCCATTAAATTCCCTCTGGCCCTGCTGCCTTGGCCTGAGTCCCAGGCTCAGTTTTTACCACCAAACTCATACAGGGCCCAAACTGTCACCCCTACGTGTCTGCTAATTTAGCTCAGGAAAACAGCTCCACACAATTAAAGCTCCAGTGGCTCCAGAGCCACTGAGCACAGATGGGCACAGGGACACAGTTTCCATGCCTGAAATGCATGGAAAAAGGTGGAGGAAAAGATGGAGGAAAGCTGCACCACAAGCAGWGCCAGCGCTGATCCTGCCCTCGCCCCAAGAGAGTTGGGAATCATCAGGGCACAAGGCATGAGCAGCACCACTGCAGCTCCAGGTTAATTAGTATAATTAGTACCTGTCTCAGCTCTGCCTAATGAAGGGTGGTGTTTGTCTTCCCCATCCTGAAGGCTCCCTGCTGCTTCCAGGTGGATTTGCCACATGAACACGGGTGCTCTGTGCCCAGGACTKATGGAACTCAGTCCTGCCCAGGGCTGTGCACCAAGAGATTTCAGCTGTGAACAGGCTTTTCCCCCACTGTTTCATGCAGGGAAACACCAACACCCCTCACTGAATTTGCATAACCTTGCATTTTCCAATTCCCAAACAGCTGTACTAAGCTAGCTCAAAATATTAATGGAACCTAGTTAATGGAACTGAAGCTACATGATTAAATCCTGTTTCCCWGAAAAGCAGTACCTGGAAAATGACAGTGTTTATTCTAGAACCTGGAAATGTTCATTTTAGGGCCTCCTGAACAACTTCAAATACTTGGTTTTTAATGAAAAGCTGAGAAACTTGGCTTTGATTGAGGTGAAAAATGAAAAGGCTTGATTTAACAATGTTTTCTGGGGGGAAAAAACCTCCTTCTTTTACTAGCCATAAAGCCTCAGGAAGATGATTTTGAAAAGCCAGAATTTGTCCTGTTGTGACTTGAGACTCTGAAYAAGGAAGGTCAGAACAGAAAGAAGGAAGCACAACRGATTCTGAATGCAGGGCATACAAGATAACAGCATTTTCAGAAAGCACAAGAAACTCCTGGAGAATCCAAAGCCACTGGGTTTTGAACACAGAGAAGAGACAACATTTATTTTCAACTTTTTTGTCCCCACAATTCTTCATTAAAATGTTATCCATGTTTCTAAGGCCAAAATACAATTACCTAGTGCAGTTACTTGGGAGGAAAAACAAAGGAACAAGTGATTTATGAAAAAATGTCTCGCTCTTTTCTTCTGTTATTAAAATTAGACTGTGTAAAATCAGCAAAATCTGAAAATGGATGATTTGCTGCAACTAAACCCATCTGCCAGCTAGAGACTGCTCCAAGGCTCGCTGGCTGTGGCACTGCCTGCTGTGTGATGCTGGCCATGCCTCTTCCCACAACTCTGTCTCTCTTCCCATCCTCCTGTTTAGCCATGATTTCTATTCAGCTCACAGGGTCTTGCGGCAAGCCCTGTTTTTATCCTGGATCCTGGCTCTCCAGGGTCTGGATCTCAGTCAGCTCTAATGGAACAGATAAATAACCACCTAKGGCTGTCTTTCCCAGAGAGCTTGTGCCACCTTTGGCAAGGTGCTGTTTTTTCAGGCATTTCAGGAAAATGGCAGCTGTGCCTATGTTTGCTGTCAGTCTCCTGTGAGCCTGACAGTTGTTCCTGTGGTGCCCCAGAGTGCTGGAACTGAACACAGGCTCACAGCATTTCCTTCCCTGTGAGCCAGCTCCTGGATGTCACACAGAAAGATGAGCCCCATGGAGTGATGGGGTCTGTGCCTAAACCCTTCACAGCCAACATCAGCTTGTCTGCCACTCATGGAAATCACTGTTTTCTCCCTGCCTGGAGTCTCCCTCTTCTCTAGATAAGTGATGACTGGGGCTGGGTTGCTATGTAAAATCACTCTGGTCCTTCCTAATCAAGCTTCACCAATTTCCAGATGCTTCTCAACTGCCAGAGCCATGACTCTGTTTGCATTTCATACTAAGAAAAGCTCCTCATTTAGGATTTTTGCTTTGCWCTTCACCTCTGCTTTGCTTTTTGCTGGAGATCTAGCAGAGATGGTGCCTGGTGGACAGTAAAACTATGTCACCTATCGCTCCAGGCTCTCGCTGGGACACAGGAGAGCACACCCGCCCATTTCATCATCTCCCAGGTCCTGTTGGAGCAAATTCCAGCTATCTGGGGAACCACAATGAATTAACATGCAAATTGAAACCTAAGCCAAGATTCATGTCACTGTAATCTTTATGTATTAGACCGTGGATCATGAAAGGAATTATGCTCCAGCKGGCTAATTAAGTAAACATGAAACAAACGAGGGTAGCAGACAGGGGTCTGGGTGGAGGCAGGAAATTCTCCTGTGAAGATGGGCAACTTTGTTAGGGGTAGCTTCAAAATGCACAAATGACAACAGCAGAACAATGGGACTTTGAGGTGGACTCCTGTCCACGTCCAAGTACTGCACAGATTTTCACCTCCTCTGCCTTACAGAGCAGCAAACAAAGGRACTCTGAGGTGAGACAGCCTTGAGGACAAAGCTTCTCCCTGTCCTCTGTCCAGGCCAGGGCTTTCCAACAGGTTTTTGCCAGCACTTGTCTCAGCCCAAACCTCAGTGCTCTAAGGCAGCTACAGCTGGCTTTGCTGCACACTCGTCCAGGGAAATGTACTCAAAAGATGGGGAACTCAGCCAAAATTCCCGCTGAAAACCAGAAGTGCGTTCCTTACACAGGATCTTTGATGGTTCCACCCGGATGCCAGCAGAAAACCAGCTCCATTTTAACTGTCCTAGCGCGCTCTAGTGGGAGCCGGTTCCCTGCACATTTGGCAGCATCSCGGCAGGATGCCGGCGGGATCAAGCAGGACAGATCTCCCGGCAGGACAGACCTCCCGGCAGCAGCCCTCTCACCCAGGGACACAAACACTGGTGTCCAAAGAGCTGGGAGCAAAGAGAGACATCGATGAATCAGTGATTTCAATTTCCCAAAGAAATTGGGAAATTTCAGCCACAGAGAAGCTGTGGCTGCATCCCTGGAGTGTCCAAGCCCAGACTGGAAGGGGTTTGGAGCAAGCTKGGATGGTGGAAGGTGTCCCTGSCCAGGGCAGGTGGTGGAATGAGATAAGTTTGAGGTCCCTTCCAACCCAAACCATTCTGGGATTCCATGGTGCTGTGAAAAGCTAAAGCAGCCTATTATTTGTGGAWAAAGTTATTTCTTTGCACCTACAGCAAAAACACCCAAATAAAATACTTTCTCCTCTTTCCTTTCTTCTGGGAATTCTTCCTTTCACACAAACAGCCTGACAAGGCAAGGAACCTCAAAGTGGATGGGATTTTTTTTTAAACTGCAAACCCCATATTTGCAATTGCAAACAGACCTGTTCACCCACAGCCTGTATGTGGGGTTCAGATCATAGAGTAGGCACTGAGTTGCCAACAAGAGAAACTATTTCATTTTTACTTGGTATTATTTTTCCTTCTATGCTTGGATAGGAACCAGCCTCTGGGAGGAAAGGAATGGAAGTGTTCAGAAAATAAATCGTCCTTCAGTTCATGCACCTTTGGGTCTCATTCATAACCCAGAGCATTAGGAGAATAAGTCAGGCTGAAATCTGCAATATTTATTCTATTACAAGGCAATTGGTTCTTTTGCAGGAAAAGCACCAGGCATTGACATCACAGGTTTGGGAAAAGCGACCACTGGTGTTGGTGAGYGAAGAGGGGATGTAACCTTCACACCCCAGGTCAGATTGAACTGTGCAGAGCTCTTTGGTGTGTCTGAACTTCAGCTCAAGGCTCACTGTCACCTCAGCAGCTCCGTGGGACCCTGAGCAGGGATTTACCAGGACAGCCGACAGCCGGCACGGCCCGGGTGTGATTTAACTGGGACCTCCGAGGAGCACAGTGAAACAAAAGCTGCTCTGAGCTGATAAGGGCTGAAAAAGACACTCAGAATGCATCAGGGCTCTTGAGCCTCTCTGTTATTGTGGAACACTCCTGGCCAGCCTGTTCATCAGCTCGGTGCTGAAGCCACCCCAGAGTTAACTCACAGCGAGTGGCACGGGCAGTGTGATGCAGCTCTTGAACAAGGCTCAACAGAGCAATACTTAGCAGCTCCTCTTCTCCTGGAATACACAAAGAAAATTTTACCCTGAAGTTCTTATGAATCCTGAGAGCAAAAGGCAAACAAACCAAAAGGCTGCATACAGCAGTAACCCTTGAGAAGCAGCCTGGATTCAATTCCACTCTCACCTCTGCGTTGTGCAGCATCTGAGACAGGGCACTTGAAGCTTCCAGGAGACTTTAGCAGTAAGCAATCCCACAATACTCAGTAAGGGGCTTAGATAGATAAGCACTTAGATAAGTGCTTGCAAGACTGTGGTCTCTGGGAGACTGGAGAAACTGAGGCCCAGTGCCTGGCAAACAGCATCCTCAAGGGAGATAGCAGATATCAGAACAATTCCTTGCTTCCCCTTGCTGCCAGGGAGGAAAAGAGGAGTTTGAGCAGGACAGAGGTGTATTTGTCTTACACCATGCTGAATACCACAGCCTTTGCTTGAGGGCACCACAGAGCACAGCAGAGGCTAGGGGCTGTTGAGGAAAGGCGTGGGGAGGGATGTAAATGAAAGCAGGGCCTGCTTAAGGAAGATAAGCTCAGCAGGATGGGGAATTTCAAAGCTGAGGACTGTGTTCATACAGACAGAAATGCCCATAATAACACTTTTTTCCAAAGCAGCCTTGTGATGTTGAGAGACCTTTCCTGGGCTAAGACAGATCCAGATCAGACACTGGTGGAACGCTCACCACTTGTGACACTTCACCTCTGAAGCCCCAAACCAGGCCAGCCACAGAAATCCACTTTGAATGGAGTCCTCCTTTTTGGCTGGGTTTTACATGSCCACTGGCAGGCCCAGCCCACCCTCTGCTGGCCCACAGGCAGCTGCAGGTAGCTGGAGAACCCTGCCTTGATTGCTTCCTACCCTAACAAATTAAGCAACAGCCAAACCGACCTGTTTATCTACACCCTTCTTGGTCTGCTACATGAAAAAAACCCCAACAATAGAAAACAGAGACTCAGAGCCAAGCTAAAAAGCACCACTTGCTCCCTACAGCCTAAAGAGAAGGGAATCTAGGGTATTGTCCTAACACCAGCAACACCATCCCTTTTGTATGCCTCTATTCAGCTTCAACCTCTTTTTACTTCTCCTTATTAACACAGCAGAGCACAGTGCTTATTAAGGCTGATTTTTCTTTCTTGGATGTAGGCCCCAGTATGATTTAGAAATAACCTTAATGTGGTATTTGTAATTCTAGCATTTACCTCTTGCCATTATTTCCAGTATGATGTTACTGCATTCTTGGCTCAGGACGAGCTTCTGTAATGCTTTAAAACACCAGGAAAAAGCTCCAATGAGACCTCATTCCTATTGAATAAATGATGGGACATGAGCAGAGCACAGCATATTTGAATATCCTTTAAACATCACCAAAACCAATTAAAATTAAGCTCTATAAAGCAAAACTAAACCTCTGGGGAGACAGACTGTCTGATTTCCCTGCAAAGCCATTCCCAAACCAGGAGATATCAATCACATCCAAATCCAGACACCCCTTTAGCACACAGCCAGAACAACCCTTCTCAGACACAGAATCACAGAATGGTTTGGGTTGGAAGGGACCTTAAAGCTCATCCAGTTCCAACCTCCTGCCATTGGCAGGGACATCTTCCACTATCCCAGGTTGCTCCAAACCCATCCAACCTGGCCTGGAGCACCTCCAGGGATGGGGCAGCCTCAGCTTCTCTGGGAAACCTGTGCCAGGGTATCACTGCCCTCATAGGGAAGAATTTTTCCCAATGTCCAATCTAACCCTGCTCTCTTGCAGTTTGACCCCATCTCCCATTGTCCTGGCCCTTGTAAAGAGTCTCTGTCCACCTTTATTGTCAGCTCCTCAGGCAGKGGAAGACCACAATTAGGTTATCCCAAATCCTTCTCTTCTCCAGGATGAACAATCCCAATTCTCCCAGCCTTTCCTCACAGCWGAGGTGCTCCATCCCTCAATCATGTTGGTGACCTCATCTGAACTGGCTCCAACAGCTCCATGTCCTTCCTGTGCTGGGACAGGGATTAAGCCCAAACCACCCTCTGCCACTCCTGCACAAACTAAAACCTCACCTCAGGTGCCAAGGGACAATGAACTGCTGGACAGACAACGGAGCCAACACCACTATTGACCCTGATAATGTCCCTCCCACTGTTTGTCTGGAGGCAGCAGTGTCCCTGTCCTCGTGCACAGGCTGACAGGGCCACCAGGCACCCTGCTGGAATTCACAGTCGCTCTCCAATGTTGGATAAAAATGCAGTGCTCTGTCAAATTGCTCACTTGCCCAGACATTCATCATCAGCAAAGCCCACCTCAGCTGTACTCTGTGCACAACTTTTATTCTCTCCAAGGTGTGTATTTTCATAATGATAGTGCTCTTAACAGTATATTYTACTTAACAGTATATTTTCATTTGGCCCCAGCCACCCTCCGAGCAGTAATTTATTGCTGCTTGTCACTAGCTGCTACTGAGAGTAATACACACACTGGGTTTATTCAGTATATTTGGTATTTCTGGCTTGACTCTTCCTCACACAGACAATACTGCCCAAGCCCAGAGACTCACAAATCACAACAGCCAAGTGCCTGGGCCTTCCAGCTGCACTTTGCCTTGTACTTCCCACCTTTTTGCCTGCAAGAGCTGAAATCTTCCATTTATTCCTTCTTTTGTAATGCCAGTGGAGAGCCTAACACAGCCTGAGTGCTCTGGGAGCTGCAGGTGTGCAGTGAACCCCTGTGTGGCCCATGAAAATGTGACAGAAGTAGGCAGGGATGCCTCAGGGGCCWGCCCGTGCTGACAGAATTCCCCATTCAATATTACCAGGTGGTGCCAGGGCTTGTGCTGCAAATTAACTGCAGAGCTCTCTGTGTGTAGAGGACTGCTGTCCCAGTGCTGCAGCTAAACCCTGCTGGGGTGTACAGGGGCRCAGCAGAGATTTTAACCAGTTAAAGCCACAAGTTCAGTCAGCGTTACCTGTGAGCCACGGGCTAGYGGGAAACAAACAAAGCTCTTTTGCAAGGAGTATCAGGAAATTTGGAGGCCCACAGAGTGGAAAAAAGCTCCCCTTAGGGAGACAAATAGAAAATAAATAAAGAAAAGCATCATTTTGCTACTTGCAAGTGATTTTTTACCTCAGACTTGGCAAACGAGCGTTTTGCCTCTGCCCGTGTGGGAGCTCCGCGAGAGGACTTTCTAGAGATGAAACTCCTGTCAGCGCTCCTGGAAAAAATTAATGGTCCTTACTGCACCACCTTCCACTGTGAAGGGGTATTGCCTCCACCTGCACCTCACTTTTCACCTGTGTACCAAGCTGGGTTTCCCACCACCGAACATTCTGTATGTGTGGACATACAYGTACTTCTGTGTGGGCGCGGTGCAGCCGTGTCAATGCACACAGATATACGAGTGTCTGTGTGTCTGATGTCGTGCACACACACGCCCTGAGCACATGTGCAGCGGGAACAGCCGCTCGCCCACGYGTGGCCCACATAAGACCACGGAACATCCTCACCCTCCAGGGCACCTCACCCCGAGGACACGCGTGTGGCCCAAAACACACATGCCCGCCACCCGACCCCGCCACCGCCGCCTCCCTCCATTCCCCGCCCCGCCCGGGCCGCCCCCTCCGCCTCCCGCCCCCGTGCGCCCAAATCCCGCCGGGCCGCCGCGGCTCGTCCTTTCCTTTCCCTTCCTCCGCGCCCTCCTGCACCCACCGACGGCGCCATGGCCGCGCGGCAGCAGCTCGGTAACGCGGGGCGGGCGATGGCCGCGGGAGGGTGGCCCTGCGGGGTGTGGGGGGTGCCCTGCGSCGCAATGGCCGCCGGCTCGGCTCGGCTCGGCTCGGCAGCGCGGCCCCGGAAGGCGCCTGAGCGCTGGTTCCCGCGCGGGGTGCCGAGGGCGGGCGGGCACTGATGGTGTCCCCCGGGCCGGCCGTCCCTCGTTCCCGGTGCGCGGATCGCCGCGGGAAGGCGCTGAGGCGATCGGGCCCGCGCCCTGCGGCCGTGGCCTCCCTGAGGGGCGGCTTCTTCCCCTGAGGAGAACCGCGAGGCTCTGGTGCTGCTCCCCTTCCCCTCCCCAGGCACCTGGCACCGCGTARACTCCTAAACTACGCAACTCCTAAACTACGCTGAATTTACTCGCTTAATCCTGCTGTTTTTTCCGTTCCGCCGTTAAAACTCAACCACTCGTGCTCTTCCCGCCTGCCAGCTTTACTCAGCGTCTCTGACAAGACCAACCTGGTGGAATTTGCGAAGAGCCTGAACGCGCTCGGCCTGGGTTTAATTGCCTCCGGAGGAACGGCCAAGTCCCTGAGGGATGCTGGCTTGCCGGTCAGGTACACACACTCCCCTGTACATCACCGCCAAAAATGCTCTTTCGGGCCCTGAGGCTGCTGAAGTTGTTTTCTCTGTGAACAAAAGAGAGTGAAAACTGGTCTGAAAGAAGTCTTCCCTTCAAAAACAACAACAAAAAAAGAAAACCCTGCCCCAAAGCAAACTTCAGAACCTTTTTGTCTACAGATCTGTTGGCTGAGGCTGAGGAGCATTACTGTGAGGAGCTTTTTGTTAGGATTCCTTCTCTGCCTTGAGCCAGCTTTATTTCCATGGGACAATCAGTTACCTTGATGTTCATGATCTGCCCTGAGGGCTGTTCCTCACAGCCAGGTGAAAGCTGGTCCTGGGACAGCACTGATGTGTTAAGAACATCTTGGAGCCCACTGGAGTTCACTGGTCACAAATAATTTTCCCAGCACAATTCACTTAATGCAGACAGAGCCTAAAGGCTCTGTGTTGCACATCCACTGTTGGAAAAAGGTCAKGTACAGTCACTGGCTGTTTTAGCCCATGATTCTGGGGAAATTTGTTCTGGTTTCKTCCATGCTGTGATTAAAAAAAACCAGCTCTGGCCAAATAAAAATGGGTTTCAGTGCAGTGATGAAAAAAATGTCAATTATTTGGCAGGACAGGTGCCTGTGACTCTGTTTTTGCTCCCTGTGAGCGCAGTGGTTGGTTGGTCCCTGGGACACAGCATGAATCTGCTTCACCTCCAGAGCTCACTGTCACCCAGCCCTTGGTTGTGTCTCTCCAACTTATTTCCTTGGCTGTGCTGTCAGTGAAGCCTGAAGCAAAGGATSCTGACATTTCCCCTTCCCTCGTTGTTATTACCACCCTAAACAGTCACAAGGAGCGGTGAAACTAAGCTGGGAGGAAGAGCACCTCCACATGGCCTTCCATTTTCTCTGTAAACCATTCTGATTTGGGGTTTGCTTATCTTGGTGATTCCAGTGTGTTCAAGCTGTACTGCTTAGTTGGGTGTGACCTATGAACTTCATTTCCATCCATGGGAAAAGCAGTTGTTGCCCCTTTGCCATAGAGGGGTTTTGTAATGAAATCTATACATTTTCTTTGGTTTGGGTCATTCAACCTCTAGATAAAGTCAGTATGGCTCATGTGCTGTGTTCTTCTTGGGCAGAGATGTCTCGGACCTGACAGGCTTCCCTGAGATGCTGGGTGGGCGTGTGAAAACCCTTCATCCTGCAGTCCATGCTGGTAAGTTTCTGCTAATGCATCTTTCACTCTAAAARAGGGCAGGGAGGGTGGGAAGGAGGGGCTGACAGATGCCTTTTCTAAGGGTTGTGTGGAAGACCTGAGTAATGAGAACAGACTTGCTCCCAGAGCAGAAGGAGAGGTGGAAAGCCATGGGGTGGAGAAGTGCAGCGTGGCTGAATTACCTCCTTGTTGCAATGCTGGCRTCTCTGCAGTTAGCAGAGCTCTCTCCCTGGGGCTATAAGTAACAGAGCTTCTCTGTAAGTGCCTCTGCAGAGTCAGCTGCACAGAGTCTAACTGTGGCTGGGTCTGGTGTGCAGCACAAGGAACACAGCAGTGTGGACTTTAGGGGTGATTCCTGCATGCTCTGATGTCCTCTGACTCCTCTTCAGCAGGGAGGATCTCTGATATCTGCTCTGCCTGCACATTAATCCATCTGCTCTTCCCTCTCCTGTTGCTGTGCTTGAGGTACCTCAAGTAGAACCTGTTGCCCATTGCACGTGAGGGCTGGAGACAATTTCCTGTGACCCTGAACACAGGACTGTGCTGCTCCTCACACCGTGCCAGCCTGTCACCCTCATGTCTCTCTGAGTTCTAGACCTCACYAGCCACCTGCACTGCTCATCCTCTCTTCTTCCCTCGTCTCATGGGGCAGGTGCCCTTTTTCTCTCCCCTGCAGTCCTTCATGATGGTTTCAGTGTTTGAAGGGTAGCAGCCGAGTGCTTAGAAAGTTGTTGATGTTGCTGGTCAGTATTTGGAGTACTCTAGGATTTAGCATTCCACCTGTTAGCATGGAATTTGAGCAGCCAAAGACTGTAAAGTGGAATAAAGGAGCAGGGGCTGAGAGTGCTGTCTGAATTAAAAAGAAAAAGTTTAGAAAAGAAAGGCTCTGAGGACAAAAGCACAGTGTGAAGGGAGATGTTGCATTAAAAGCCTGGTGGTGATTTAGGTATTTTTTTAATGAAGATGCACTGTTTTTTGCAACTAGGCATCTTGGCTCGCAATATTCCAGAGGATAATGCTGACATGAAGAAACAGGATTTCAGCCTTGTCAGGTAAATGTTGGGGCATGTGATGCAATCCATCAATAATCAAAAATCAACAGCAGAGCCCAGTCAACACCAAGGAAGGGGAGCAGTAGGAATTGTGACCTCTGCACACCCCCAGATCTGCAGTTTCCTTTCTTTGCCCTGGCATGACATACTATTTATTTAAAAACATAATTTTCTACAGGAGCATCTTTTCCACTTTTAGTAAGAGAAAAGTCAAACAYGAAAGTTATGTTGTAGTTTCCACAGGGAGCTCAGAGGTCTGATTTTCTGCTGGTTCCCTGGGAGATTTGACACGTTACACTCAGTCAGTGTAGGGCCACGTTACACGTGCTGCAGAGTTGAGTTCAGTGCTTTTGAAGCTGGCTSATCTTCCCTCAGGTTGGTTCCACGTGTCTGATCAGATGGCAATCCCTGATTTTGAAATGCTTGCTTAGTAAATATACCCTTTGATATTTGCATAATGTTTACTGAGTTTCAACACATAAATAAAGAATAGACACGGAAAATGGGTCAGGAACACTGCGTTTGTTCAGACAGAAAACACACAGATAAGAGACAGAAAACTTAAACTTTGAGAGCCRCCTTGGGAGCAAGTGAGCTGCATCCCCAAGCTGAAGTAACAAAGTTTGTGCACTAATGTAGCAAAGTTTAGGGGTTTTTTTCAGTTTTTGTTAGAATGTGTTTACTTAATTCAGTCACACAGAGCAGTTGGGGGCTGTGTGTAACTGACTGGTGTTAACATCCAGCTGCTGCTTGTGAATAACCAGTTGTACATCAGGGAGTAGCTCCTGGTTTAGAAGCAAATGGTTGAGCTGGACRTAGCAAATTGTAGGTGTAGCCAGGGTGGGAGGTACAGTACAGCTGTGGGCCGGAATGCATCTGGACTTTTAAAATTACTGTTAGAAACTGATGGATGGATTTCTGGGYTGAATTTGAAAACCTGAAATTTAAAACCACAGGAATCCTCTTAGATGGCTCAGCAGTGGTGGCTCTTCAGAGCATGCTGCATATTAAAGCAGGCTCTGCTGAATTGCAGGGGGAATAACATGCCCTTACATCAGTGACTTATGGTGCACTTGCATCCAGACYGGTAATTTGGATTCAGGTTCTCTTGCAAAAAGCAGAAGTAGCTGATCCTCAGCAGGACTGCCTTTGCATAGTTGCATAAAATTTGCATATCCAAGTCAGTGGAGGAAAGCCTGATATTGGTTGTCTTGGTTTGCAAAAATAAAAGCGTTAGCAGTGTTAAAGTCCACAGGTTCCTGATGGTTTGCAACAGGTCAGGAGCATGAATGGATCAGGGGGAAGGGGGCATCACAAACACAAGAGACAATAAAAGACATTGTAGGAAATTTAGAGACACGGGGGTTCTGAAAGCCATACTGGAAGCTTATCATCCCTTCTGCTGGAGTTCACAGGGAGTGGGAACAARGGAATATTGTGAGTTGGACACAAGGGTTCTCATCACAGCAGTTCTGTGCCATGCTGAGCATGCCTTGGAGTTCCATACCTTCATGTACTCAGATCAAGAGAGTAAATTAATTCTCTTGGATTAAAAACCCTGCTTGTGAAGGTCACAACAAATCCCTCCTCTCACTGCAGTTCCTGTGGCTCTGGTAGGATGGGACAGGCAAGTTATTACATCATGCTTGCTGGAATAGAGACCTGCTTCTAGATCAGATGGAAAAACTAATTCCAGTAAGGTCCAGTCTTAGCCTGAGAGGGAAAAGTMGATTTTCTCCTCCACTTTCATGTGCTACAGAAGCTTTATGGCATTTGGGCTGCACACTCAGGTTTCATATATTCTTGGTATTTTAAAAGTCCAGMAGGTGACATGTAGGTCATTTTCTGCTCTTGGAAAAGTTGTGGAAAATTAGATTGATTGTACTTTGTTTGCAATAGACCTTTCTTGGGTGCTTACACTCTTTGGAGAATTSGTGGATGCCCATTTTCAGTATTGCTGAGAGCCCATTTTGAAGTCCTTTGAAATGGCTCAGGTTGGGCCCCAAAATCACTAAACATTTACATTCAGGCACATGTATTTAAAAAAGCTCTTCCTTCAGTTTGGTTGCTGCAAGCTGTGGCTCTGACATTGTTTGATACACAGAATTCAGTTGAATGTTATAATGCACTGTACCATCACTTGCCCTTGGGCTGAGCACCACTCTTGGCCACAGCATTTTATCTGAGAGACAAGACCATGAAATCACTGGTGATATCTCGTGCTTGCCAAGCCCAGTTTGGCACTTTTATTTCTTGCTGAGTAACCCAGTTTCCCCCTCAATTCTCAGAGTTGTAGTGTGCAACCTGTACCCCTTTGTGAAGACCGTGTCTTCTCCTGGTGTGACTGTACAGGATGCAGTGGAAAAGATTGATATTGGTAAGTTGATGGGAGAGCAGATCTGCTTTCCAGACAGACTCTATGCTGCTGAACTCTGAGTGCTCTCAGCTCTTCTCTTTTTGTTTGGTGTTCTTTGCACACCTGTAAAGGAAGTCTGCTCAAGGGCTCAGGAGCTGCAAGGCTGAAGGCATAGTTGGGTAAGCCTCGTTGCTTTTAAGCAATTAAAGTGTCCATAACAGGCTGGCAAGGCATGCTGCATGGGGGGCAAGTCATGCACTGCCCTAAAGGAGGAGCCTGAGGGCTGTGCTGGGAAAGGCCAGGTTGACCATGCTGAAACACAAAAGCAGACTAAACTTCTTTTACAGCCTGACAGTGTAATAGAAATTTAAAAAAACATGAGCTTTGGAGAGTAGAGCTGAGCCACTGGAAGTGCTCTGAGGATGAGTGAGAACTTCACTGCAGGAAGCCATTAGAAGGGAAAGGGTTGGTCTGAATATGTGGGAGAGTGCTCAGRACCTGAGCTGGGAAGCATGGACACCTGCTTTGGACATCAGCATGTTTTCTCCTGCTGCTGGTTATTAACCCCAAAGGCTTGCTGTGCCTTCACTGCAGCATCTCTGCTTGGCAGCCTGTGAACAGCACAGGCACAGTTCTGTGCCATGTGCTTGGATTGGGATTGGATTTTCTTGCAGTAGTTTAGTCCAAATGATGCCCAGCAGAGCTCTCTATTAAATGTTTTATGGAGTAATRCTTGCTCTGCATGAAGCAATGCCAGCCTCTGCTTTTCCTTTGCAGCAGCCTGGTGTCTTGTATGATTTAAAGAGTTGCAATAGCAGTGCAGTCAGACCRAAGGGAGAAACGWGGTGTTTTATCTCACACAGAGGACYTGGGCAAGATGCATTATTATTTGCAGAGACATTTGGGAACCTCTGTTGTGTGGCAGCRTGGCAGCAAATCTTTCTGTGTGCAGAGGATGATGGTTAAGCCATGTGTGGGGACAGTAATTTTCTTTTTCTTGCCCCAGTTGCTCATCACAGCCCACATTCTGTTACCAGGTCTGCCAAGCCCAGTCTGTTGAGTCAAACCCACCAGCTTTGAGCATTTTGAAGGGCACTCTCGCCCCTCTCTGTGCTGGAGGGAGGGGACACATTGWTCTGGCACAAAGGAGCCATGGTGCTCATCCCTTCCTGGCCTCACCTGCTGACGGTGCTGTGTCCAGGAGGGAAGTGCTCCATGCCTGTGCCCCTCTCTTGCAGGGGGAGTGGCCTTGCTGCGGGCAGCTGCCAAGAACCACGCCCGTGTGACAGTCCTGTGTGACCCTGCAGACTATGCTGCAGTAGCTAAAGAGATGGCAGCCTCCAGGGACAAAGACACTGCCATGGAAACCCGGCGGCTGCTGGCACTCAAGGTTGGTCACGCTTTCCTGCCATGAAGGGCCAGGCTCCTGTACAAAGAGGTTCTTTACCCCTTTAAACACCAAATCCTCTGTAAGGCGATGTGTCTGAGTTGACAAGTGTCCCCTGTTGTGTCCCCAGGCCTTCACCCACACTGCTCAGTACGATGCAGCCATCTCTGACTACTTCAGGAAGGAGTACAGCAAGGGGGTGTCGCAGCTGCCCCTGAGGTACGGCATGAATCCTCACCAGAGTCCTGCGCAGCTCTACACCACGAGCCCCAGACTGCCCCTGACAGGTGAGGCCTCAGCTCTGCTGGCCTGGAGGGGGCTCTGGGAGAGCTGGGAATGGAGGTGCTTGGACAGGCCTTTGAAACTGAAACATGATCTTGTACCTTAGTGCAGGGGATGGCCAGCAGTGTCTTCACAGCTGCTTTATTACTGAGTGGCACTAACACTGCAGTTCAAAGTTGAGCTGTATGAGACAGGARAGCTGCTTTGTTGAGCCCCACAAGACCAGTTGTAGCTCCCTGTTCTCTGTTGCTGTAGGATTGTGTGTCCAAGATGCTTTGAACAGATTTATGTAGTGTACTTTCTACATGACATTAGATTCAGATTTAGCAAAGGAAAACCTTTTAAGATGCTTTTCTACTTGCAAGTTTCTTTGTTTAGTATCTTCCCCAATTTTTTTTTGTGTCACTATTTACTCTGCCTAGAAACCAAGCTGTTTTTCTGTAGGTTTGAATTGGTTTTGTTCATTTTTTGTCTTTCTTTCTTTGATGGAATTGAGCAGGGGGATTATTACCTTGGGTTTGTAGAATACTAGTTTCACTTGAAAATTTGGGACAGGTCTGGTGTATCTTTGTGCCATTTTACAAGGGTGTGCCACTTGCCACAGCATTGTTGTAGTGAGGGAGAACCGTATTTTGGAGGGAAAGTCTACTTTCTTGTTCTTGAAACTGCTTTTAATGTGTGTGGGCATTGTCCTGCTGAATAAGCAGTGAAGCTTTGTGTTGCAACATTTTCCCAGTTTCAGCTCTGGGACCTCTTAGGAAGCTTTTCCATTCCTGCACTGGAGAGGTTGATTTGCTTGCAAGTCTGCCTCCCAGTATGGCAGCAGAGCAATGCTATGCTCACTCCTCCTGAATCTGGATTATTGTTGAAATGATCTTTTGTCCTCCAGTCTCCTGAAATGCTCACAGTGCTGCCATGTCAGTACAAGCAGTTCTTCTCTCAGGGCCAGAGCAAAACGTTTTTGAGAGCAGACTTCTAAATGGCCTTTACTCTTGGTGTGGATTTCTGGGCACTCCACCAGTTGCTGAGGAGCCAGGGTCATTGAACAAGAACAGTTTGTAGTGATTTGAGTGCTCTCTGGGGAARCCCTCTGTGCTGGCTCTCCAGGCTCTCTTTGCCTGCTCTAACACGTGTCCATGTGCTGTGTTTGCAGTGGTGAATGGCTCCCCRGGCTTCATCAACCTCTGCGATGCCCTCAACGCCTGGCAGCTGGTGAAGGAGCTCAAGCAGGCGCTGGGCATCCCGGCCGCAGCCTCCTTCAAGCACGTCAGCCCCGCAGGTAGGCTGGGCCCCCTGCCCGCCCCCGGCGGCCTGGGCAGGCCCTGGGGCAGGCTCGGGCAGCCCGAGTGCCCTGGCTCGTGTTTCCCACTAGGTGCTGCTGTTGGAGTTCCGCTCAGCGAGGAGGAGGCCCAAGTGTGCATGGTGCACGACCTGCACAAGAGCCTGACGCCCCTGGCCTCTGCCTACGCCCGCAGCAGAGGTGAGGGCTCCAAAGAACACAGCAAACCTGAGCAGCACCCTCAGCTCTTGCCCTGCTCCTCCCTGTGCACCACACTCCTCCTCCAGAGGGRCTTTCTCCATAAGGGTCTTCTTGACTGCCTATCAGAAGTTGCTTTCCAAGAGAGCAGCCCTTGTATATGGTTTCAAAGAGCTGAAACCACTTTGGATTCTGTTCCTTGGTGAATATAGAAGACCTTTTAAATTTAAATTTGTACATACGCACACACACATACATATATGTATATATGGGGCTTTGACTAAAGGACCTGGATAAACAGCAGTGCTGGTAGCMGACTCAGCATTGGGCTGCTCAGGAATATTTGAGTAGAGATGTTTCTGTCTGGTATTTGATGGGGCTTTTTAAAATGCTTTTGTACTGCAGACCTCACCAAAAAAAGCTAAAAAARGTAAACAAAACCATCTTCCTCTGCTTAGCTGAGATACTTTGCTACCTCTCTCATTTTCCATGGCAATCCTAGAAAATCTGCACGGATTACAAAGAGCAAGGCAGACTTGATAAGGAGCACGCTGGCTTGGGTTCATTTTTCACAGACCATCTTTGAATGTTGCTCTCACAAAATCATTGCATGATTGCTAGAAAAACAAACCCTTAGAATGGCAGGGACAGAAGAATTGACCTTGCTGAGTAGTGGAGCATTTGTGATGGGAGTTGATTTCACCTTAGCTATGCCATTAGATAGAAAATACTTATTTTAAAACAGAAGAAGAAAAAATTTGCCACATTTCTGGATCTGCTTTCTTGCAGGAAAAGCCAGGTGGGAGCATAGCCATCTAAAAGCTTTCCTCTTTTTCCAACTGTCTCCCATCTAAAATCTTTCTGTGTGATCCTTGCCTCTCCTTGTCCTCCTGCCACCAAGGGTACAGCTGGAGGTAGTCATTACAGAGTTAGAGCTTTGACAGAGGCAGTGAAGAAGGAAGAATATCTGAACTATGGGAATATATAAAGGTCCATGTGTTTGAGGTAGGATTTTTCATCCTTGTTGCTTTTCTGGCCTTTTTTTTGGTAATTTTTGCTGTGGGATTAAATTCTTAGCTCTCACAGCAATTGACTGGACTGTAGGAGTGGAGAGTTTTCTTTGTCTGCTGCTGAAGTTTGACAGATGAGTAAAATGAGGATTTTTCAGGTGCTGATCGGATGTCCTCCTTTGGTGACTTCATTGCCCTGTCTGATATCTGTGAYGTGGCTACTGCCAAGATCATCTCCAGAGAGGTCAGTGACAGCAGCACATCATTCCAGGCTATCAAGGAGAATCATTTCAGATGCAGCCATTGCTTTGTGACAGCCTTTCTGTTGGAAATTGACCCATTTTACCAGGAGGACTTGTACTGGGCCATTTGTGTCATCCTCTGAGCTGGAGTGCAGAATTTACACCAATCTTTTTTTTTTTTTCTTTTTTTCCTACCAATTATCACCTGGCTGTGTGCTGGAGCCTGTGAAACAGCAGAGCTGGCAATGCTGCTTTCCAGGAGATTATTGCAAACCTCTGGAAAGGAGCCCTGCTTAGGCTGTCACAAATGTCTGGCTRAGCAGCTGTCATGGGAGAAAGGAAGGGCTGGAATGCTGATGGCCAGCCCCTTGCCCAAGGCAGGAATTTGGAAATAGGTTGCTACCTGCCACTTACATGCAGGCTCAGCCACTTCCCAGGCTGTGCTTTTTCCTTAGAATCACAGAATCTTCTAGGTTTGGAGCAGCCTGCTCTAGTCCTTGTCCACAGCAGGAAGATGGAGTGAGGTGGCCTTTTCCAAACCAAACCATCCTGTGATTTTATGGTGCCAGACAAATGAAAGAGCATATTCAGCTGGTTTGAGGGTGACTTTAGCTACAGTGCTGCTGAAAATAACAAAAACCTCACCCATACTATAAGGCACAAMTGTGGAAGTTGTGTATTGCTTCATGGCACTGATGAATGTAAACTCTCAGTTTCCATGCTCTTAAGAGCTCTTTTTCCAGGGTTTTTGCCTCCTCAKGAGTGTCACTGTTGAAATAAGGATTTATTGCATTTTAAGCCACGTTTACTGTTAGGGCTGAGAAGTGGGGATGTCATGGTCAAGCTGGAGGAGGATATTAGGAGGAGGATATTAGTTATTAGTTCCATTCTGATTAGAGGGATGTGGGGTGCTTTTTACTAACTTCTGCCAAGAGCTCACAATGCTCTGCTGGTTTTTGTTTCCAGCACTGAGGCCCATACTGTAACAGTGCTTTTGCTGTTGTAGGATACACACAGACCCCAAGAGAGGTGTGTGTTCAGTGCAGGAAATGGCTGGTGCAGCTTTAGCTTAGCTCCTGTTTCATTTTTCTCCTGTGGAAGCTGAAATCTCTGTGTGTTGCAGGTGTCTGATGGTGTGGTGGCTCCTGGCTATGAGGAAGAAGCTCTCAAAATCCTTTCCAAAAAGAAGAATGGTGCTTACTGTGTCCTCCAGGTTTGTACCCCTGCTCCAGTCAGGGATGAAGCTGGAAGCACAGACACGTTGGACCTTCACATGCTGCAGCCAGCATGCTTGTCAAGCAGTATTAATATTCTGTGTTCAAGTCAGTGTCAGGCTGCCTTCCTGGTYCCTGCAGTGATTGTTGGGACTCCAAAATCACCCAGATTTGGTGAACATGACTCATGGATCACAGATTGCTGTCAGGGCCTATTTCCGCTGCCTCTGAGAGACAAATGAGCAGAGAACTTCACTACAGCATCACAAAAAGAGAATCCAAGGCTTAGCTGGGGTTGCAATTGTAGTGTTGCTGCCAGGGGAGCTGGAGAAAATGGCTCAGGTGCTTCAGGCAAGAAGGAATGGAATTGCAGACAGTCTTGGCAGCTGATTACCTCCTGGAATTCAATTAACTTCTCAAGGATGAGGTCATATTGTGAAGCCTGTATCTTCAGGGCTGAGGGCARAGCAATGCTGAGGAAAGTTGGTCTGAAACATTTCAGTGGATTAGGAAAACCACATAAAGCATGTGCACGCTCCTATTTAGAGCTGGTCACCTTAGTCTGGGTTGTTTCCTGTCTGAAACCTCAGCTAGGGCTCCCAAAATTCTGAGTAAGGCCATGCATGGGTGGACCTGAGTGCAGTGTCACAGTTCCAGTTAACCTGATCCCTGGGCTGGTGTAAATCAATGGAGATGTGCCCCAGGAGTGCAGCTGTGGAAAGAATCCCATTCACTGTTCTTGGATGCCACAGAGAGCTGGGACTTGTAGCTTGAGGCATGTAGGAAGCAGCTCCAAATTCACTGTTCTTGGATGCCACAGAGGGCTGGGAGTTGTAGCTTGAGGCATGTAGGAAGCCGCTCCAAATACTCCTGCCTTCCTCTGGAAGGCTGTGTGTGTGTGTGCATGTTTTCCCCTCTGTGTGAAGACTGGAAGAGTGTAGGTTTTGGTGTAAAAATGCTTTATTGGGCTCTCTTTGGCCTTCAGATGGATCCCCACTACGAGCCTGATGACCTGGAGGTCCGGACCCTCTATGGGCTGAACCTGATGCAGAAGAGGAACAACGCGGTCATCGACCGCTCGCTGTTCAAGAACRTTGTCACCAAGAACAAAAACGTGAGTGTGGGGGACAAATGAGCTTGAAAACACGTGCAGTGAATGAGCTGCTGTGCCTTCATCAGGGAATTTACCACTGGGCAATTTCAAGAGCTCCTAAATTATTTAAATGAGGTTTAACCGGGTCTTAGTAAACAATGCAGCAGAATTTCTGGACCTAATAGACTTGAGTAAATCAAGATAGCTTTCCTTTGTTTTGATTCCTTGGATAAATAAGAGGAGCTGGTCCTTTCCCATTATCTCAGACTACCACAATATTTGTAAATACTCTTTGTAAACAAGAAGCTACCATGTGCAATTTTTTATGGTGAGACAGCCATGTGCTAAAGATCCATCACAGCTCCTGACTCATTGTTTACCTCACCCTTTTGTGTGCATGATGTTGTATAAACTCTGGYCTGGCTGCTATTGCTCAGCAATTAGAGCCCCCATCACCAGAAAGTTTTCAGTGATTTCTTTGTCTCTGTTTTTTTAATGAGAATGAGATCAGACATTAATAAGCACACAATTAGTCATGGGCTCAAAGCAAGTTCAGATATTGAGGTAATAAAAATCGCTTTCCTAAATTAGGAATGGAAAACTTAAAAATAATACAGATTTTGAGAGCTGTTCTAATTGTTGTGGTCCTGGTTTTTGCCTGTGAGCACATCTGATGACAGTAAATGCAGAGGAGTTTTCAGGCTGCAGGCCAGTGGTGTGTGGTGGTGTTCGCAGGGGTCTCAGGACGAGGGAAGAGATGAGAATCTTGACTCCATGTTTCAGAAGGCTGATTATTTTTTTATGATCCATATTATATGAAAAGAAAATTATATATTAAAACTATACTAAAGAAATAGAAGAAAGAATTTCATCAGAAGGCTTGAAAAGAATAGAATGATAATAAAATCTTGTGACTGCTCACAGCCTCGACACAGGTGGCTGTCATTGGTCATCAAGTAAAAACAATTTCACGTGCTGGGTAAACARTTCTCTAAATCACATTCCAAAGCAGCAAAACATGGAGAAGCTGAAGCTTCTCAGCTTCTCAAGAGAAAAGATCTTAATGAAAAGATTTTCCATAAAATACGTCTGTGACAGTGATGGAACCCGCTGAGATTGAGTCTTACCCCTGAGAGTTGGAAGACCAATAATTTATGAGTTTTAATCCAAACAAAATTAGCTGGTAATTGACCAAAGCAGGGTGTTCCTAGCTCCTTGTTTTCCCTGTGTGTGGTTCAGTAGCTGTGCTGGCTGGGCTCTCAGGGGGTGCTCACAGGGGTGCTCTGTTCCAGCTGCCCGAGGCCGCTGTGCGGGACCTGATCGTGGCCAGCATCGCTGTCAAGTACACCCAGTCCAACTCGGTCTGCTACGCCAAGGATGGCCAGGTAGGAGCTGCAGCAGGGCTTCCCCACCCCCTGCCCACAGGAAAACCCTCCTGCACCTGGGRAGCTGCTGAGCAGGGCCAGGGGAGCTGCCCTGTGCAGAGCAGTTGCTTCTCAAGAGGTAATAAAAATCGCTTTCCTAAATTAGGAATGAAACTTAAAAATAATACAGATTTTGGGAGCTGCTCTAATTGTTCTGGTCCTGGTTTTTGTCTGTGAGCACATCTGCCATTTTTTCATGGTCATGGCAGGGCTGGCTCTTTCGTTGGTGGGGTTGGAAAAGCTCTTATGGGCTTCTGCACTGTGGCCCTGAGTAATTTCTTTCTAACTACTCTGTTCTTTCACATCATTTTTCTCAGGGAGTGTTGTAGTCGGTGTAGAGCCTTAGGAAATGACAGTAGGTTTCTCAGCTGGATCTGACTGTCCAAATGCTTCTTTGTTTTCACTTTTTCCTTAGGAAGATGGGATATGCTTTCTTCTTATCACCCCTCTGGGGTAATAAAAATCTTCTGTTTTCTCTGTTTGTATTTTTTTAAAAAGCTGATGATGGATGTTGGAATTTGTAGAGGCATTATCAAATGTATAATTGAGATTATGAATCGTATGGTCACACAGTGATTTTGGGTTGGAAAGGACCTTAAAGCTCATCCCATTCCACCCCCTGCCATGGGCAGGGACACCTTCCACTGTCCCAGGTTGCTCCAAGCTCTGTSCAGCCYGGTCTGGAACAATTCCAGGGATGAGGCAGCCACAAGTTTTGGTCAACCTGTGCCAGAGCCTCACCACCCTCACAGGGAAGAATTTCTTTCTAATRTCTAACCTAAACTTCTCCTCCTTCAGTTTGAATCTTGAATTTTTAAAAAAGTCAGCTCTTTCCAAGTCATCACCAGGTGTTCAGCCTAAATAATTTAACTAAAAGTTGGTGTAAAGRTATTGAAAGTTGTATTGTTACACAGCAGATCATTCTTGTAATGGTGCTGTTTAGCTGGCACTTTGCTCTCCATGGAAGTTTTTCAGTAGGCCTGGATTACTTAAAAAAATACAGAAGAAAAATACACAGAATGTTTTTCTGCTTTGGTACATCAGAAATCAGCAAAATGGATCAAAGAGTGAAGCCTGCAGGTAGAGACTGAGCTGCACTGCTCTCCCTGCATTGGCACTGATGTGTGTTTGTCAGGCTGTTGGTACAGCCTGAAGAGGCTGCAGGGCTGGTCCTGTGCTCTGTGGTTCCTCAGAAGATGTCTCTGGAGAACCCAGCATTTGTCTTTTATTCTGCTTTATGTTGGGTTTCTTCTTTTTCACTTYTAAATGATTCTCTGCACTCAGCAGTGTTAGATCTCATAGCCCAGAACAAAGGTGTCCCTGTCTTTGCTCCTTTCCCCTCATCACAGCAGCAATTTCCAGTTTCCCCAGTGCTTTTGCAAGTCTGGTGCTGCAGCTGTTTGCAGAGTGTGTGTGGTAATGGCTGTACCATATGGAAGGGAGCAGGGACAGGCAGCCTGGGCAGGCAGGGATTCAGCTGGCTGGGCTGCAGAGGGGGCTTGCAGATTTTCATGTGGAAATCACCACAATTTCATGTGGAAATCACCACATTTCACCTTCCACATTGCTGCTCTTCATCTGTTCCTCCAGGGTCTGACCTGGATTGGGCTACATGAGCCAAGCCTGGGAGGTCCAGCTTGCTTTCAGTCCCATTGCTTTTGGTTTTCCAGCATCTAGCAATGGGTTTTTTTTTTTTGGTATTTCAGCCTCACAGCATCCCTAAGAAGTGGGGATGCCTTGGAAAACTCTGCTGTATGAGACATCAGCCCCTCCAGCAAGGTAGCTGTGTTAGTACATTCCAGCAAAGTGTGGAGTGGGAAGCATTTCTGGAGCTGAGTGTCACTTCATTTGCAGGAAGCCAGCTGCCACTAATTGCAATAAACACTTCCACTTGTTCTGGCTGCCTTTCAGCTTGTACYACGTTGATTTACACTTGCTTTAATGACACCATCATGTTTTAAATTAGCAATTTAAAATTATTCTTTCTTTATTCTCTGTACACTAGCATAAAACAAACCTGTTAATTTACCTTATGCTTTCCCAGTGACTTCCCTGTTTTGTTTGTCTTCCCAATGGTCAAGTCCTTTATTAGATTTTTATATTTCCAGGTGTCTTTAGGGTTTTTGTTTTCATTCATTAGCCAGGGTAAATCTGAGTAAACCCAGACCAGTCTGGATCATTTTGCAAGAATCCTTTGGGCATTATCCATCTCATCCACTCTGTGCTATTGCACAGCATTCCAGCTATGGAGTGTGTTTGACTCTCCTGTGAACCAAAGTGTTTCTAGTCAAGTAATTCTTAATTTTCACCCAATCTTTTTTCTATTAAGTGATAGATTTATTTATTTTTTTTTCTACTCACCCTGTGCTGCTGTCTCCTTTCACTGCTCACACTTAATAGGCTCTGCTTAAGCACTTTTGGATCCCCAGGAGATGAGGCTCTGAAAGAAACATAATTAATTTTTGTGTAGGAAAGGGGGGGAATGGCTCCTTAGTGGAGGATTTTGAAGGTTTGGCTATTTTTGTGAGGGGGAAGGGCACCATGTGGGGCAGGGAGTGATGAGGTGCAGGAAGAAGGATTTTATAAAGTGMAAAAGGCAGGGAATAGGTACAGGCCAGTGTGAGGGGAGATGCAGGTACAAGTCTAGAGGTTGTGTTATCAAGCAGAAAAGCTAAAACCTACTGATTTCTCTTCTTTAGACCAGAAATTCCAGGCTGGATTGAGGAAATCTTCCCCAGCAGTGTTCCATCAAAAGCTGTGCTTTTAAAAAAGGCAAAACAATGGCTTGAACCAGTGTTACAGATAAACCTCTGCAGATGTGGGGATGTTTGTGAGGAATTTACAGAGTGCATCCCTGTGATCAGCTGAAGTGCAAAGTCCCTGCCATTTTGGGAGTTGTTGAATACAAGCCAAAATTTAGTTACTGATCTCTTGAAAAAATTTAGGTCACAGAAAAAGTGAAATACTTGGTGTGGTTCACAGAGGAAAGGAAAAGGCTCTTTAGAAAGGTTCTGGGATGCTGACAGGTAGCAGGAGTTATTCCTGCTCATTCCATCACAGGAGTGCCAGGCCACAGCTCACAAGGACCTGATGAAGACTGAGACACCATTCTGGCTGGGAAAGGACACAGGACATCCCAAGCATTAGAAACTTGGGGATGTTTTGTGGTATTTTGGCCCCTGCTAGCAGCAGTCAGTCTGGGCTACTCTCCAGCATCTGCATGCCCAGCTAAAAATGCCTCCCTTAGCCTGGCCTTGCTAGTCCCACTCTGCAGGGCTGGGTGGCAGTTCCTGGTGTGCTGTGGGACAGGGCCAGCCCTCTCCTTGGTGCARGGAGGGAGGAGGAACCTCTGTGCAGGTGATAACACAGCAGTGTGCAGCTGCTCTCAAGCTCCTCTGGGTCCAGGCTCCCTTGGAAGTGGAAGTGGGTGGGTTGAGAGCAGAGGTTGGACATCAGCAGTGTTTGTTAGGGGCAAGGTGCCATTGAACTGTAAGAAACTTTGTGCCTGTCCAGTGTTTGTGGTACCAGCAATATCCCTGTAGATTTATTACACACTGGTGACTTCAGTTATGGCTGAGCAGATTATATCTGATAGCAGCCCAAGCCTTTCATTTGCTCCTTGGGGGAACAGGATCCAGCAGAATGTTTTATGGTTCTGGTAAGAGGTGAAGTCACTGTGTCTTGATGAATGGGAAGGCAAATGAGTCATTCCTTTGAGGGCAGCCTGCAGCTTATGGCTTTACCATCTGTCCCAGGCTGAGCTGGGAACTCTGAGGCACTGGCCAGCACCTCAAGCCTCAGCACTGTCCCTGGAGAACAGTCTGGGGAACAGCTCAGCTGTGGCTGAGCAGGAAATGATGGGAGAGACTTGTTTCCTGTCAGATCTCCAGACTGGAATGGCAGGAGTTCTCCATAGGAAGCAGGACCCACAGGATGGACAGAAGTTTCCAGCCCAAGTCTGACATCCCTGGTGGCTGGGTCTGCCTGCAGGAGCTGAGCCAGTGCTGTATTTTCATAGCAGCTTCCTTGACATAAAACCACTGTGTGGATTTTGCTTATCTGTTAGAGATCAAGCATGAGTGCTGTTCAATAGGGTCAGCAGCAGCCACTTCAAAAAGCCTGGATTCTGGCAGATGGCAGCACAGGAGATGTGTGGWAGCTCCAGGGCCTTGAGAATCCATGGATGTCACAGTGCCACTGACCAGCATTCCTGAGTGAGCAGTGGGTTTACTTCCTTAGCAGCCAGACAAACTGCCCTTCATCCGCTGCACCTCTCAGCTCTTGTGGTTAAGCTGTGTGTGTCTAAGCAGAGAGATGATGGTGCTTGTGTGACCTGGGCTCAGGCATTAACACTGACTAGAAGAGGCAGGAAGCCATAATTGTGTCACTCCCCTGAGGTTAAAGCTTTGACTCTGATGGCTGGGGCTGTGTTATTTAGCAGAGTGAAAACATCAGTGTTTGAGCGTGACTGTCAGCTCCAAAGAGCTGTAGAAGTTAGCAGTGCCGACAGCTGGCCCTGTAACCAACTTAGAGGATCAGGAATGCAGGCATTCCCCCACTSCTCACCTACACCTTCCCTGCTTGGGTGAGGAGCAGCTGGCCTGGGGAGCTCTGACCCGTGTTGTGCTGCAGGTGATCGGGATCGGCGCGGGGCAGCAGTCCCGCATCCACTGCACGCGCCTGGCGGGGGACAAGGCCAACAACTGGTGGCTGCGGCACCACCCGCGCGTGCTGGCCATGAGGTTCAAGGCCGGCGTCAAGAGGGCCGAGATCTCCAACGCCATCGACCAGTACGTCACCGACACCATCGGAGAGGTGAGGGCAGCACAGCTCCTGCCACGCCAGCTCCTTGTGCCAGTTGTACCTGCTGTGTGTTGGAATGGGTGACTCCAGGGCTGGGGCATCCCGGGCCCAGGGTGCTGATCCATGCCCCAGGGTCATTTACTGCATCCCAGGCCCAGGGTGCTGATCCATCCCCTAAGGTCATTTACTGCATCCCGGGCCCAGGGTGGTGATCCATCCCCCAGGGTCATTTACTGCATCCCAGGCACAGGGTGCTGATCCATCCCCCAAGGTCATTTACTGCATCCCAGGCACAGGGTGCTGATCCATCCCC
>JACDOX010000354.1:0-193901 GCA_014549065.1 Cardinalis cardinalis
TTTTTTTTTTGAAGTGCAATTTTTCCTGTCTTGTCACGCAATTTTGTGTTTCATTTTCAATGGGCAGAGGGCAGATTGCTCAACAGATGGAGACAAAAGCAGTAGGTCTACTGAATTCCTGGACATCTTTTGTTTAAAGCCAGAAACTGACTGAAATAATACATGCCTTTCAGAAATAAACCATCAGAGAAACTGACTGTCTAGATTTAAGTGAGAAACGCAAGTAAAAGTTTCAACATTTGACTTTCTGAAATTCTTCCTTGATTTTCTTCTATCTGACAGCTCATGGCATGATATTGTGTAGGGAAAGACTCTGTAAACCCAAGCTGTTCTCATTTGATAATATTCTTTTCAGAGCAGTGCAATATGGATGTTTTTAAGCAAGTAAACAAGACATAATTGTTGTAAAAGCAAGAATAGGAGTTAATTTGTAAACAGGTTCCACCAGATCTGTTGCAAATTTTCTTTAAAAACAAGAAGCATCTGGACTTTGCTTAAATACCCTGCTCAAGCACGGTATATAATTAAGGCAATCAGAAATTGTGAACATTTGATTGTGAATAAAGAAAACAGAGAAATCTGGGAGAAGCAGAGAGAAGGTGGCTGAGCAGGAGACTGGTGATATCACAGGAGGAGGAGGTTTCAAAGGAAATGACAATAAAGAGAAAGATAAAAAGTCTTGTGGTGAAATACTGGAATTCCCAACTGAAAAATGAATTTTAATAAACTGGAACAGGAGAAAAAGGGAGTGATATGGAGGGGGGTCAAGGGAGAGGTGTCACCACAGCAAAAGATTTAGGTGCTCCATTTATAATAATATTCAATTCCACAAGGCACATTTTCATATTTGAAAATAAACTATGGCAGCTGATTCTGAAATCATATCTTTTCCTATCGAAATATGCAGAGAAAATTAAGAAGACTCTGTCAAACGAGTTGAGTTTTAAAGAAATTCAATGGCCTATTTAAAAGTGTACATTTTTCCTAGCTAAAAAAAGAGAAAAAAATCAAATGCCAAGTGTTTGAAGGACTACATTTCACAGTCTCAATTACAGTGTACAAAGGAGAGGCTTTTGGATTTATCCAGACAAGGACATCTGATGTATAAACCAGGTTGAGGAAAATGGAGTGGGAAAGAACATAGACACAGAAGAGTGCATGGACAAGGGGCTGAATGGGGCATATGTACAATCACCTCCTGCCTTTTGTCAGGCCTGCTGGGAACCCTCAGCACTGAAGGGAGTTTCCTGCTCTCTTGCTGCACATGAGGAAGTTATTTCCTGGCCAAGACTGACTCCTGGAAGACAATTCTCAGCTCTCTGTCTTGCTCAAACTCCTCTGTGAAGCTTTTGCATTATTATTCTTAAAGACTGGGCAGAGCTGTTGCTTTACTCTTTTTCTTCATACTGCACCAGTAGCTCTTCTGTCTTGTACTTTTTACTGCAATTTTTATGGTTCATACCTCTATCAGCAGTTTTCTGGCTCCAACCTGTTGTCCTGCAGCCTTTTGAAAACACAATGGCACAAACTGACGTGATTGTGTATTAGGAGAATATTAACAGCTGAAACCCCCTCTTCTGATGGATAGGATGCAGCTTGGTAGGAGTTTTGACTGGAATCAGTGCAAGTGTGATGGGCAATTTGGACCAGACAGTGGTTCTATCAAGGCTGCACACCCTCACTTCACAGCTGTTTAGATTCCAGGCATGTGAGTTGGCAGCATCAACTTGATGAAATGCAGCAGAGAAAAATGCAGAGTCTCCATTTGGAACAGAACCAGGATAGGCTGGGAACTAGCTGGGAAGCAGCTCTGCAGAGACTCAGGGTTCCAGTGAAAACCAAGTGGAACACGAGCCAGCAGTTGGTAAAAACCAACTGTACACTCCGATCTGGGTCATATCCTGGGCAAGGAAAGCACCAGGGAATAGGCTTTATTCAATCTGGCAAAGAGGATGCTGGTAGGAAGCAAAGTTAACTGCATCTGCCACTTCAAAAAGCATATGACAAAGCCAGAGCAATGCCCCTCACAGGGAAGCCAACAGGTACCACTGCAACATAGGAAACCCTGAGGGGCCTGGAAGAAATCACTCTTCTGCAAGAGAGTGGCACAGAAGTGGAATGTGCCCCAGAGAGGTGGTAACATCTTCATCAACAGGGTCTTTATCTTATGCTTATATTCGAAGTGTTTCAGAGAACAATACACTCTTTATTTTGTGCCTGATGCTCTAAAAAGTGCATGTGTAGAGTTAAGAATTAAAAAAAATTAAGTGCTCTTATTTTCATCCTAATTTACACATCTGCATAGGTATAAAATAGTAATTTTCTATTTCAGTTTTTTTACTCCATTCCTGCAGAATCCTGATCCAATATCTTGTCTTGCCCACTGTCTCCTGCTGCAGAGCTTACCCTGTGCACAGTCACATATTTTCCCTCCTTGTGTCTCTTTTTAACTGCCTTGCTGATCCCTTCAAGGGAGTAAGCTGGCCAAGGCAAGCCATCCCTCACAACTTTGTTAATCTAAACTTCTCCTTTGACTGAGATAAATCTGCATTTCCCTCTGTCATATTTCTGACTTCCATTTAGACACACCTTTTGCTTCTGGACAGGGAGAGGCATCTGCAAAATGCTGTATTGTGTCATGAACGGTGAGGTCCTGCAAATTGCCCTGGGTACTGACCAGGAGTTGTTATTTTTGCTGGCCTTGGCAGTGGTGAGTGTGACAGTCTAATGACAAGGGACCTGCCCTGCCAGTTGCTAAGCGTCCCTAAGGCAGTGGCTTCTGGGAGGTCAGTGGACCCAGGGTAGTGTTACAAGTGTTCCATCAAAACTGTTTGTGCTCCCAGTGTCAGGGCGTAGCTTTGCTCAGGGATTCCTGGCTTAATTCCAGTGGATACATGAGTTAATTGAAGAGAACAGACCTCTGAGCAAAATTTGGATTGGTAGCTGCACATTTGTGAAATGCATCTTTTCCTGCCCATAGCAGTAGGTGCCCATGAAACTTTGTGTTATAAGGAATGGTTGTCTGGAGCAACCTTCCTTCTGTGGCCACATATAGATTTCTCTACTGAGTCACAGGGATTACTAATAGCTGAAGACACTATCCTTGATCTTTGCACCCGAAACTGTGCTGTTAAATATACACAAGAGACATGAATGACAAAAAGCATTTTTCATGTAAAATATCAAAGCTTTTGAGCTGTTTTTGGAAACCAGCTTGAGCTCTCACCCTTTGCAGATCCACTCCTCATTTCTGGAATGTTGTTTTGAAAGCAGCAAATTGAGAGTATGGTGAAACCTCTGCTGCTACTATGAAGTTATGTATTCTCCCATTAGTTCTCATGAAGATGAAAATAATCTTCTGCTTGAAGATAAACAACCAACCATGACATTTGGAAGGTTCTCAGTTCCAGTTGACTTTGTTATTCCCTACGGTCAATAAAATCACTGTTGACTTTCATTACATGGAAGAATGCTTGTTTTATGACAAATAATGTATTGTCTTAATACTGTAAAACACATACTGCCAGAAAACTTTGCTGTTTTCTTTCCAAAAGGTGACATTTACACGAGGGAAATTACTTCAGCAAGATTTATGAAACTCTTTAGAGCTCTATTCTCCAGTGCTACTAATTACAGCACAATGCATGGCAGACAAGCAGGGCAATCGACAATCATAGGAATACCAGTCAGACTTAGACACAAGCACACACTTTTAAATGCTCTCTTCAGAGTCAAAGAGGGTATTATTCAGCTCTTTCTGGGCAGAGCTGCTGGAAGTGTGGAGAGTTGTCATTAGGCTGCCAACAAGCCATCTGTTCCACCGTTGAAGCCAGAGAAGGAATGGTGCAATATATCTGAAGCCTTACAACATATGTGATGGCTCTGGGATCTCTCTTAGGTCCCTTTAATGATTTCATTTACATTTTGGATCTGTGTGGTCATGCTGTTCCTTCCGCAGGTGGTTCTGTTCATCCTATGACTTGAGATGTTCAGCAGACATCTTGTTAGCCCAAAAAGTCAAGAAATACTGATTGGTCTGTCCACTGGGCCAAGCCGTAAGAGACAAAGCCTTGAGCGCAGTAGGAAGAACAAATAAGTGGCTGCATGTTTTCTTTCCCTCCTGACTTCTCCTGGCTTTGTAACTCTGTTGAGTTTGACAGTGAGCTCACCTTTGGGGAGCAAAAAATAGTTTAAGGTGATTCACTTAAAAGAAGGCATATATTGTCTTTTGCTGTGAAAAACCCCTTAAAACTCAACTACAAAAGCATTCTGCATCCAAAAACTCCTGTGGAGGGAACCCAAAGCAGAAGAGCCTACACATTCCCATACCTCTGGGGACCTGTGAGCCATGGAAGGGTCTGTGGCGGATCACTTTGGTCACAGGGAACAGGCACACAATCCTGGGTCCTAAGGATGCCCAGGAGAGCAGTATCTAAGAGCTGCTCAGAGGACCAAAAATAAGATGCTAGGCATTGCAGGTAATGCAAGGTCTATTCTCAGGAGAGGGTAATTAGCTGCCCAGGGGGACAGTTTGAGGAAAATCAGTGAGGAAGCAAGTCTGTGGAACAAACTTTGAGAGTAAATCACATAAAGTGGTTTTTAAAGCAATCGTTGTGCTGATAAATGAGTGATGCAATTGTCAGATACTTGATTTCCAGGGAAAGGTAACTAAATTTCCAAAGAAGGAGCCTTCTGTGAAATACCCAATGTTACGCTTTAGCAGGGAATACCTATGTTGACTCTCATGAAGAAAATGCAAATCAAATTAAAAGATAGATGGGGCATGAAGACCCATAGAACTAAATTATATAATCTTTTCCTCAGAATGCACATTCCAGAGAATTCAAGTAATATATGATGGCCCTGAATCATCACACTGCCCAGCTCTGTGCATAAACATAAGAGCAGATCCAATATCATCACTCCTGTGTCTGCTGTTTGTGCTGGTTTTGGCTGCTGGTGTTCTTCACAGAAGCTGCTCTGGGGCTGTTTTGGATTTGTGCTGGAAACAGTGTTGATGGCACAGTGATGTTTTCATCATTTCTGAGCAGTGTTTACACAGCATCAAGGTCTTTTCTGCCTCTCACACCATTCCACCAGTGAGTAGGCTGAAATGGATAAGGATTTGGGAGGGGACACAGTCAGAACACCTCACTTCAGCGGACCACAGGGATATTCCATTTGAAGCTGGAAGAAGAAGAAGGAACTCCATAATTTTGTGCTGAAATTCTAGAAGTTCTGCATCTCAGGTCACATATTGAGGGCGTTAAACATGGTTACTAACTCAAGTGTAGGCTCCCCTTTTGACAGCTTGAGACAAAGCCTACTGAATTAAGATATTCCCTTATATTAAAGGTCATATTCAAGTCCTCTTAGGGTTTTTAATGAGACAGAATGTAAAAGATTAATTAATTATCCATTATAAGGAGCAGGACAGAAACATGAAGGTCTGGTGTGTGATAAATTCATTGATTTTAACGGCCTTAAAGGTTTCTTTCCCAGCAAAGTTCTAACTCCACAAGAAAACAAAGAATTGTCTCTCGCATGCACATTTTTCTCTCACCCAAAATAAATAAGAATGCTTACATTTTTATTGCAATGTCTCCATTCATATGACTTTCTTAATGAATGGCAATTGAGCACCTGCTTGTGGCTCGAAACATTGCTGAGATCCTTCAGTGAAATTATTGAGATGAATCACCATTGTCGATGCTTTCTGAATGAGACAAATCTCCAACTAATCTGCTAGCTGCAATCCAAATGTAATGGGCTCATGGATCATAAATCTTCTGCAGGGAAATATGCCTCCATTCTGTATCAGCCAATAAACAAAGGTGTTATTCATATTTTCCACCGCCGTGCCTATGATGGAGGATAAAGGGAAGTGAGAAATTGGACAGAATAGAAAAGGCACTGTGCATGTTTGGATTCAAATTGGTTTCAGGAATGTGACTGTTATTTACATGTGACAGAAAAAATTAGGCACAGCACATGCATTATGCAAACTCTTCAAGTCAATGTTGCAATGCGCTTAGAGCACATTCTGGAAATTATCTCAGTTATGAATATTGGTCCCAGAAAACCGTAATACAATGGTCATAAATGCATCTTAACTGGAAATATGGAGCAAGCAGTAAATATCTTCTTGGGCCATAATAAGCTAATGGTGTCAGTGTGAGTGAAGAATTGTAGCCAGAGACCAGACAAATTGAACCTCATCATGCTCTAAATGTCCTTGGAGCAACAAATAAATTGTGTTTAACTGCTCTTTAGTCCAAAGTCATAAACATTAGTTGGACACATTAAATGGATGAGGAACACCAGAGGCAAAGAGCTGTGGCTGTTTTCTCTGAATATTGGTTTTGTTCCATGGTTTTTTTTTATACCAATGTGCCTTCTTTCCTTAACACAATTCCAGAAAACTGTTTGGTCCATGATATATTTTGTGATGTGGTCCCAAATTCCTTTTCTGAATACTGGATGACTTCAAATTCTCCAGAGGGCTTACATTTAGCTTTCTTTCACAAATTGTGCCTGTAGGGAGTCAGTTGATGAAATCAAATATCTGTGCAAGAGCTAAAGCAGTGGGTAGGGTCTGTGGTGGAAGCAAAAGCCAAGAATTTAGAAAGGGTTCACAGTTTCTGTAAAGGGACCAGGAAGAGCTGGAGCTGTGAGAGCTTCAGGACAGAGCTTGAGGATGAGCAACACAAGCTTATAGTCCAAATCCTGACTAAATATCTGCAAGGATCAGTGTGTAACTACCTTTGAAGCTCATGTCTAATTAAACTCAAAGCTGAAAATGAGTACTTTGCTACAGTTGTAAAATAATTTCTAGTATCTGGAAGACATTTTAAGAGATAGTCATGTGGTAAAGAACCTGAGAGTATTTGAGTATGCAAGAATGACAAAATAAAATACCTCCTTTAATTTTGAACTGCTTTTGAGGGTGGATACAAGTCTTTCAAACGTGTATATATATATATATATATATATATATATATGCATAATCTTCAAGGTTAATTGGTGGTTTCTCTCTAATTATTGATCAACACAGCTGCAAAATGAAAAATGTGAACCAGGAATTAAATTAGAAACAAATATTCTTGCTTGTTTTCTATTAATTTGGAGACTACCACAAAGCAATGCTGATGTTATAATTTGCAGTGGAAATTACATGCTATTGGAGACCAAGCCATTTAGATTGCTGCATACTTTTAAATTATGTGAATGCTTTCCAAACATTTTCATTACATCTTGAAAACAATGAAGCAAATAATAGTTACTTCCCCTTTTAATTGTGTATTTTCATTGAGCTCCCAGAAACATAATAATATTTCCAGAATTTCCAAATACTCTCAGACACARGATGTGATTTTTGGGGTTGTCATGTGCAGAGTCAGGAGATGGCCTTGATGATCCTTGCAGGTCCATTCTGACTCAGGATGTCCTATGATTCTATGAAAATTCATGCTGCCACTAGCTGCAGACAGCTGCCATTTGTGTGATGTTTCAGATCACCCCTTGTTTGCTTTCCATTTAAAAGAGAACTGGAATAATCTTTGATACTGCCTTAAAGGATGACAGTGAAGAGAATTAATCAAAGTGAGATGGGAGCGAACTGTACAAAATCTCTACACATATAAAGAAAAAGGAAAATGAGGAAAGGTCAAAATCCTTTTAACTCCTTTTTGCATTATGGATCTTTTCACCTTTTTATGTTTTTCTTTTCCATCTTCTTTTCTGCTGCTGTAATTAGGAGCTAAAAATATTTCTTGAGATGCTGTTTCCATGGAATTTGTAGTACCTTGAAATACCTCTTGGTCATAGTGCACTGTCTAATGACAAAACAGAGAACAAAACTTTGGTTTACATCTTACCTGGCATCTTTTCACTTGCATAGAGGCAGGGAACCTGCATGGGACCAGGGAAGAGGGAAGAGGTGAAAGCTTTCGGTTCTTATATTTCACCCATCTGTGTAATTTCGATGGAAGAGGCTGGCCATGCAATAGCCAGGGTGATGCTGGGTAGGTTGTTTTTGTTAAATTTCTTCCCAGATTAGTGGAGATGTGCACAGAAAAAACCACGTCCTGTTCCTTTCCCTTGAACAGTGCATCACCCAGTGAACCCTACTCAGACCCAAGCACAAGATATGAATTTAGAGAAGAAAATCCTCTTTTTAGTCCTCACAGCAGGTATACCTAAAAAAATTTTACTCAGTGGAGACAACCCAGCACCAATGTTCTGATAATTAAAACCCAAAAAGACAGCTAGTGACTGGGGGCAGAGTGGGAGAGAGGGTTCAGGAATTTAGTAAGGCTTAACAGAGAATTGGGAATGGCCAGTAAATATAATTTGTCATCATTACAGGCTATGTTAGACCACAATTTGCTCAGCCTGACACTATCCAGAGCCGGGTTTCAAAAGAGGGGAASTCACATATATCAAGTGAACCTCATTAATGCATATAACAGGTACAGAGAAAGAACATCTCTTGACAAAGCAACAAAAAAGCACATGGTCACATGCAAGGATGTGAAAGGTCTGAAGATGATGAAGAATGCATGACAATATTCCTTCTGCATTACCTGCCTGTACCTTCTGTCTAACTGAACCAATATCCTGTTTTATGTAGGGAGGATAAATTCCAAGTGCAAGCTTGCTCAAATGGATTTGCATTCTGAGCTGTGGGATTAATTTAATCTGTCTTTATGGAGTATATCAGTACTCTTAAATTGATATTTAAATGTTAGGGACCCTACCAACAGATCTTTCCATAGTGATCACTGCAAGGTATTTAAGGAAGAAAACATGAAATGGGAATCTTAATCAGCTGTTATTACAATTGCCTTAGTCATTATGTAGGGGGAGTGGAATTACATGCATTGAATAAGGATTTTAAGGATTAAACCAAGCTGGAGGACTCTATTCTGACACACAGGTGAGCACCCACATTCACCAGTTGAAGAAAAAGGCTGAACCAGCCCAGAATCCACCAGAGACTGCTGAGGATTAGGTCCCAGAGGGAGATTCTCTCACAGATAGCAGTCAGACTCTCGTGAGATTCCCACTCACAGTGCATCCTCACTGGCAAATCCTATGTGGGAACAGTGCTTTTGGCTCTGCTCTTCCCCCAACAGGCTTCTCTGTCATTGCAGAGAATAAAAACAAGCAGCCTGAGACAAATGCCCCAGCAGACAGCACATGGTGACAGTGGTTCTCATTGTGGTGTGCTGAATAACAAACCAACTTTATTAACAGGGGTTTACTTTTTAAAGCTACTTCAAAGGGCTGCTTTCTCATGGTATTATATGCATTGTTCTTGTCAAAAGAACAATGAAGAAATGTTGGAGATAGCTTTCTGATTCTGGTCTCTTAATGTTGTTTGAAATGTTTGAGCTTTGCTGTCTTCAATCTGACAGAYATTTATAGGTGTTCTAAAAGCCAAAAGATGGCTACATCGTATTACAGTCTGTTTACTAAAGGGAAACTGCCCAAAAGTGATGATTTAGATACAACTTACCCTAAAAATACACATTTTTATTTTACTCTGTAAAAATACATTGGGGAATTTATGAGTATATATGTGAGTATACACATTTTTATAATACCCTGTAAATAAATAAATAAATATACACATTTTGTTTTACTCTGTAAAAATACATAGGGAATATAAGAGGTGTAGCTGTTTGTATGAATTTTGCACAGCAACTTTTAATCTTGTAATCACGGTGCTGAAGCACCTGCCTAAGACTGCTCTGTTTTTTCCTAAAGGGTTTTTATTTTTTGGGGTTTTTTTTTTTTTTTTTTTTTTTGGTGGGGGCATTTCTTTTTTTTTAAGCCTATGGAAAGGAAAGAGGATCCAAACTATGAAATAAATTTGTGGTGATGGGGCAGGTGCAGCATTAAGTCAGTGTGTCCATGCAGAACTCATGGTGCAGATGAACAGGTGAGGTTGCCCATGGACTGTCCGTGCACACAGTGCTGACTGTTCTCTCCAAAGAGCACTCCAAAGAATCATCTCACAATCAAGGACAAGAATATATTTCAGTGAAACTCAGACCCATAAACCAAATCCATCAAACAGCACCTAGCACCTGATCAATGCATGCTCTTCTAAAAGGGTGTGTCAGGATGTAATTGTTGCTATATATTAGTTCCCTTCTCTATAAATATAAAATCTTTATCAAATCTGTATTCACAAAGAGGGAAGGGAAATCCTCAAATGCCATACATGACAATTCTTTCTTCACTCTGTCTCCATCAGTCCTGTTAATGATCCTTGCTGAAAGAAACATGGCATTATTTTTTCCCTGTGGGTGAAACAAACAGTGGCAATTAATGTTGTTAATTTGTAGTAGATTTTCAGTTCTCATTATGCTTTCTTTGGGCTTACTTGTGTTTCAGGGAAAGCTGGATTTGGAGTTTATTTTGTTGATASAGAGCAGTGAATAAAGACAACTTCTGCAGCAGTATTTCATGGAAAACTTTATCATTGCCTGGTGGGACAGTGGTTTGATGGGTTTGAAGGATGTTTCCAYGCTCTCAGAAAATTATGATTCTTTATGTTCTCGGTAATTTTGTCCCACAGAGGATGAAATTATACCAATATTGTTTTCTCTTTAGATAACCAAAATGGCTCAAACCATTGATTAACATCTCAAGCTAGCTGCTCAAGTAATTTAGCAATAGAATGTAGATAACAGCCAGGGATTAGCATTGCTCCTAGAAAACCATAGGGATTGCAAACAGAGCCCAAAATAATTGCTCTTTGTTCAGATCCTGACGTGTTTTGTGAGATGCAGAAAGCTGTACCCAATCTTGCTTCTCAGGGAGGGCCATCTGTGTCCCTTTCCAGGCAGGGATGTTGCAGTAATGAACAGATTTGTAGTGTGCTATTACAAAGTGCTCAGCATGAACAATAACTGACTGCTCCTGCTTGCAGTTATTTCTTAAAATTGACCTGGAAGATGACATTCTTGATGGCGTAATCTGAATTTGCTGCAAGCTTTGGTCACATGAGAGTCGATGAAATAATCCTGCTCTAGGCAGTGTTAAATTTATCCTGGTTGTGAGTGGGGCCATGCCATCACATGCTTTACAGCTGCTCAGCACCGTGGGCGCACTGGTGACCCTGCTGTCACGTGGGAGAACCTGGCCACCCACTGTGCCACAGGGTGGGAGCTTGATGGGGGACATGGAGAGTGAAAGAAGGGCTGGGTGTGCGTTGTGATGTGTGAGGTGAGGTGTGAGATGTGAGATGTGTCGTGTGAGTTGGTGTGAGTGGTGAGGAATCAGCTGGAGGACATGGAGTTCTGCCTGGGGATGGATGAGGAACCAACAGCAAACTTATGGGATAGGATTAAAGAGAAGATGTGTAAATGTGACTTTATATGTGACTTTATGGTGAGTGTTGCCTGTAGGCCACCTGATAGGAAGAACAAGTGGATGAGGTTTTCTAAAGGTAGGCAAAACACAAATTCAGAGAAGGCAGGAAGTATGAAGTTTGAATAACTAGGAAAAAAATAAGGAAGGTGGTATGGTACTTCCATCAGAAGCAAAACAGCAGCTGCTGTGTGCTCACACATCTTGGAAATAAGATAACTGGTTATGAATTCTGGGCTCCAAGATGAAGAAAGTATTTTTTTTAAAAAAGACATGCAGGACACAGGCACATTGCAGCACAATGGGCTGTATAACACAGCAGGTTTAGCACCCAGTCAGCTTGTATGGAATGGAATAACGTTCTCATTTCTAAATGAGAAAATGGATAAGCCAGGGAGATTTCCAGTCTGGTGGGGAAAGGTGTGCTTTATTCCCCACAGCCTTCCCCTCTGCCCCTGCCTAATTACAGGCACCTACTTGAATGCACACAGATGTTACAACTCCTCCAAGAAAAGGCACAAATTCAACCTGAATTTCATCCCTCTATGACTGGCCCAGCCTCTGAGGCTGAGGTTTAAAGAAGAAATTCACTGTGATGCACATGAATGCCAGTGAAAAACTCAACATCATTGAGAACAGGATTTTCTTAGGGGTGTGCTGAGGACCAGATGCTCTTTATAATCTGTGTTAATAATTACAGAAAAATAACAATCAGAGAGGGGGTTTAAGAATGCCCGTAAATCAAAAGCAGGCATTGCTATCCACTACCAAATTCAGTGGTGCTAAAGCCCCTCTGCTGATGTACAAAGGTAGCATGGAAATTATAGATTAATTCTGCCTTTAGACAACTGACATATTATATGGATTACAGTACAAGACTTTGCATGAAGGATTTTTTTTCCTGAGGGAAAAAAGGGGACAAAGTGCATATAACTTTAACTACGTATTGTCTGTATCATAGTGAAGATATATCTCTGCAGAAATATATGCAGAAGGTTTAAACTAGATCAGATTTTTCTGTAAACCTGTTGTTATTTTTTATATTATCCATTCATATATAGAGCTACCTATCTTAAGATATGCTGCACAATGGCTATACAAGATGAAATGATTGCTGGGCTCACCATACAATGGAAGAAGTCTTCTAGTAACCAGAGAGATCTGGTAAAGATTGAAATAATGAAGCAAACATTGATAAAATGTTAAGATAACTATATTAAGATGTCTTTGATTATTTCTCAAAGGACAGGAATACACATTACATTTTCCATGGAAATCAAGCATAGGATCACTCTGTCGCTCTAAAACCTCACCTGAAGAACTTTCCCAAACTCAGCAGATTTGCAAGCACAGTAAATTCAATGTCCTTTCATATTTTTTAAAAAATTTTGTTCCAAATCTTATCTCTGTATTAACACCACTGATACTTGGAATCATTCTGAATTGTTAATAATGTAGTCTAGGAATCAAAATAGATCACACAAATCTCCTATTCAGGTATACAAGTGCCTCAACAGCCTTGTTAGTTAAAAATGAATATATTTTTATTTTTATCAGGAAAACGGTCATATTTTTGTAATTAATTATTCTTGCCATGAACTAGCCATTCATGTAAAACAGGATGCAAACTGCCTAAGTAGAGACATATGTACATGCACAAATATAGTGCTTGAGAGTGTTCTTTGGTATTTAGTAAGCAAATTATTGTCAAAGCAACTTTGTTTTTTTCATTCTCACTTTCCCACCTTGGTATGTGACTCAAGGTTTGAGAATGTATTGATCTTTGCTGAGAGAACATTTAAATTGCCTAAATCAAATAATGTGCCTTACAAGATTTGAAGCATGCCCTCAGCTTTCATGGCATCTCTGGTAAACTTGACATCTTGATTTTTGGGACTCTTTCAGAGATGCTTCAGCTTCCCTGGGGAAAGATGCAGAATCAAAGTTTGGTTCCAGTTGTCATGTAGCTTATTGAAAATCAGGAATTTATTTCAGTGTAAAAATAAAGTAAACCAAACCAGAGTCAGGCCTCAAGTGTTTCCCTTGGCTCATGGTGGTTAGGAGGCACCAGGTGACAAGGCAACTTGAACTTTCTTCAGGAAAGAATCTGTAAGGGTGTGATGGTTTGGCTGGGATAGCATTAATGCTCCTTACAGTAGCTAGTATGGGCCCATGTGCTGATTTGTGCTGGAAACATGTGGCTTCCCTGTCCATGAAAGCAGTAAATGAATTCCTTGTCTTTCTTTGCTTGCATGCATGGCTTTTGCTGTACCCATTAAACTGTCTTATCTCAACACAGAAGTTTTCTCCCTTTTCCTTTTCTAATTTTTTCCGCTATCCCAGTGCAGGGGAAGGAGGAAAGAACAAACAGTGTGGTCCTCAGTTCCTGGCTGGGCTTMAACCATGACACAGAGCAAAGCAAACTTTCAGCTTCTATGAGTGGAGTTAAGGATCAGATCCATTCATTAAATAACAATCTGGTCACAGGAACAACAATTAAATGCTCTGAGGCTTTAGGCTGCAGCTATATGAAAATTTTCACATGGAAAAGGCCTCTTCAGAAATTTGGTCCTTACCAAAAAATGGATGGAAAATTCAGCTTCTGAAGTTGCCCAAGAGATTTTTTGCCTCCATTTCTCTTTGAATAAATGCAAAGAAGACTTTACTGACCAGGTTAGATCTTGATCTTTCATTCCTCAGGCTTGTTCAAAAATTGTCCTGGTTTGAAAGTGGAAATTTTGTCTGGCAATGGAAATTCAGAAGATGAAAAGGCAACATCCCTGTTTTTCAAACACTTTATGAATGCTGATTTCAGGCTATCTGTATTGTATCTTTCAAACTTTTCCATCCCTGATTTCTACAACTGTGAAAATTGTCATGAATTTATTTCAATGCTCAGACAGATTTAGTAAAATAAACTACCCAGCTTTGAGCACTGCCTTGCGGCACTAAAGGTGAAATCAATAGGGAATTAAAGCTCTTTAGCAGTGTGAGCAAATTTAGGAATTCTCCTCAGTTGAAGATAAGATATTATACATTTCACCTTGGGGAGCTTGTTAGCATTAATTTTTCTGTATTAAAAGCTTGTTAGCATTAAGAAATTTTGATAGTATTAAATGTACTTAATGCACTGAAAGTTCCCTTACATGGAAAATAGCAGAAACATTATTTTGCACTATAACCTGCAGCTCTTTTTCCAGTAGCATATTGTGTAAAGTRGTATACACTGTGTAAGATGACCAGATTTTAACCATTAAATAAATGGAATTTCCCACACATGCACAGAGCAARGTGGGGCTATTGCAGGGTTCTATCCAGAGGTACTGCTGTGGATGTGAAGAATTTAATTACAAGAGGTACAAAGGACCAACTGTGATGGCATAGCCAGCAGGCAAAATATACCAGAATACACACCTGAAGGGYTGCAGGGAACTCCTCTTTCATTGTGTGTTCAGCCCCAGTCTCCTCCTGTCCTGCACTTCTGTCTTTCACTTGCTTACCCCTGGCAAACCATAAATAATTGCTTAGACCTGGGGGTCCATTTTATAATGCACTACAAGGATATTTTCTGTCATCTATGTGGGTGCCCTATGGCACTTAGTTAAACTCTGCCTTTCAGTGGGTCTGAGGAGGGCTTAGGAAGGTCTCATGTTCTCGCTGGGCATTTCAGTATTCACTTTTGTATTTCAGAAATGTTTTTTTTTCTCCACTGTGTCTGTGCCAAATGCCACTCTCAAAATTTCACTGCTTAGTGCAGAAGGATTGATTTCACACTACAATCACTGTCTGCTGATTAAATCCATCCATCTTCAGAGAGAACAGAAAAGCTCAGATGAGTCCAGGCCCTAGACAGAAAGAAGCTGTGGCCTGCCTCAAGATTGTAAATTCARAACTCCTTCATTTCTTTTGAGGGATACTGTGACAGGTTAACTCTGCCAGATGTTTGTGCTCTGGGAGGCAAGAGCTGAAGTCACAGTCAGCAGTGAGAAGCAAATCACTCTCACATTTTTCCCCATATTAGGCCRTTAAACCAAGGCGCTTTTTCCTTGGTTTGGAGTTATTACTGCATGCAGATGGGTCTGTAGGAAGGAATGGTCAAACAGCTGGTAGGAGACTCCTGATCAGTGGAGCAAAGAGGACCCCAGCAAAAGCTCTATGGGGTTTTATCAGTGAGGATGGTGWGTCACACTCCCTATTTTTAGGGAGACCTGATTTTGTCTAATTAGGCTAATAGCCTAAAATAATGCACATGGACAAAAGTTTTTTTCTGCAAGAATCTACCTCAGACAAAGGAAACAAAGTGTTTTCTACTCTAAATGCAGACAGATCAAATCTTCTGTGTTTCTTCTGGGACACTTGCTAGCACAACAGAAAACCTAGAATTCCCCAGCACATGTGAGCAAGGTCTACACACAGCTCATCCTGTGACACATCTGAAACAAGCAATACAAATAAAAATCAAATAGCTATAAGTGCCTGTGGGTTGACACTTTTGTTGCTGCTTCTAGAATGGAAGCATTAATTTAASAAGAGCCCCAAGCAGAAAATCAGCAATTTACCAAAAGTGTATATCCTCTTGCATGGAAAAGAGAGACTCTTGAGGGCAGCAGAAAGCCTATAGCTCCAGGTAGAGACAATTAAAAATCTGAAAACCAAAATTGTCTTTAATGTCTTTTTCTCTTTATACACATAAGGCAAATAACACAGGCATCTATTTCCTAAATTCCAGGGCCAAAGATTAGGGGTTTTTTTTTACATCTTCCTTTCCAGATGAGAAGAATTAGCTGTTAAACCTATAACCTTTGGGAATGAGTTATTGTTGCCATCCACTTGATAGATCTATGCACAAATGTTCTTTCAAAATATAACACAACTGGATCCAACTGTCCAAGRCATTAATACACAAACAAGAGAAAGCCAAGGACTCTGGAGGAGAAAACAGTTAATTTTTCATGCATCAGCTTTTGCTCAGTAAAAAAATGTAATAGAYGTTGCTTAAAATCTGGCAGTTTTAAAGATGGTACAATATCTGATCTTATAGGAGAAATCAATTATAAAAACTCAATTTAAGGAAGTAATTATTAAAACTCTACTTACCACAAGGTAATTCATTACAAGTGTATCTCCCTCCTTTGCCTGTAATTATAGCTAATGATCAGGGACAGAATGGCTGATAATGTACTTTCTGTCCTTTCTCTTTTTGGACTATTTCCACCAGGAAAGAAATTTTATTTTACTTTAAAAGATGATTTGGTGACAATGGATTAAACGTCAATTCCCATTTCCAGATATGTTTTGTCTCTTTTCTATTTAATTTTTAGGAATTTTTGTTATGGGATGTGTGAGRAAGCTGAAATACCCCATTTTAACTCCTTCATATCCCCCTTTTTAATGAGCTAACTATTAATAATTTCCTTTCTCTTTTAGTCTGACAGCAGTTCCCCAAASTTACTTCTTTTGTGATTTCTCCCTGAATTTGGTGACAACTTCAAAAACATCTGGAGAGCTCCAGGTTTGTGCTTGATGAGACTTATGATTAAACTGGGTGGGCAAGATAGTTTTCTTAGTGACATGAGGGCAACTGTGTCCCCGCCTCATGGCATGGCAAGAGAGAGCCTTTTCTTGTATAGGAGAGGGCTAGTTGAAGATCCACTTATTTCCACTGGGAGGCTTTTGTGTTTCTTGGCTAAAAATTATTTTTAAAAGTTATTTCTGCAGTTGTTTCTTACAGTTAGGTAGCCTGTCTTGTCCTRCAGTGAGTGGGTTCTGTGGGACAAACTTTTTGTACAGTTGTTAGCATGACAAGACAGGCTGGAGAGATGCAATATGCAATGCTTACCTTTGTTTTCYCAAACATAACACACTGCAAATGCAAGACTTGTGGCATATTTCAAAACAAACATGTTGAAAAAACACACATAAGTAAATATGAGCTCTTTTGATAGSCTTCTTTTTGTTAAGACACAATTTCACATTTTTATACATCTGCAAAGTAACACAACATACATTTTCCGCCTTTTTTTTTAATCAGACCTGARACTCTCATGYAAACATCTGATCTCAGYACAAACAAACAAACAAACAAACATAACCTGCTGAAAAAGACAGAGCTGACAATACCAGGTACTRTAAAGCTTAAGAGCAAGGAAAATTMAACTCCCKTGACCTTAATATACTCTCTCCTTGGGAGCACTGTGTGTGTGAAYGTGTGTGTGCACAGATGCACACCAATTTGCATGAGGAAATGTGTTCAGGTGCTTGAACAACTGCMGTATTTGCCTTACAAGTTTGCAGGCTGCAGTCTGAAAGCTGAGGAATGTCATCATGCTGGTCAAGCTGAAGTATAACTGCTCTCGCATATTTGGTGCGTGAGCCAGGAGTGTTTGTGCAATCAGCATGTCGCAGGAAAGGGTCTCAGAGGAGCTCTGAAAAGCCACCTCTGGATTGCAAATGCTAAAGACTCAGGAAAGGGAGATTTCAGCCCAAAACTTCAGCAGAGGAGAGGRGAAGATGACAGGAAATATGTCCCTGCAATGGTCTTTTTGAACTCACAGCAGTTTTGCATATGCACAATTTCTTTTCCTCCTCTCTCTCCTGCCTCCACTGTGGTATTTTCAGGGTCCCCGGGATGAAGGGAGGAAATTATGAATCTGACTCCATGTTCTTAGAAGGCTAATTTATTATTTTATAATCTATATTATATTATATTATATTAAAGAATGCTATACTAAACTATACTAAAGAATAGAGAAGGTAGACAGGCAGAAGGCTAAAAGACAGTAATGAAAACTCGTGACTCCTTCCAGAGTTCTGACACACCCTGACTGTGATTGGTCATTTAGATAAAACAATTCACATTAAACCAATCAAACATCCACCTGTTGGATAAACCATCTCCAAACCACATTCCAAACCAGCAAAACACAGGAGAAGCAAATGAGATAAGAATTGTTTTCCCTTTTCTCTGAAGCTTCTCAGCTTCCCAGGAGAAAATCCTGGGCAAAGAGGATTTTTCAGAAAATATGATGGTGACACTCCACATCGAAGCACAGAGCAATTCAATATGTATTTGTAGCTTCCCTCAASTACAAAACCCAGTTCAAATTTTGGCTTCTTCTATGACCTTCTATTTTCTAAGTAAAGAACAGAGAATGSAGGGAGATTCTTCTTTCCATCAAAACTACATTTTTTCTTCAAAAAAAAGTGTCAGAAAGGAACAAAGTAGTGGATTTTTTCCCCAACATAYTGAATATCCTAAATTAGTTTTATTTTATGGACAAACTTTTCTTGTTTTAACTTTGGATTGCCCTTCCACATTGACGAAACATAGCCAGCCTCAGGTTAAAATGGCCAAAGAGCTCAAGGCTTGATCAGTTCATCTCCTGATACTGACAATGTCAGATTAATTATCTTCAAACTAATAGATGAAATGAGTTCAATAACATTTACTGTACCATTCAGGCATTACTCATTCTTCATCAATCTCTCCTTGCCACCTGAATTGCAATTGCTGCTTGGCTAATAAATGAAGAAGTTGCTCCTATTAAATGAATTAACTTTTCAGGTACTTATTAAAGTGACAAATTACTTGCTTAGAAGATAATGAATCTACCTGAAATATTAAAGAAGGAAAAGATTGATTTCCAGCTGTTCTTTGAATCTACATTTACCTTTAGAGTGGGCAAACACTGTAGATCAGTCAGGAGAGCAACAGGAGGTGTTGAAAATATTTTTGGATGACATTGGCAAGAGACAGCACAATAGATGACAAAAGAAGGTTAATATTAAGTGTTAAAAAAGTGAAGTTTTTGAAAAAACAAGGGAATATGTTGCTAGGGCTACACTAAGCTCACCTAGTACCCTTCTACAATATATGGAGAAACACCGTCATTACAAACCAATCCTGCATCTGCTGTCAAATGTGCTCGAGAAGCCCTTGGAGATGCCTTGAGTACTAAGGATGTTTAGCTGGWCTATCATTTTCCTCTAGGACCTCATTATTTATTGCATCTATTACTGTTAAATGTACTGCAAAAGCACTGATGGCCCCAGGCAAGTGCTGTGTTGAATTACTWTGGTTGATAATTCCTTTCTGAAAAGCCCTGCAAACTAAACAGATAACTCAGGCAGAGAAGGGCTATCATTCCCTATATTACAGAGGAGAGGAGAGCTGTTCAGGGTGCCAAAGAAATTAATTCAAAAGAACCAAAGTTTCACCTAGAAATTTTATATCACTCATTGAAGGCCATTCCAAAAATCAAAGATCATATCTCCTTTATTCATTTAATTATTTAGTTTTTCTCTGTGTCCCTTGGATTATCAGTTACAATTATCWGTTATTGCTGTCACCAGGATCTTTCCCTTGGGCAGCAGCATTGAGGCTTTTCCTTGCAACCTGCTGTTAGTGAGTCCCACTGGGTGATGCAGCAGYTGAATACAAGAGAAGCCTCAGTGTTTTTGCTCTTCCTCCATGAATCTCTGGCTGCAGGTCCAGCAGAGGGTAATGAAGGTGGTGAGGGGCCTGGAGCATCTCTCTTATGAGGAGCAACTGCAGGAACTGAGCATGTTCAGCTTTGAGAAGAGGCAACTGAGAGGGGACCTCATCAATGTCCATAAACAGCTGAAGGGASGTGTCAGGACTATGGAGCMMKRCTCTGCTCAGTAGTGCTAAGCAACAGGATGAGGGGCAGTGGCAGAAAATGGAACACAGGAAGTTCCACTTGAACATGAGGAAGAACATCTTTAACATGCAGGTAACTGAGCACTGGAACAGGTTGCTCAGAAAGGTTGCAGAATTTCCCTCACTGGAAATATTCAAAGCTGSCTGAACACAATCCTCAGTAAGGTGTTCTAGGGGACCCTGCTTGAACAGGAAGGCTGGACTGGGTGAGTTCCAGTGGTCCCTTCACAGCCCATTCTGTGATTTGGTGGTTTTGAGTTGAAAATTGATTGTTGTTTTAATGTTTAGTTAGAGAAGTGAGAGTCAGTTGTGAGTAACAGACAGTGCTCTGAAGTCATTGCAGGYGCTGTAGAAAAACTTGAAACAGAGATGTATCTTTTAGACCACAATCCATATCAAATGTGAATAGCCAGTACTGCATACAGATATATATTTCAATGCCATTACCAAGCTGTAACACTGCATCTATAGTTTCTTATATAAATAATGGCATTGTTAATTGCTAAAATGCGGCACCCCTAATGCTTATAAGACTATAAAAGTTGGGCTTAATAACGTGCAAGGGCTACTTACCTATACCAGGTACTGTAAAATTCTCAGAGATTTATTTTTATGAGTTATCAGCTGGAGGCATCCAAGAATTGTATGGATATAATCCTGAGCCATGTGCTCCAGGATGACCCTGCTTGAGCAGGGAGATTGGAGCAGATGACCCACTGTGGTCCCCTCCAACKTGACCCTTTTTGTGGCTCTGTGATTTCCATCACAACAAACTGCAATTTTGCAAATTGATTTGACTTAAAGAAATAAGCAGCAAAAGCAGACGATCCTTTAAGAAACAAGGATTCTGCCCTTGAAGACAGGGAATGAGGATGAGCTTTGGCACAGAATGATGATTTATAAGCAGAATTATTGAAAAAAATTGCTGTGTCATGTCAATCTCCCTATCTCCCCCTTCCTTGCTATGCTGGTGTATGKCCAGCCTGTCTCCCGAGATCCATAGGAACTTTTGGCTCTTGCCTGATAGGATTGATGAGGATGTAGCCCCTACATCCTGTCAATGCAGGCATTGACATTCCGCTGTAAACCTCAAATAGCTGYAAATGTATGGAGAACGCTCTTATCTCTGTCACACATGACAATCTGAAGTTGCCTTGGCTGCATCTGTACTTAAGTCACAGAACAGCTCTGACAACCAAACATTAGAGATTCTGCAAGATGCCCAGGAGAGGCATTTCAGCATTTTACTGAAATGGGGTGTATGTCTCAGTGATGAGATGTGGTAGGACAACAGACCTTGCAGTGATAAATGCCAGCCTGTGCCTCGATGCAGGCAAGCATCTTGCCTTTCCTCTCTYGGCTCTTCCCACTGCATTCAGACCAGTTAGGGTGTTTAAAATGTAACAGTGTCCAATTCACTGAGATTATCACATGGAAAAACTTTTCTGTTCAAAGGGAGTAATAAGAAACAGGGAAGTGATAAAAAACCCTGCCCAGAGGCACACACTTGTTTGGTAGGTTATAAAAGAGACAATGGCAAAGACCCAAACTCTCAGGTCACAAATTGATCATTTGGAAACTGCTAAGAAGGGGATAATGGGGTGGATTTGGAGATTTTTTATGTTTGAGGGAGGGCATGTAAATGTTCCCTCTGTCTCTGTGTGACTCTCTGGAATACATGCTCAGTCTTGCTATTGGTTGAACCTGCAAACTGAAAAACATCAGCCATATCCATCAGCCTGGGACAGAAGGAGTGCTGGCTCTTAGCCACACAAGGCTGGTGTCCAGCAGCTGGAAAAGACAAATTCCTGAATTCTGGTGCCTACCAGAGGTAGTGATATAACATATAACATCCCATAGTCCTGACGGGAGAAGGCTGCTTCCTTGTCACAAAGTCCACCCAGCCATCCTTCMTCCAGTGGGATTGGAGAATTCCCAGGCAGACAAAAGCATGACATTTCTACATGCTATGGTCATATCCTCCTATGGAGAGCATTTTSTCCCCTCTGACACCTCCAGTGACAGCTACACAAGCATCTCTGCAAAAACCCATGCTCACTGCCTGTTCTGAGGTCTCTGTGCAAGAGGGTTTAGTTCTGCAAGTCATCTGTTGGAAATTGAGCTCACTGGGGGAAAAGATCCTGTGAGCTTTGCAGCCTGGCAAACCTCTGGGTAGAAATTGCCTTTTAGTCTGTGTTTTCACAGTATCTGGTGAAATACTGTCCCAGGCTTGGTTGCTGTGACAGAACAAATGTAGTGAATGACAACACCAACTGAGCAGTGAACAGGTACACAAATTATCATCCCCCCAGCATATTTATTTATTCTATGATGCTTTTGTTATCTGTGAGATGTCCTTTTCTTTGCCTTCTCACTCACTGAAGTTATCAACAGCTTTGGTTTTTGGGTAATTTATTGACTTTCCAGAACAGAAAAAGATAAGCAGAGAAGCTTGAACGGCATCGAAATGAGAATAGGGACTACTTCTTTTTGTCACTGAAAAAAGCAAATGTAATTGGTGGAGTTGAGAAATTAAACTTAGGATGCAGATGAACCAACAAGAGCTAAAAATAAATTGTTCTTTGCTATTTGCATTATTGACACTGAGATCTAAATACATAATMTCTAGGGAAATGTCAATAAATCTAGTTGTATCTTAATGGATCCAACCCAAAAATAAATTACCTGAAGAGAAGGCATCTCTCTCCTAAACCCAACACTGGTGTGGTTCACACTGCCTTTACCATGAGCAGAATCTCCATATATAATGATCTTAAAAGTTCATATTCACTAAAAAGCATTTGCTGAATTATGGCACCCTCCAGTTTCCAGAAGGAAGCTGGATCAYGCCTCAGACTTGTTCCTGATCACACTTAATTTAATATTTTTCACWCCTGGAGATTTTTTCCCTCTCTTCTTGCTGAAGTTCAGGTGCTGCTATGCAGATAGTGAAGGTTAGAGAGTCTAGAGTTCTTTAAGCTTTCACTTAACATTACAGTCTATCAGCACAATTTCCCTTGCTTCATTGAGAAGTTAATCTGATTGGATATTTCTTACCTTTATTATTTTTACCAGACCTCCTTCTCTGCAATATGCTGCTGTGTTGGTAGTGAAGGTGGTTTTTGCATGAGATACAGAACCTATGCCTTGAATTCTGTGGATTAAAGTTTTCATAGGTAYCTTCTGTATAGAAAATGTTTCATAACTTGAGCTAGAGTCACAGCATCCTGTCTGCATTTTAAGTGCAGCTCTAAGCTTTTAATTTGATCAGAATGTTAATTAAGTACATCAAAATAAGTAAACAGGCCCTGTCATTTCAATATTAATATGGAATAATTTCAAGTCAGCAGGATACTTAGGTATGCTTGCTTAAGGCAAAGGACTGGTAGTGTTTAGACTGGTCCTTTTGCCATTCCTGAAGAAAGGCAGGCGGTTGGAATTAGTTCACTGCCATGATCTTCTGGTACTATTTGATACAATTCATTAAAGAAAGGAAGCCTTTCTGTCTTAGCATATGTAAGAGGTAAAAACTGGTCATGTAGATGTGTCCTGTCTAGAGGGGCATCTCTGAATGTTTATGTAAAGTAATATTTATGTAAAAGACTGATTCATGTTTCCTTGAGTCTGAGATAAGAAACCATGTTTGCCATCCAACATGTACAGAGGGAGACAATATCTACTTTTCTACAGAATGAGTCCAGAAAACCAGCTCAGGTACTCTCTTGACATAGAGACAAAGTCCAATTAGATTAAGACTTTGAGACTTTTCCAGGTTAAAACTTCTGCTAAAATGTACATGATTATTGAGCTGCTTGGACAGATGTAAAGATTTTCTAGAAACACTAGGAARATTTTCCATGGTGTTTATACATCTCATAACATAAACTTCTCTCACACTCAGAAAAAAGGAGTGGTTGGGTGTCCCCACTTGACTGAAGAAAAAAAGTCAGTTTCAGTTACACAGATATGAAYATCTGAAACTTAGTTAAAAATTGTACTAGAAACCAGAACAGTCAAATTTTTCTGTGCRAGAAAGCCATAGGAAGCAGTTCAGTTTACATGATAGAGCAAAAGAATAGGGAACACTCRCACTAAATTAATATGTCAATAGATTTTTTTTTTCTCTTAGTGTTTGAAATAGGAAAAGAAAAAAATAACTCACAATGCAATCTGAATGAATCCATCAGATTCATTATCAGCTAAGTAAAAACAAAAATAAAATAAACTTCCCTGAGAAAAACAGATGAGAATGTACCAAAACAKAGAAAGTTAGAAGGAAGCAGAAAAACCCCAACCAGTCTTATTGGTGTATGTAAATGATGAATGATGAATTGGGTGGTTAGCCTAAATTTTCTACCTTTTTTTTTTTTTTTGTGGAAATGGCATATTACCTTTCTACAGGAGTTTTTCTTCCAAATAGATTTTCTCTTCATCTAACTAAGTGTCAGCCTCAAGGCTTGAAGGAAATCTCATTCAGAACCTGCATGTTGGATCAGATCCTAAACTGTAAGTTATTATGCCCAGACAGACACAAGGCAGATCAGGCACATCTCCTTTTATACYGACTTTGAAGCTGCTGGCAGCAGACATGCTGGTGTGCTCACTGTACAAGGTTTCTGGCTCAAAATGTGTTTGCTCATGCATAGGATTTTGGTGAAGAGAATGAGTGCATAGAAGTGCTCAGGATCAGTCTCCAAGGCAATCAAATGCACATCCGTCACGTGGAGATACTGTGTGAATAAATGCAGTAGTCTGTGCCAAACACTCCAATAAATACTCTAAAATAATCACAGTTACAGCAAATAACTCTGGCTTTGGGGCATCTGCACCATCAGAGTAACACCTGTGAGCACTTTGTTGAAGRTGGAGGGGTTAGGAAACCCTTCCAGTCCCTAATCTGATGGCTGAGTCCCATGCTTCTTGTCAAGGGTTAGTCCTTTTTCCCTGTACACCAAAGAAAGGCTTTGTGTCTTTGGGAAACACACAACAGTTTATTCCCTGACAGAGGATGCCAGCCTGAGGGATTGCTCATTTTAGTCCAGATTCCTTGCTGCTGGATTTCATACACAGAACACAGACAAGGCACGGACCAGGGCTGGATGGCATTATGCRTTCTACCTGTCCTCTTCTCCAGGAGGAGGTTGTGAAACCACCTTCCACTGTTCTGGAGACAGCTCTCCTAGGCTTTTCAGAGGGTCCCACCATCTGACTGAGACCTTTGGCCTTTTTTCCTTGAGGTATTTTTGGYCTCTGGCAGATGAAGGCAATTCCCTGTTTCCAGAACTGACAAGAGTCTGCTCTGTGCTGAGGATTCTCCAAAATGAAKGATTTGCTCTGAGCTTGAAGCTGCTAGATAGGCTCCAAATTGTCATTTTTCTTTAAAAACCCACACTGAAAAACTGTGCTTTCACATCACTGGTAGAAAAATAACATTGTTCCAGGTGTACCTTTTTTTCTGTTGAGTAGTACTTTGCACAGAGAGAGTGCTGCACAGATTCCTCAAACCAAYCCAAACTATCTGTTTATTTTTGACATCTATCTTCCATAGCTATGAGATCTGCCCTCATAGSTTTTATTAGAAAATGTATTTTGTTTTAAGATGATGTGTGTAAATGTGAGTCCTTCTTGGATTCCCTGCTAGCACTTACATTTTTTACCATATGCTGACCCTATAGAAATATTTTAGCACTGCAGAGTTACAATAAAGGCCTGAGAGATTGCTAGAGATAAATACATTACCTACAGAGCAGATGCAGAAGATACCCTATTAGGAAAAGCTCTCAAAKTCTATGTTCCTCTTAAAAATTAATAAAAGAAAATAAAAGTACTTATTTTTTGCTTTGTTAAAATGYTGATGCAACTGTTTTCTGCTTTGGGGTGCTGACAGTGAGTGGAGGATGAAGCTATCACTGTAATATAAGATGCTAACTAGCATTGACATAGACTCATTAGGCTCCATTAGGAGTCATCCCTTAATATATTTATTAACTAAAACAATAMAAATATATTAATAATTAGAAGATAAAATAAAAGTAATATTTTACAGAGAAGTGTCCTGATTCTGTCAAGCTGCATTAAGAGAAAGAGGGTAAACTGATTGGATTTTAGCAAGGGAGAATGTTAAATCTTGATTTCTRTAAATTCGCAGCTCTGATGAGTTCTGGTATCATTTGTGTCATAGTGCAGTATCTTACATTTTCTTTTGGAAGGACTCCCATGCTAAAAAATAGRTCCTGTGATGCACCACTGCCACCCCTTAGCTGGCTCACCAAGTTTGTTGGAGTTTTGTGACCATGTGGCATCCATATGGGATCTGCAGTGTCACAGTGGGAAGAGGGGAAGAATTGGGGCATAACGCAAAGACACCACAAATCACAGATGTCATGGCAGCAACTGAGGAGAAAAAACTTGGTGTGGAACTGAACTGAGGTGAGATGTTTCCATATATAAAAGAGAAAATGCAGGTAAGACTTATCTGTACGAGCAATGTTGGCCACAATTCATGGTGTGAAAATGAATGCCAAAGTATTGGAACTTCACCAGAAGAAAAAAAAAAATGGGAAAAACCTATTTGTTTTAGATTAAAATCAAATCTTTCTTGTCTCAGCAGTGGCTTTACAGTCAGGTCTCAGTTCAGCTGAGTTGCAAATGAAGAATCTAAATAAGAGGCACCAGCTGTAAATGTAAAACCTCTGAAGGGGTCAGGTGACAGTAGTTTCTCTTTCTGACAATTCTGGTCACATTTACAGCAAAGCACCCAGCTGGACTCAAATCAGCTGCTCTGTGTCACTCGAGGTGCCTTGAGGAATGTGAAGCTGCCACCACCACTGCCTGCCATGCCTGCCATGACACAGCCTCATCTGCGCTGGGCTGGTGGCTGGGCTAGGTGGAGACTCCTGGGAGAGACAAAGATGTTTCAAATGGACCAGACACCAAGAGTGAAGAAATTTAACTGGGGCTCCCTAAAAGARCTCAGCTAAATTCACTTATGAACTTTATGTGTTTATGAAATGATACCTGGGGCCTCCCTGTTTCCTGTTTGTTGCAGTTTATCTAGAAAAGCAATGCCATTTTCAGTTCAGAATTACTTTTTCAGCATAGGCCAYGAGACAAACCTGTCACTTGGGAGCCAGTCCAGTAAAATCAGACTTTTGGAAGGGATCTAAAAGATTATCCAGTTCCAACTCCTCTGCCATGGTCAGGGACTCCTTTCAYGAGGCCAGACCTTCCTTGGCCCTTCTTTGCTGGAAAACATACCTCTAGAAGCCTTTCCTTTTATTCTTTCCAGATTGAGTTCCAGCTTCACCTTGGCCTTACTCACCCCATCCCTATGCAGCCAAACTTAATCTCTACTCTTCCCAGGTCACCTGTCCTTGCTTTCAATACCTGTTGCTTCTTGCCCTTTAGTTTGACCAGCATTTCCCTACTCAGCCATGCCAATCTCCTGCCCTCCTTGCTAGATTCTTGTTCTTGGTGACCATCAGCTCTTGCATTCTTTGGAAGACTTCCTTAGAAATCTGCCAGCTCTGTTCCACTGCCTTGTCCCAGAGGGCAGTCTCTCTGGGGATCCACTGATTATCTCCCTGAAAATCTGGAAGTCTGCTTTCCTAAACTTCAGGGAYGTAACTTCACTCCTTGCCTAACCCATATCCCTCCCAGTTTCTTGTGAACATCCTCACTGGGAGAGTATGGGAAACTAAAAAGGCCCTGGTTTAGAGTAAGCACTATTGAACAACAGCCAAAACATCATACTAAAGCCAAAACAGAGCCCTGTACCAGCTGCTAAGAAGAAAATGAGCACTACCCCTTGTGAAGATCTGCAGTGCAAGGACCTGGTTTGGATGCTGAGTTTGAGGTAYACATTGACAGTGCATCTGCACTGGAAAGGGAGTGGGAAAGCTTCTTATTCCCTGCTCAGCATCTAGACTGCTTCCCTAGCAAGCTCTCCATTCTCTGAGTTAGAAACATTAAAAGCATCTTCTTTCTCTTTCTTTAATGTATTTCCCTTCCCTCCCTTACTTTTTCTATCTGTCCTTCCAACTTTCTCCATTAACATGAGATCTYGGCCTCTGGCTGGATTGTGGAGCAGCTCTGGCTCTTTTCTCTACTCTGAAAAATGGATATTTCCACAAACTTTTAAAAGCACAACTGAGTAGATACCCATTGCTGAATTCCTCCTCTAGCACCTCTTTTCTCCTGGAAATGCCTGTGAGCAGTGACTGGAGAATGGTGCATTCAGCTACAGAGTCACTTCTCCTGCCATATGCTTCTCTTTTGGCTGCCAAATACAGGGCTACTGCTGTCACATGAAGCAGGCACAACATTTTTCAATTCCCAGGGAGGTCCTTCTGCTGGAAGAGATGGAAAAATTTCTCTGTGGCTGCAGAAAATTAATCTTTGTATTCTTTTTTAAAACAAATTGCTCACCTCCTGCCCCGTGAACACAGGAAAGATATTTGTTTKACTGTTTATATAACTCCTTTAGTTTCAGAAGTTTAAGAAAATCTATAAAAATAGAAGAGCTGATAATTTAATCACTTGAGGAAAATTGACATGTGATAATAAAAGGAAACAAGGCACTGATGAGACATAAAAGCCTCAAATGCCATCTCAATATGATCATACTGGTCTGCTTTGCAGCAGCATTGATTGAATCCTGTGGCAAAATGAAACAAAAGACTTTGTAGGTGSTTTCTGGCTGAAGAAAGACCATGCCAGAAATCCTTCCACTCTAGGAAACATTAGTATCTCTTGCTTTCTCTTGAGTTACATTTGAAAAAAATTCTAGTTCATTAATGAAATATGTTGGATTTCTTGTRGGGTGTTGGGTTTTTGTTTATTTCGGTTTTTGGGGGTGATGGTGGTGGTGYTTTGTTTTGTTTTTCCATTTCTGATTTTAAAAAATAAACTTCAAGCCAAACAATCTCTTCCTGTGAATGTCGTTGGTCAGTCAATAAATGATATTTTAATTTTAAAGATTTTGACTGATCTTCAGTTCACTTAAAGGAAATCACATGGAATGCTGCAGATGCAGCAGATTTGGCATGGGTACAGGAAAACAAAGATAGGATTGAGGTTGATTATASAGTACAAAAGTGTAAGTAAGAGTCACAGGAGCAGAAATAATGATTTATTCTGTGGCACTGGGCCTTCACTGATCTAAACTCCAAAAATCCATAAGTGATAGGAGAAAAAAGGAGATAAAAATCAAATTATATGAGGCAGGCTTTATAGGGAGAGGTAATATATTTTATTCAATTGCCTGAGACATGGAAATAAAGCAGACATACATGGCCTTTTGATAAGTTCTTAGAGAAGCAGCAAATTTCCAAGTGGAACTCATGTGGACTACAACTGCCCAGCATTTCACATAAATATTTAATCATCCCTGGATAGAGGTAGTTTGTATCCAGGCAACCCAGAGGAGGGTGAGAAGAAGCTATATGATTTTTTGGTTGTTAGGTCCTAAGGAACAGTGAACAAAACATTCTCGATTACCTGGATGATTCTGAAATCAGCCTGGGAAATTGAGGTTATGTTAATTCTCAGGAAGACTTTAAAGTTTCTTTATCTGACCATGATCAGGCTGAGGGCAGTAGAAGGTTTGCCCAGCCCAGTGTTCTTTAGACTAAAGCCAGTGGTTTCAGGGAGTTGTATCACTGATGTTCCACTGGTACCACAGGTACTGTGGCCATGTGCTACCTCATCTCTAGGGAGAAGCTCACTCTTCCTATAAGAAATGTTAACCAAAAAGCTCAAAATCAGATAAAAATCTTGGTCCTGAACCTGAGAAATGAAGCAAAAAGCTGCAGAGATGAGAGTGCAAGTTGGGTCGTGCATCAAAACGAATATCAAACCATGCTGCATTATTTTATCACAAGAAAAGCAGCTTCAAAGAACAACATGCTCGATTGCTTTCTGTTGTGTCAGCCTTTTTATTTTCTATCACCCCTTGTAGAGCACTGCTGCCTGTGACCAAGAGCATCTCCATGCTTTCCTGACTGCTTGCAGTRTGAAAGGCAGCTAGCAATAAATCTCTCTGGCCTGATGCCCCCTCAGAAGGGCTTACAGGGTACAGCAGGAAGAGGTAAGCAGAGGAGCAGGTGGGCATGACTGCATGTCTGGGGAAGCAATGGGCAGCACCAGCTTTCACTGGGATCTGCACTCTAAAATCCTGTGTGAGCTTTATGAAACAGCCTTGAGACTGCAGGGCTGTTTTTTGCAGAGGGGGTGGAAAGAGACAGCAATGTTGGCTGTACACCTCTGCAGGAGGACAGCCTGAAACATCGGAAGATTAGGAAGGTGTTTTACATTTGCTGTACAAAAAAATGGTCCTTTCTGAAGTCCAAGTTGCTTGTCTTGTTTTGTCAAGAAGATTGTTATGATGCTGAAGTAGAAGCATTGTATTTTGTGTTTAGTTGCACAGCCAGGTGAAAGCCAACCTTCTTCCCTGGCATATTTTAAAGCATCCTTTCCCTTCTCAAAGCACAAATATGTTCAGTCCCTGGTTTTCTTTTCTTGCTAAACCATGAAGTTCCTTAGAGAAATGAACAACAGGAAAAAATAAAATAGGGGCAGAGCAGGGTAGGGAGAGGAGATTTTGCTTGGTATAAGACCAGTCTCTCTCCAATTTAAAGTAAGGCAACTTAGATGACAAATAATTACCTCAACATCCTGATTTCTTGCTTGAATAAACTTGGAATCAAAAGACATTTAGGTTTGTCATTAGGAAGAAATTCCTCACAGAAAGAGTGATTGGACATTGGAATGGGCTGCCCAGGGAGGTGGTGGAGTCACCATCTCTGGAGGTGTTTAAGGAAAGACTGAGTGYAGCGCTCAGTGCCACAGTCCAGCTGACAAGGTGGTGTTAGCTGATAGGATGGACTCAATGATCCCAAAGGTCTTTCCCAACCTCATTGATTCTGTGATTCTGTGACTGATTCCATTCTAGGGTGTGTGCAGTTATGTAGCTAATCTGAAAAGACAGTCTAAACTAGCACTATTCATATCAAAGGAAATGAGCTTACTGGGGTATCCTCTCCACCCTGCCTTCCATTTCTCTGGGTAGGAAATTCCCTTTCAGCTCTTTGAATGTTTCTGATATCCACACCTGGAAAATTATTGCCTTTCAGCACATCTCAAAAGCTAGAGCAGAGGCCATCTCTGTTCTGACACAATGTGAGGCTGATTTAAACTCACCAGCTGCTTTTTTCCAGACATGAAAGGACAGCCTGTGGAAACAGATGTTTACCTGATTAAGATGCATAGGGAAGTCTCAGTACAAACAAGAAACAGGTTGTTGGACATCCTTCCTGTAATAAAATCTGAACAGTAAAGTCCTCCAAGAAGATGCAGAATCGGTTAAAAGGACTTAATGACCATGCCCATGCCTTCAACCTTGTCAGCACCTGCTTGAACTGCTTATGCAAATAGCAATGTAGCTGTGTCAAAATATTTCAGCATTTTCTTCAGACAGCAAGTGATGAACATTTCTCACTGTAGCAAAATGATTTCTCCCTGCTCTCTGGCAACATCATCCCTGTGACAGCTGCAGATCAGTGGTGCCTTTTTCCAGGGCTTAGGCCTGTTGTTCAAATCAAGGTAGAACCTCATCTTTTTGCTTTCCTCCCAGCACAGTCACCTTGCCAGATGAGCCTGGGAAATTTCTGAAATCTTGCTTTCCAAAACAGCAAACATCACTAGTGTTAGGGAATGCAGCTCCAGGTCTTTGCAGGGATGCTGAGCCATGCAGTGCGTAGTTGAGCTGTGGAGCCTGGGGTGTGCTTCACCCAGACCAGCATTTCAGCAGCAGGAGGGTCAGGTGGGAGGAAATGAGAGGGGCAAAACTTGTGGATTCAAAGATAGGGGGAACTGAGAAGGAAGGAAGGAAGGNAGGAAGGAAGGAAGGAAGGAAGGAAGGAAGGAAGGAAGGAAGGAAGGAAGGAAGGAAGGAAGGAAGGAAGGAAGGAAGGAAGGAAGGAAGGAAGGGAGTGCTGGTGTCAGGAATTATCCAGTTCAACTCCTTTCTTCTAATGGGTTACTGACAACAGTAGTTTGTTCAATGGAAGAAAGTGTTTCTGCTTTTTCTGTGTAATGGACAGTGACTTGGTCCTTTGGAAGGCCATGTGTGCATACTGTCAGATTTCCTGTGATTTATGGCTCTAAAAATGGCATTTCTGGATGCCCTGGCTGACAATTTGACAATAGGAAGTCCTGGAAATAAGTATTCAGTGATATAAAGGTTGTAGCAATTATGATTAATAACAATGTTGTGTCCTTCTTTAAATATTGCACTCATCAGGCTCTTCAAGTACTGAATACATCCTAATTAATTGTATCTCAAGCCCACTCAACTTCCCACAGTAGGTGATAATTATATTGTCCCATTAAAACAATAGACCTGAGATGTTGAGAAGTGAAGACTCATGTCATAGTGGAGGTGTCTAATAGATGGTGACAAGGTTTTGCAAAGGTGCTGAGTGCCGCTTTTCTTACCTTTAGGCCTAAGGAACAGATTTAGCAGGCGAATGCCAGGCTGTGAACACACCCTGGGCAGTGGCAACATCAAGTCTTCAACATGTGGGATATTTTCCTTGGAGAGCCTCATGCTTTTAAGCGCATCACTAATTACATAATAGTCTCAAATCTCAGTCTGCTTACAAAATCAGAGAACGACAGAATGACAAATCACAGAATGTATGAGGTTGGAAGGGATCATATTGGGYCACCTGGTCTAGCCTCCCTGTTCAGGCAGGGTCACACTAGAGCATGTGGCACAGGATTGTGTCCTCATGTCCAGGTGGAACTTCTTGTGTTCCATTTTATGCCCATTGCCTCTCATGCTATTGCTTGGCCACCGAGAAGAGCAGAGCTCCATCCTCTTGGCACCTCCCTTCAGATACTCATAGACATTGATGACGTTCCCTCTCAGTCACCTCTGCTCAAGGCTGAACAGACCCAGCTCTCTCAGCCTTTCCTCATGAGAGAGATGCTTCAGTCCCATCATCATCTTTCTCACCCTCCACTGGACTAGCTCCAGGAGCTCAATGTCTCTCTTTTCCTGAGGAGCCAAGATTTGGACACAACACACTGGGTGAGGCCTCACTCCATCTCAGTAGAGGGGCAGGATCACCTCCCTCCACCTTGCCAAAGTCTTCCTTCCAACGTGCTTCATCCTGGTCTCCTCTGTCAGAGGTTCTGGAGGGCTGGTCCAGCCAGTGGAGACACATGTGAAGAAAGCATTCAGTAACTCTGCACTTCCTGCATCCATTTTCTGCATGCAATGTGCTATCCATTCCTTGCAGGTGCAGAGCAAAGCCTGGAAAGATGCAGTGAGGGAAGAGTAAAGGCCAGAAAGGAATTTTTCTACTGTTTGTACTAACCTAGAGACTTCAAATGTTGGTAAGAGGATTTTTAGCCTGTGAGGGCTGTGACATTTTAAACTCTTTAATTGGAACTGGTTTAGATACCACCTTCGATGTGAATTAGGGTCACAGATTTTCTACTAATGTGTTTCAAAGTTTTGACTAAAATTCCTTTTAGCAATTGCAAACATCAATCATTTGCATATGCCCACRTTGCAGCGGTATCTAGGTCTCAGTTTAGACTCACAAAATGTTGGTTARAACAAAAGCCTTTGCCTTTTCAGGACTTTGGATAATTTTTCATTTAAGAAGAGGTGCCTTTACATTTTTCTGGGAGACACTGCTTCAACTTGTTCATTAAAAATTGTTACCAACACACAAATTTTCCAGCAATATTTTCATTGTGTTTTTGAACTATTGAGATCTATGATCTGACCAGTAAGAGCTTGTTAAATGGCTGTTTGCAATGCAGGGAATACAAAGCTAAGTGTGRGTCATTACAGAATGAAAATTCAAGTCTGAAATCCTCCCTGGAAAAAGTGAACAGGTGACTGGATTCAGAAAGCMGGTGACCTCTTCCAGACCTGTGTTCCTGTGAAGATCCAAGTTGCTGTGATGAGGACAGCTAAAAATGCCCTCTGCTTCTTTCAACATTAGTTACCAATACAATYTATATCATTTTGCTATGCTTGTTTCCCTTTGCTTGGGAGCTGAGTGAATTTCGTATCAAGTAATTGGGGGAGACTTTCAGACATCAAACCAAAGAATCTTGTAATTTAGGTYGCAGAAAACCTGTTTGCAATTCAGAAAGCATCTTGGAATTCAGGCCATACACAGAAGTTCTGTTTCCTGACACTCTTAATAATTGCACTCCCTGCTGAGACCAGATACAGTCCATGACACATAAAGGTGCAGGGGAAGCCTGATGACCTCTTGAAAAAAGTCTTCTCTGCAACTTGAAGAACTTGATGATTTGCTGATATTTGCCTGTATGTCCCTCCYTCTTCCTCCCAGCACTGAGAAAAGCAGCCTGTAATTTTTGCCCCATTAGGAGTTACAGGTGGCAAGAAGATAGGAGAAGGAATTGAACCATCATTATATGTTGCTGACAAATGTCTTCGAACAAGATTCCTCTGAAATCTCACCAGGAGAGAGTGATGTGCCCTGTACTTTCTCAAATCAGACAAAGGACAGCTAGATAGCTCTCCATGACACTGAAGGATATATTGAACACGACAAAACTGATGTCCTTTGATAGATCAWGATGACATATTTGTCCTGAAAAGGTTTTGCGACAAAATTTGGTTGCAGCTGAATTATCTTTGACAAAGTTTTCCCATGACTTGAGAAAATATTACATTTTCTCGGAATTTCACTCTATTTTGCTTTTGCCTTATTTTTGTTGTTTGTCGTTGTTCAGGGAAATAAAATGAAGAGGAAAAGAATACTAATTTTTTAAAATAACTTTCACCTTCATGATGCTTATACCTGTTCCTTGGGGACAGGTCAGACTAATAAGATATTTTAAAGGCACCATGGAAGAATTTTGAAGCAAGGCAGAAGCTCTGCCATAAAGAGTTGATATAACATTTCTACTGGGATAGGTACTCATCTTGATATGTAGATTAAGAGAAGTACTCATTAAGCATGCTCAGCAAAAATAATTTGGATTCTTTACAATAATCTTTTTGCTCAACTGGATTATGGTAAAACCTGAAATCATTCTACACAACTAAGGAATAAGACCCTTTGGCATTCTTACTTTTAKAAGATCATTTTATAATGAATGATCTTGCAATGATATGCTTTCTTCTGCATTTATTTGCTTTTAAAAGGGGTTCAATATGCTAATTTATACAAAAGAAGTCCTCATCAACCAATTATACCACATTTGTTCTAAGGTCTCATTGCATTTTACGATGAAAAATTCTACAATCTTGTAAACTCCTCTAACATGACAGTTACATTTTGAATAAAATTACTTAGCAATTCATTTTGTTCTTAATCCACAGCATCACATCAGTAGTACTTTTTCACCTTATTTCTCTGCTGTTTCTTTATCCAACCCATTGCTAATAGAATCATAGAATAGTTTTGGCTGGAAGGGACCTTTGAAGGTCATCTAGTCCGCTTCTCTCTGGACTCTAGGATCAATCCCATCAGGTCCCATAGATATCCCGTAGATAGTGAGAGGGGTTTTGCCCCCCCAGTCCTCAACTTGTGATCCATCCACTCCAGAGGTGTGGGGAGAGAGGTTGCCAGTGAAGACAGTGGCAAAGAGGTTGTTGAGTACCTGAGAATCCTTGTCTGCTGTTACCAGTTTGCAGTCATGCTCATCAGGAGAAATATGCCTTCTTTGACCTTCCTTTTCTGTTTCAAGTATCTCCAGAAGCCCTAACTATTCTTTGTGTCCCAGCTCCAGCTTCACCCAGCCTTCCTAACCTCATCCACACACAACTGAACTTCAATTTTCTACTCTTCCCAGGTTACCTGTCCTTGTTTTCACTGCCTGTGCAGTGCTTCCTGCCCTTTTATCTCACAGGCAGGTCTTGACTCATCCGTGCCAGTCTCTTCCCTTTGGTTTCTTACACAAAGATGGATGGTTCTTGTGCTGTATGCAAAGTGTCCTTAAAAGTCTTCCAGATTTGTCCTGCTTCCTTGTTCTGGAGGGTAGTTACCCAGAGGATCTTATTGACTAACTCYTTGAACAGCTGACAGCTTGTTTTCCTAAAATTTTGGGTTAAACCTATCTCACTTAGATCTCAGTCTCATGTTGGGGGGATTTCCCCAAAAGGTGTTCAAATGTCCCAYTTTAGAGGTAGCACAGAGACTGTCTTTTTAGTTTGGACCCCTGGAGTTTGAATTAAGTGTCCTTCTTATGCCCAAAGTCGGATCAAATGAACTTGATCAATTTCTTCTATCTTCCCTATCCGTTAGATCAATTAGGATATGTTATTCCATATTTCACTGGCTGCAGGTAGAGCAGCAAGCTCCTCTGCCCACCCATTCCCAAGGTGTTTCCATAGGAAATTACGTGTTTCCATATCTGCAGAAATATGTGTTCTACCTACAGAGAAAAACATTCTCATTTGTACTTTGCTTCTTGTAGTCTCTTTTTCTCTTTGGAATTGTWTTGATATTTGGGAGGAAGAGGGAAGGAAGAGGAAGACATAATCTAAAAAAACTAGAATAAGAGAGTAATACTGCTGCAAAGCAAGGGATGAAGGGAAAGTTAATAACCTTATTCCAAAGTGAAAACGTTCACATACACAACCCTAACTCCTATTTACAGGCAGCTCCCACAAAAGTCTCCAGCTGCCTTTTCTAAGTAAGTGCTGTTTCCTTCTGTGGATGAGCTGAAGCAGGCTGCAGCTGAGAGTCCAGGAAGTTCCAAAATTACAGCGACAGGGAAAAAGTGGCAGGAATTAAATTCTGCAAACCTGAAAGTCCTCAGCTGGTTTTAGCCCTGGATACATTCACACAGTGCAGCTGTCTGAATTACATAAGCTACCAAAACTTAAAACACTTGTTGGAACTCTTCTACCCCTGGGTCCCCCAATATGAGGATGAATAGAAAAATCTTTTCSTTTAGGTATAGGGATAATCCTTTTCCAGGCTTCAAAATCACTTGGCTTCTCCAGAGCAGCTAGAGACAGAACGAACATTTCCTTCAGTCGTTTCTTCCCTGAACTAATTAATTCAGGCTTAAAATACAGAGGATATGATTTCTTAAAGGCCAAAATGCAAAGATCCTCAGAATAGAAAGATATGTCAAAGGGCTAAAGTATGGAAATACATCTACCAGGAACTTCACGGCTCCTTCCTCCAGGACAGAGATATCCTGAAGAAGCATCTGTGAGCCACCTGACTGTCATTATCGAAAGCATATAAAACTGTGACAAAACCCAGTATCCCAGACAGCCACTCCACAGTTCCTAAAAGCTGAGGGTGTGAACATGACAAATTATAATGCAGTGCACTACAGTTCTCCCTKGAGAAACAGTAATCCATAAATGCCTCTGTATGTGGGAGTTCAAAATAAGTCCCTACCAATGACAGGACTGCCACTGCCCTGAAGTACTGCCTTTCTCCCTCTTTAAAAGGGTTAGCTGCCCTTTAAAGAACAAGAGGGGGAAGAATTAAGCTCAAGCATGATTAATAGTTTAGTGCAGTAGCCTATTAATGGATGAGTAATTGACTAATAATTGCACACCTTTCTATGTCTGCCCTTAAATTAAATCTTGCCACCTCAATCCATCAAGTTTGTTTACTGGAACATCTTGCAAAGTGAGCAGTTGTCTATAAGGGCCCATTTTCTAGCAGGAGAAGGGTAGCAGGAGTTTTTGGTCTCTTAAAACATTAGCAGCTCTGCAGCTTAAGTGATCATRTGTGTTGATATTCAAGTCCTCTTACTTAACAGAGACTGCAAGAGAATTTGATGCTCAGATTCTACATGTCTGGCATGTTGTAGTCACAGCTGTCCTGGGAAGTTGACATCATTCCCCATCCTAACCATCTTCTCCTCTGAGTACTTGTGGTGGAAGCTTTTGTGGGAAGCATTTTTGCATGGTGGACATTTTCCATGCAATTATCCTCAAGTGACTATACTGTTAAAAATGGGAAACTTTCCCAAATTTTAGGTCTTTGCTTTCTCCTGACATGGTGGCTCAGTGAAGGGACTGGTGGCATGGTAGAGGTGGGAAGGAACTGAGCTGGCAAGTGAGATCTGCAGGGTTTCTAGTTCAGTTAACAAATCTCTTGGTTGCCCTGGTAAATCCATCCCTGCTCCTCTCCCACTGCTCAAACTAGGGCGTAGATTAGGCAGCGCAGATACCACTCCATGTTAGCTTGTGTTTGGTCTGGTTCCATGGAGCTGTAGCCCTGAGAGAAGACACCTCCAAAATGCCTCCCTATCCCCCAGGAAAAGTGGTTAAGTGGGGATGCAATTTCTGTGACTGAAATGAGTAGTGMTGGATGAAAGGGAGCCAACTGCCTGCCCAGGGGCTGTGATGAATGGAAAAGTCAGGAGACACCTCAGGAGTGTTTTTCACACCTCAGGGGCATCTGCYATTGTTTAGGAATAGTGAGAGAGCAGGAACCATTACAGAGTCAGCCCTCCCACTATTCAGTTGTGSTCTCTGGGTACAGGGTTCCTAAAGCAAGAAATGAATGTGCTACTGCTCAGTGTGTCCCTTTTGAGCTTAGAGGCCCATCCTAGCGCAGCCTCCAGGTTATGTGAGGCRCTTCCTCCAATTAGAATTTAATTGTCTTAGAAGGCAGCTGAGAATTTCAATTTTTAAATTTTTTTTAAATTTTTTTTTTTCTGTAGGCCCATCAACCTTGTTTCTTGCAGCAGTTTCATTCTCCCCCCTCTCTCAAAAAATACTAAATCTCAGGGGCAGAAGGAAGTTTGTGAAGGGGAAGAAGTTAATTTTGAGTGGAAATTTATATGACTGCTTGATTGCTGATTGTTTGCTGTGATACYCCAGTGTACCTGCAGCTGAATTCCAGAACTAGATGCACAAGGCCTCCTGACCTTAATAGGAATCTGCTGGCAGTGTGAAACAATAGCTGGAAATGTTGCAGTAACCCAAGCCAAAATTGCACACTGATCTTGCTTCAGAGTCTTAAAACTTGCATACTTTTGGGACCTTTAGGAGTTTTTAGGACTGTAGGCCTTGGCAGACTGTCAAAGGTAACTTCAGTTTTTCTGGATTTTTCAGTTTTGAGGTTTGTTCATTCAAATGAACTTCAAGAGAATGGGAAAAGGACTGAYAATGGCTGCATCATGTTATTCCTTATGAGCATCCATAGCAAGAATCAACAGCTATCAGGATGAAAGATTCTTTTTACCCCATTTCCTGGGTTGTCCATCTGCATTTGTTAGAGGCTATTTTTAAGCTTCAGTTTGTACATTTTTCAGGCCCATTGCTTTATGCTTCAGACACAGCACACCAGATAACTTGGAAAACCATCAAACATCATCCTGAAAAGCTTCAGCCATGGTACACCARAGGAAAGGGCCCCACAGAACCGAGATATTGCCACTGGACAGTCACTGGACAGCTGGCATACCCTAGGAACASCACCTGCTTTCTGTCAGAGCCACAATCAGACTAGAGAGCTTCAGATGGGGTAAAATAACACACAATCTCAGAAGTAAAATCTCCTGTTCATAGGGAGCAAAATGTTCCTTCTTGGATTCCACAGGTAATAAATTTTCAGGCTGATATTGCTACAACATCAGCAAAGCATTAGTTGTGGGTTTGGACAGATCACTCTGGCTGGCTCCCAAGGACTCATGTCACAAACCTGGTGCCCAATCTCTGAGTAATACGATCGTTTCACATCAATTTGGCATAAAAATCCACACTGGAGATTTTTCAAAAGAGAAAAATTTGGAATTTCCCTCTTCTCTAATGAATAATTAATTACTGATCAAATTAAGCATTAAAATCCACAATGAGCTGGAAGAAATTGACGTGTGTAACTAGCATAACATGTGGTATGATTGCCTGGCATTATGAATGGCARCTGATGCTTGCAACTCATCTAATCATAAAAGTCACATTGTCTTTTTTCACCTTATTTCCTCTGACCCCTTTTTACTATGTCTGTGATTTCAGAAGCTGTTGAGAATATGTTGTTCTAATTTAAGTGTTTGATAATAATACAGGTTGTAAATCTGTGAGAAAATGACAGAGCACCTGGTCAAAACCTGGCTGAAATCCATTATCAATAGTCCCTTTTAGCATTAGCAGCCTTTGAGAGAAATCCCTATTACAGCAACATGAACTCTGTCCAATTAACAATACAGAACCAATACCATGTTCCTTTGGACAAGCCTGCTTGGAGCAAATGCTATTATTCAGAGCACAAGTAGAGATACCCTCAGCCCACCAGAAACCAGCAAAAACAGTTCAAATAGCTCAGCAGAGGCTGAGATAAAACAGTTGTGTTGCTATGAGTAAAATGAAGCCTCCAGCTTCAATTTGAAGAATAAAGAGCRTGATGGATAATTGCTGAACTTCTAAACAGAGGTTTCAGCTGCCTCTCCCAGCAGTGAGCTGGGACTCAGCTGAAAAGCCAGCATGTACAATGCCTTATCTCTTAAAGTTGCCTGGGCAGAAGTTTTCACATAGCTTTGGCAGAGAAAAGTAGGGTAGTTTCAGTAAATCTGATACACAGCTCACTTCAAAAATAAATGCAGATTGTGCCTTTTGTTGGGCAACTGTTGATAGCAAAAAGGGTGGTGTCCAATGTCAGATTTTGATAGATGTCAGCCTGAAAGCTCCAGGGTATTATTTTGTGCTAAAGCATACTGTGTAAGTGCAGTTATAGTAGCAATAATTCTAGATGAAATAACATTTGGAATTAAAGACATTTGGGAGGGCTTGCTAAAAAGTAGGAAATTAATTAATTGGTGATGGGAGTCTGAACAGGAGATACTAGTGAGAGAAGAATGTGGCAAGCTGTAGAAGAGCTACAGTCAGAAACTTGTAATGCTGGTGYAGCCTTTGCAGAATCTGTAGTTGGAATTTAATTTATAAAGTAGATTCCACAGCACTAAGAATGTCCAAAGAATCTGAAGTAATGGGGTACAAGATAAGTCTATAAATTCATGTGGTTCAAAGCACAAACCATCCTGGCACCAATTGGGAGGATAGAAATTGACTGGATCTAGTAATGAAAAACATCTGCTGGACACAGAAAAGCCTACTTCCATGGGAATTTCACTAGGAAGAATTTCCAAGTCAGCTTGCTCATTGGACTCTAAATTAAAACACATGAAAGATCTTTTAAGATGTTCTTTACTTTGATTCAAATYATCTTAGCAGTTTAAAACACTTCAATCTTCTCATACTTAAACCGTAATGAACACAGTACGTAGACTCCCCTTGGGGAAGGAACCAGTTGTAGTGAAATGAAAATAACAATTTTCATGCATTGAAGGGAAGAATTCGCATAAAAATCAAGTCTGTTCTTAGAATGCTCCATGTTGGTATCAGTGGCTGTCTTCTAAAAAGTTGAGTAAAGTATTACTCTGTGTGTGCATGTGTCTGCGCGTCTGAACGTGTACAGGAGTGAACATGTACATTGTAATAATGACAGGTCTCAAATAATTAAGCTGATGTGATGATTGCAGCTATTTTAGGCCGTTCTTCAGTCCTGGAACAGAAATACCTAGAAGATTCTGCACTGACAAACCATATTCCAAATTCCATATTCCATAAGCCCATCCCCCAACAAATAATTTAATTTCATCTTGTTTTTAGTACAGTATTAATTATTTAAGCTTCTGTGGCCTGGAGATTTTAGAAGAAAAATATTCAAATTATGTTTTTCTAGTGAAATATTAAGGCCAACACCTGACAGGCAGTTTTCTTTAAAAAATAGAAAGGAAAAAACAAGACCCCAAAGTCATTAAGAAAATCACATTATAACAAAGATTTGAGAGTGAGGTCTTGCTCCTTCATGTCTTGTTGTAGGAAGAAGGGAAGGATGAGCATCAAACAGAGGTTTACAAGAAGGAACTGAGCAGGACTGAAACTGCCTTACAGAGACACCACTTGTGAAATGTTGCTGATTGTTTTGTGTTTGTAAATGGGATATTCTGTAGACCAGAATTAGCACTAAAGAGGGGTTGTTTAAACATGAGCCTGTGAAGTGAAATCCTAAGCTGGTGTCTACATGAGGAGAAAGATCCAAAATCAAGCTCACATTTTGTTAAGACACTCTAATGTTATGACTACTTATGAATGAAAATCTAGTTCATTTGATTATGAGATTAGACATATTAAGACATTTAGACACAAAGGCATCCAAGAAGACAGGAAAGATGCTTCCTCAAGCAGGAAAACAGGCACAGAGAGGAAGGTTAATAGAGACATAATTGAGTATGATATAGATGACTGAAACTGGCAAAACACATGAAAGGCAATGCAGTGTTTATTTGCTTTCTCATTGACTGAGAAAAGTTAGTTGTTAAAGGATGTCATGGAAAAGATCAAATGCTGAAGCAATGTGTGCAGCAGCATAATTAAATAACTCAGTGATCTCAGCAGGAAGAACTCAAGGTTTGGAGCACAATTTCTCCCACTGTGAATTCAAGCTGGGCACCATCATCACTTTGCATTCCCACTTTGAAAAATATTTCCATTTGGAAATGGGTGAATGGCAGCTAGTTGTCACACAACTGTAGACAAGGAGCAACAGGCATCAATTTTCRCTCCCATCTGACTTGATAAGTATTTTCTGTTCAAAACAATGAGTCCTGTCCTCCCTCAAAAATATGTACTTTTTACTGATTTACACTTTCAGCAATTCACTCTTCAGTCAAGGACTGCTATCTTCAGAACCAAATACATGTTATTAAATGTCAATAAATACATTTACAATGATTAATTGCTGCTTTGTGATTTAATGGCGAAAATCCTGATTTTTTGCATAGATTAGAGAAAGGCAAAGTGTACTGGAAATCGGAAGAACCATCCAAGTCCAATCCTCTTTTGAGGCAAGGTGAAGCACTCTCAGTCCATTTCTGGTTATAAAAAAACAGTTCCCAAAAACCTTAGAAATCTTCCTGCSTCATATTTGAGCTTGCGCTTATTCCCAGTGTGTCTGTATAACCTTTCCCCTTTCCTTTACTGACCCTTGCTACAGGAAASTTTATTCTGGGCTACACTTTTCTGCTGTGATCCCTTCATATTTGAATAGCTTTTCCTAACACACTCCCAAATGCTTAATCTTAACTTTAATTATTCTGCATTTTCTCCTCTTGAATGAAATAAATCCCCATGCTGGCTTTCATCCCACCTACCTGTTCTTTTTGAATTCACAGTAAATTCCTCCCTGTAAATTAGTATCAAACTCTAAAGCAGCCATTTCACTTGGAAATTTCTACCTTCCAAAACCACACTCTCCAAGGACTCACAGAGGTCTGTGATGGTGCAAATTCTCTAGAAAGTCTGGAAATAACAAGCAAATMTTTGCTTAAAATACCAAGATTAATTAAATTTTCCTTTCAAGCAAAGAACACCYTGTCTTGTCTAAGTAGATTTCTTAGCATTTTCATCTACAAAAAAGTTTCCCTTCAGTAAGATTCTTCCTCTCCTTTTTTTCTCCTGGCATCTGTGTATAAATGTCTCCCAATTTCCTGCAGCTGTCCCTCTGTCTTCCCTGTTTTCCCTAGAAAGGGAGAGCAGGGTCTTGACCAATTTTTTGGCGGTTYGTTCTGTTTTCCTTAAATCAAGCAAATCCCCCATTACCTAGCGTCGCTCATTCAGATGGAATCACCACATCCTGTTGATTCACAGTTGGAGCTGGTTCCCAAAAGCCTTCAGCAACGTGGAAACACAAGGCAAGGCTCGAGAACATTTACTGTGTGCAATAGAGATATGATGATCATTGACCTCCTTGCCTTCTGACCACTTGTTCTATTGAGCAGCTTGTTCTTCATTGACCCAGACCACTGGCATCACTGCCAGTGAACATTTTGAAGGTATTTTCTACCTTAGACCAAAAGCCAGCACATTTTGRTGTCCTGACTACTTCCAGGGAACTGGAATTCATTTCAAAGCCTGGGGCTGTCTTTCTAAAACTTTAATGTTCCCTCACATCATAATGTTCCCTCCGTCACATATGCAAAACCTGAAACAAGAAAGAGGCAAAAGGATTTGCAGTTTGAAAGTTAAGGGTATTTTTTATGACAGCATGGGAATGCCTRATCAGATGATAACACTTCTCAGATAACCTGTCACAGTCACAGAGGCCTGCAAATCCTTTCATTTTCACACCTTACCTTTGCAGTATTGTTGCTGTGTAAATGTTTAATGTAGGCAAGATTTAATGGAGATTCTCATGGGKCTTCTTCTTTGGCCTTTTCACTTCTGCCTCCTCTTTCGTGAGGCTTCTTATCTTCTGGAGGTAATTGTGGCACTCATTAGCAAAGTGACAGCGAAGACCTTGTCACCTCTTCTGGTCATGTGGTCTGTTAGCCCACAGACCCAGCTAACCCAGACTTGCAGCAATAGTGGGGATAAGACATCTAATTATCACAGATTTTTATATTTGTTTGAACATAGAAAGAGAATCAGGGCAAATGTCAGATCTGAAGTGGAACTTACGATGATTCCTACCCATACTTGCCAAGGCAGGGACTCTGTACTATGCAAACAGTTTTAATCTAGACAGACAGTCCACTGTTTGCTCTTAACAGGTACAAATTCTTTTTCTARTGCAGTTGTAGGTTGAACAAAATGGATGATCGAAAGTGCGGACTGTAAGACACTTGTATGTRTCCCTGCATCATCCTTCCAGTCATAAAATGGTGGTCAGAGCTATTTTAAGCTCCTGAAAGCACAGGGAAAAGCGAGGGACTTACCAGTGCAATTTTGTCAGAGCTTCAAGGTGCACACAAGCAACYAACACTGCTGAATTACGTGATTTATCTTCAGTTACATTCTCCATTAAGCACTACATTGACCTCTAAATGTTGCATGTGTCAAAAGAAGTCACATCAGTTACTACGTGCAGACCCAGCAAGAAGAAAATTCTCACAGTTTTCTAGTCTTCCATGTTGTGGCAGAATGACACCAACATTTTCTGAGGGTCATTTATCATCTTCTGTAGTTGAATGCTTTGTCTGCCTCTTTGTCCTGGCTAGGTGGTCTGTACAAGACCACCCTGCCTTSTTGGCCTTCCTCCTGATTCTTACCCATAAACACTTAAACTTTTCATTGCCATCATTGAGCTCTGGACAGTCAAAACATCCAGGGTTGCCTCAYCTCCTCTTCTTCCTTGCATATCCCTCCTGAAGGGTTTATAGCCRTCCCCTGAGCACTCCAGGTGTGTGAGTCATCCCACCACGTTTCTGGGATTGTTTGTATATCCGAGTTCTCCCACTCCACAATGGCTTTGAACTCCCCCTGTCTGTTGCTCGTGCTGTGTGGATCGGTGTAGAGGCGCTCCAGATCCTGCCACCCCTTAGGGTGGAGAAGCCTGAATTCCTGTGTGGCTGTTCTCAGGTTCTTCTGCACATTTCTAACACATCAATCACTCTTGTATCTTTGCTGCAGCATCCATCTCCATCCCCTATCTGCACTGAGAGGGGAGACAGAGGGACCTTGCCAGCACACCATCCCTCAAATTAAGGTCGCTCTGCATTTCCCTTTCCAAATTACTCCTTCTATCAATGCATATTGAATGAAAAGAGGTCAGCATCTTATTTGCGCCTCAGAGAATTACATCCTATTAATTTTTAACATTTCTTCACTGTGGCACTCATTTAAGATCTCAGAAACTCAAGCCATTTATCAGAGAGAGAGAAGGTWCAAGCACAATTTCAGCCCCCTTTAAAAGGTGCAAATCTCAGAGCAAAGTGCAAGTGTTAGAGATAAAACATTCCTCAGTCTATTACAGTTGAGGATAAGTCAGAACATAAATACAACTCAATCCTTTTAAGCTGCAAATTTCTCACTCTGCTGCAGCTTACGGAACAAATCTCAGATCAAATCTGTGAGAGCCAGAGGTAAACTATTCCTCAATTCACCATAATTTAAAATGTCTCATAACTCACTGCACAAGGCACAAGGTTCAGAGTGCCTTTAGCTTCAGCAGGAAAGGCAAAAATGGTAGCTTAGAATTGAGGTGTGGGGAAACTCATAAGGATTAAATACAGCCATGCCAGTTTCAATGACAATTATGACAGTGACAGAAAGCTTTGATTTTTATCAAGTGATGTGATCCCTCCACTGGTGTATCATTCATCCYTGGCTGTCTTCCATGACTTGATATTTCAGAGGTCCTCTGTGATAACAGAGTGGTTGAAATGCACAGAAGATCTTGTTCCCAGCCCTACTCATTTCCAAACACCCTCCCACAATCATAAGGCTGAGAAAACRTTGATTATTTCAGCTAACTTCTATAGAGATATTTTCTGAAGTACTATAAGAAGCTTCCCACGAGATTTTGTCCCAAAGGTTAGATTTTGACTCTCACAGCATGTCATAATGCAGTCTCTCTTTTCCCATCAAATCTGTATCTCACAATGAGATCCTTCTGGCTCGCAAGGATAACTATGCACCTGCATATACATGTATAGTAACTCCCTGTGACACTCTTCAAGGTTTTATTCTAYCACTTTTTACTAAAATAAGGCAGATATTATTTGTGGACATTTGATTTCATGATCAGGAACAGATTTCTCYGCATTTTCCTCAGAAAACGAGAATCTTTTGTGAAATCAATTTGAACTTTTTTTTTTCCCTAAATTGAAAATTGTCTGCATTAGTGTTGGAGTTCAATCCAGAAACAAGGAAAGGCTTAGTCTAATTTTCTCACTTTTTATATCTGTAGGCTCCACCCAGAGAACTCAGCTACCCACAAAGCTGTATTTTCCTTTATATCAATGTGGAATTTGTGCTGGAATGATTTTTGGTCCAGATCCTAAGAGGTATTTGGGATCTTGTGCCGAGGGACCTTTAACTTCTCTGAAGCTCCCCCTTACATCAATCTTCTGCACAGATATAAAAGTCAGGGCAGTAMAGACCTAATATCTCAGTTTAACTCATGTCAGCACAGTGTGAAGTGGATTTTCCTGGATGATTTAGAGAGCTCATTTACTTAGACAATATAGTAAGGGCATGTAACAGATCCTTCATTTTCCAGTGGAGACAAGATAATCTAATATATTTAGAATAAGAAAAGATTTAGATCAGGTATTTTAACTCTCAGGGGACAAAAGTTCTTTCAAATTCCTTTCATCTCTTTCCCTCACTGTGGCTGTGTATTTAACTTTAGGGAAAATAATATATATTTCTTACTGCTTCTCAGAGGGTTCTTGTGTCAAACTTAACTGAATCAAGAAGCCAAATTTTAAACCAACCAGGAACAAAACTCTCATTCTCTGCATAAGCAGTGCACACTGGGTAAAAAAGAACCAATCTACAGAAAAAATGTTGCTCCTGTCACTTTGCATGTTTGAAAGCTGCATAAAAATGCCATACTTTCTATTTTGCTGATGAGACTTTATTTTCATTATAGGTCCCATGTTTTCACTGCATATCTTAGTTTCAAATCAACACCACCATATAAAATTATGGACTTGGTAAAATATAATTTTTAAATGGAAAAAAGATGGTCAGTCTTGAAACTAGTATCAAAAATAGAATCTAAAGCATAGGCCAATATATGCTGTTATTTTTTATTCAGAGGTGACCTCTCTCTTGTCATGGACGTAGCAGGAGAAGTCAAATTATTACATAGACATTAAAYGAAAATTGATCAGGATACAGAGCAGGCTGTGCTATGACAGGAGAAATAATTCCTGGCAGAGGGTCTAAACCAGGGTCTAGAGCTGGCACCTGGCAGACCTCCCTCCACAGTGCTGCTGGGAGTTATCAGTGTCTTACCCASATGCAATGCAAAAATCAGGTATTCYAAGAGTAATTATCCTTCAGAAAGAAGCTATTACCTACAGATTACTAAACTCAGCACCACTATGTCTCAATGTTGTGGCATGAGTCTTGCCTGAGCACCATAACCTGCTCTGCTCCATGTTACAGACATACACAAACTTTGACCTCTGGACTTAGTTTTCTAAACACAGCATGTTTAAACATCATAGTTTCTGCCTGAAGGACKAATCATATTCCTTTGCAATAGTTACTTATTTTATCCACGCACGCTGGACTGGAGGTTTTAAGAGTGTGGAGGGTTTTAATAAAAAGAGAAATATAATAGTAACTTTGTGTATGCCAGCTTTTGAGTCCCTGCAGTTGTCCCTCAGGAAAACTGCATTTTATTGGCAGCAATTTTCACTGCCCCTTCTACCATACTGCTCACCTCTCAGTGTGACATTTAAGGGTGGCCTCTAAAAGCATGACAGCAGTAGCATTGATGTTACATAAAGAAGCAATTTTGACACAGGTTTGTAACTTTTCATATTGTTTCTAGCTTCTTGCTCCTTTCTCTTGGCTGTCACACACCTCTCTGACAAGCATTAAATCTATGAACARTATGGGAAAGAAAACAAACCCAAAAAATGTGGTGCTTTTACTGCAAAAATATGCATAGGAAATTTAAGGTCAGCATAAACAGTGCCAGAAAGGTCTATGTAAGGGTCTTTACTATCATGTTCAAAGCTGTGGTTAACATGCACTCTGTGTATTTTGTGTGACAGCAATTATGCCAGTGAACAGTTTCAGAATGACTTGACCCTGAGCAGCCAGAGTTAGGACTGCAGTGGCTTTTGACAGACACAAACTCAGACTAAAACCATTAATGATCCTTTTCCCACCTTCTCTAGGTTCCTCCATATTGATGTTTGTCATGACAAAGTCATGGAGTCATAGAATGGCCTGGGATGGAAGGGACATTAAAGACCATCCAGTTCCAACCTCCTTGCTATGGGCAGGGACACCTTCCACTAGACCAGGTAGCTCAGAGCTCCATCCAAAGTGTCCTTGAACACTTCCAGGCATGGGGCATCCACAACTTCCCTGGGCAACCTGGTCCAGTTTTTGTTTTTCTTTCCAGAAGTTTTTACCATAAAGGTACAAAAGACTTGGTGCTTTCAAGACAGCGAAGTATGGTGGGAAAAGCTGTGTGCAATTTTGTTTTATTTTTGAAAACACAGTCGCAGCTTTGCCTCTTTATTTCCATTTTCTTTTGTATGGTAATAACATCACTTCAGCCTTGAGGTTCATGCTCTGTTTGTGTGATTTCAGATCATACAGAAGTTTTCTATGTGCAGCATCTTTACCTTTCTCTTGCTAGCAAGTGTGCTCTTTACTGTATTGTTCAAAGATGTACATACTTTTCTTTATACAAAAAGAGAATGTGAACAAATCTCTAACAGTTTCTTCAGGCATAAAAAAGGAATTTTATTGATAGTTTTGGAGGTAGAGTAGAAGAAAAAGAAAAAAATGGGGGAACAGTAGAAGAAACTGTCAAATTATCTTCATAAACTAGGCTAGGGGTGTTTAGAAGCCAGGCAATATGTCTCTGTGGACCTAGGAGGATTAGGAAGGAAAGGAGACTTTCTAACTCTTTCAGGTGGCGTRTGCAAGTATCATCGTGTTTTGTTTAGAAACAAAGCTTAAAATTTAGAGAGTACACAATAAAAAAAGTCACTGTCAGAGATATCAAAAATTAGAAACACTTGTTTTTTATCAGCAGCATCATTCTGGCTATCATCATGTGTCATGTGTACTGCAGGAGAACAGAAAAGAGGAGTGAAAAGACCAACAGGGATARGGTTTAAGAGGTATTTAGGTACTTAATGGGATTCTTATGGTGTCCAGTTTCTTACTAAGACTGATGTACTACAGAGCTCTTCATCCTGGGAGAATTGTGGCCAGTAATTTGCAGGGCACTTCAAAAATCTTCGGTGAAATAATTAATGTCTGTCATTTGAGTCTGACCCTAAATGGCCCACTACAACATTTTCTCTCCTGACTTGAAATGCATTTTTGAATTCCAAGGAGAATAGTTCACAAATTATTAGTTTAAAGAAGGCTTCCAAAAAATGACAGACACTAGAGGTAGAGAGAAATACACATCGGGTAACCTCCAAGTAAAAAGATTGTCCCTGTGTGGTGTTCAGTGTCAGTAAGCAGTTGAATTTGCCAGTTACACCTTTACTCAGAAATAAATCTACTTCTGKAAATCAGACCAGACTACACAAAAAAACAAAATAAGGCCATTTTTGTCTTTCAAGGGATTATAATTTTATTCTTTTACATCAGGTCTGCATTTTGTGTTTGTGTTTCTGTCTGTATTTATTTTAGGAAGAGGTCTCACTTCCAGAAATCTGTACTTAATATGCAGGACAGAAAATTTACAGTCACACACTTTAAAATCTGAGAAGAGATAGATGAATATAAAGAAATATTTTAAAGCAGGTATTTCATGCTGCTGTAATTCATTGATGTTCTCAAGGTCTCAGGTGACACATTTACAATTTGTCCCCTAAAAGCTGGACATTCATGTTTCTTATTGGAGTTGAACAAGCATGAAAATTGCATTGTATGCTTTGTATGAAATGCAGCATTCATCAGTTGTTTTTGTTTCTTGAAGGTGAAAGAAGTGTATCAATTTTATGGAGAAGATGCTCCCCTGAATGCTTTTTATTTAAATCTTGCTGAACTGTATCTCCAAAACAACGTATTTCAGTCTGTCACCTCAACACCAAGATGCTAAACCAGCGAGCACCTGTGTCCTTTTGGCAGTAAAATAGGCTTACTCATTCTTATTAATGAAAATATACCAAAACATTGCCAAAGGTGACATTGCCATTCACAGAATTTCCATTCCAATGCAGATATTTTACATTTCAGTTTGCACTTCTGTGCTTTTAAACATTTTCAGATTGGAGGCCATAGGAGAAAACTAACAAAAATTTGACTGAAAAGGGCTTCAGCAGTAAAGAGGGTATGATGCATTGACTACAAACCCTGGAAGATATTATGCCTTCTAGCTTATTGCATTTTGTTTCATGGTCTTAAAATCGAGGAGTACCCTGTGCTTTGCAAGTTTTATGTAAGTGTTGGGCAAAAAATTGTAGCACAGTTTTCTCCCATATGTTTTTTATAGTAAAATCTGCAGAGAATTGGGGACTTTTTATATCTTATTGCGTGTTGTCTCAGCTTAAAAATAAATCTGTGCAACATGAAGTCTGCATCCAGGTCATGGAAAAAGTATCAGCACTCTCTGAATTAAAAAGCAAAGTCATGTGTAGTATTTTGTCTGTGGGAAATGCTGCTATATTGTAAAGGCACTGCTGAATTTGTGATTTCTGGGTAGTTACCAGACATACACCAGATACCAGCAAAAGTGAATGTGGAAAAAATTTTGCAATATCTCCTTAGAAGTGAGACACAGCTTGATGTGTATCCCTGAGTGGAAAATACCTGATCAATACCAAGCGAGTAAGTACAAAGAAAAGTAAAAGAAAAAAAAACCCAGAAAAATTAGAGGATAAAGAAAGGCTTGGCATATGAGATCCTCAAAAATGTTTTGTAGAAAGGAAAGAGAAAATAAAGAAACAAATAAAGGAGTCTAAGAAACCAGAGTCCTAGGAATTTTGCTCTTTGACATTCATGAAGCATAGGGAGATGTTGTAGTAAGTCAGATTGTTGTGGAAGGAGCCAAGGAGGAGGACAAAAATTTTAAAACATAGATAAAAACTATAAAACTTGCTCACCATTTTCTGTAGCTGCTTATGGCTTCCTGATGCTAAAGGCAAGAAGGTTTAAGAACTGAGACTTTTACTATCCAAATGGTGTGGTCTCATACTAGCAGTGGAAGTTTATAGTATAGTCATTTTTCAGGACGTCTTTGCTTCTGGAGCACATTTATGTGCAATCCATCATACATCTATATAACACAAAAATCAGTGGCTGGCTAAAATTTACTTCTAAATGTCATGATCTTTACTTTTACCACTCTTTCCTTTTGTATTGTACTTCATATAAAAATCAGGGAAGACTCACTGCAAGGTGCTTTTGTTAATAATGTCCCTCTTTCTCTTTAATCTAATTATCCTTAAGTTATCAGCATTGCTGACTCAAGGTGAAAATTGTGATTTTTTCCTTGAGAAGAAGGATTTCATTCACTTACGTCTAATTTGAAATCATAAGATGACTTGCAGAGTAAAAATAGCAGAAAGCAGAGGCAGAGTTTTGTCAAAGTGAATCCTTCTTTTTTCACCACTTTTGATGAAGGCCATACATTACACAAATCTATGGCAATTTGCTCAAGGATGARCTGGTTGGGTCTTTTAGGAAAATTCTGGCAACAATTAAAGCCGTTTTCTAAGTTTAGTCTGCAGTTAACCACCAGCATAGAAACTTAATTACAAATAAAAATCAGACTCAGGATGTGCACCTTGAAAATAGGTGAATAAGATATGTAAAAGGAGTTCTCTGAGGTTTCAGAAACAAGAATCTATGATTATCTAGGAGAGCTTTAAAACCTAGGTCTGACTTTAAAAATCACTGTAAAAGAAAAGCATTTACATTTCTCATAATTTTGTGCAATAGAGGATGCAAGGACATTCAGAAGTATTGAAGGTTGGGTGCTTAACTTGTAGAGTTTATATACCTGTCAAAGAAGAGACCTGGCTGAGCACATGGCCCAGAACACCAGGATGCTTTTTACTCTCTGAATCTAAACAACTGACAGCAGAGAGGAGGCCAAAGTTGTCTCCTCTCTTGGAGACACGTCTCTGTGGCCCCAGGCCGAAGCTCTGAAATCKGTGCAAAGTTTTCCATTGGTATCAGTTGGCTCTGGATTGAGGAAAAAGCCCTGACAATATAGGTACAGGAGAAGGATGTTGCTCATATCAAAGTGATGAAGCAAATTCTTCTTGCTGCTGTTTGGGCCTTTACAAGTTCCTTGCATTGTTGCATCCTACTTTCACTGATGTTGAGTTTCTCAGAAAGATGCTTCTTAAGATGCTCTACACCACTGTGGTGTTTGTGAGGTCCCTAGGATGAGGTGAGAGATGGGGAATCTGACTCCATGTTCTCAGAAGGCTGATTTATTATTTTATTTTATGATATGATATGATATTAAAACTATACTAAAGAAAGAGAAGGATACTTATAGAAGGCTTAACAAGAATGATAATGAAAGCTCGTGACTGACYCCTCAGAGTCTGACGCAGCTGATGGTGATTGGTCATTAAGTAAAAACAATTCACATGAAACAAATTAAACATTGACGAGTTGGTAAACAATATCCAGACCACATTCCAAGGCAGCAAAACAGGGAGAAGCAATCAGATAATTATTGTTTTCATTCTTTWCTAGGGCTTCTCAGCTTCCAAGGAGAAGAAATCCTGGCGAAGGGATTTTTCAGAGAMTATGACACACCACCATCCCACCCCGAGTGTCAGCAGCCAGCATGAAAGCAGAAAGGTAGGAATGAAAAGGCCAGTCCTGCTAAACCTCTGGATGATGGATCATGCCAGCATGCTGTGCCCTTCTTGCACAGGCTGTGATGCAATATTTGCCCTTCAGTCATTTAATGTAGAGAAATAAAAGTGGAGCCACAAAAAATCAGGGCATATCTAACTCAAGGTCTATGAGGACTGGCCTGGGTACAAGGAAGAGTGAGAGAAGGAGACACAGAGAGCAATCTCTCTGATTTTGAAGAATTTTTTGGCAAATAGGTAAGAAGCAGAGGGYATCACTGACGTGCAAGTGCACAAAGTCTCATCACTACTATGCTTYAGAGCACTGGCAACATCCTCACTTATGTGATTTCTCCCTTCACATGCTGACATTTGAGAGGGTTTAAGTGGAATTCCAGTATTCTTTAATCTCCTTTCTGAAAGCTGTAATGTGTAGCAAAACCCTTCAATATTGTTGAAATGCTCTATGGAAATCTCAGCTGACATTCAMCTCACTAATGTAAAGTCAACCACAAACCTGTAAAGAATGCATCTTCTGAGAAACAGATTGAATTTTTGAAGAATTACCTTGAATACCAGACATTACAAGACAAAAAGAAATCTGCTAACATTGCACAGGCCTTAATTAGCATGTATCGAAATTTTCAAAGTCATTAAAAAATCATTACATGTGTTAAAAGAAGTTCATGGCTCAAAAGATATGTCTTCAGAACTCTTCCTGCTGACTTGCAAATATCCCTAAACTCACAAAATCCATCACTAGAGGAAATATTCTCAAAGAACAAGAAGGGGTAGAACTGAAAAAACCAAACAGCAAAAGCAAACATGGCAGAGCAGATCCACCAACACTAAAATCAATACCCTATCCCAGTGGAGCCATCAAAATCCATGGAACCAGACATGCTTGTCCTGAAGCATTCTTTCAGTGACTGAATGCCCTTCTGGTAACTGTATCTGCAAAGCTAATCAACCACTGTCCAGCAAGGGGTTCCCCTAAGCTATCTACAAAGGAACTTTTTCTCTCACCCCCCAGTCCTCAGCCTCGAGGGACACATACATAATTACTTCATTCTTCAGCTGGAAACTCAAATCCATGACCATGTAATGCCAAAATTCCAACAGTGAACAGAGACAGGGGTTTTGTGCCTCATTACAATTTTCTTGCTGCTCTCTTGGTTGTGCCTACTACCAAGACAACTAATTACTAGTAGTGCTTACTACTACTCTGTGGTGCAGCAAGTTCCAAAACCACTGGCCTCACTGTCCCTGCTGTGTGCTCCTCCTGTCTCTTTTTAAAAGAAGGTGGGAGATCATGATTTAGCAGCTCACAGCCACAGCATTCTTGCTTGGAGAAGAAGAGCAGCTTTTTCTGGAAGACAAACATAGTGAAAACAGAACTTAAATTGCTTCACCATGTTCATCAATATGCTGAACCATGAGCTATTATTATTTGCTTGCTGTTGTCTTTAATTAAATTTTCCTCAAAATGTACCTTGTGAATAATCTATGTACCAATTCTTTTCATCTCTCTCTAATGGATGAAAAGCTCTTTTTTAAACTTAGACTCAAAGTGGAGGTACTGAAACAGATTTTGTGAAATGTATTTTAGTCTAATTGATGTGTTTTACAACACTCCTCTAATATCACCTACTAATCAAAACTGAATGGTTTCTGTGTTTTAGAATGTGAGATCATAGATGTGCCAAGACTCTTCTGCTTTAATGAGTGAGATATGAAAAATGTGTGAATGAGACAGTAGATTATTTACTGAAATATACTTTGCTCAGTTTTTGTCTCTCAGAAAAATTTGTTTCACATTAAGAGCAACTAATTAAGACTTTGGAATGAAGACTTTTCTTGCTTGAAAACCAAGTTTTAGCTTTCTCTTAAATACCATTTGTAATAAATAGGCACATTCTGTGTTGGTGCAGTAGTAACACAAGCTGGCTTCTCTGCATTCTGAAAGAGAGAAATTCTCTGCTTACATTAGTAATGTTCAGCTGTAGACTACTCTTCCATTTCCTTTCAGAAATAACAAGCCTCAGGGCCAAGCTTTCAGTTTGTGCAAAACATCCCAATCCTGTGTATTTCAACATCATGCAGGGAGTTTCTACCAGGTGAGAAATTATCTCAACTGGCTGTATTGGATCTCCTCCCCCAGTCCAAGAAAACCTTTTTGTACTGGGGCAACTCTGTCACTTTGCAGGGAGTACCATCTTCTGTAAAGGTAGGACCTAGCAGTTCCCATTGAGTGAAGTCAGTATTCAGAGATGTTTTTCAAAATGATTTTGGCAACTGACACACGTAAGCATCTTGAGTGATTTGTTTTCTAAAAGAGTTAGATATATAAAAAGAGGGAGGCAATATTTATCTTGCCGTTCAGCTCATAATTAGGATTCTACAAGTGCAGACCCACTTTGACTGCAAATTATTAATACTAGTTTTGTTTATTCATGTTAAAGGAATGTTAACAGATCAGTTTCATGCATCTATTTAATAATTTAATTCTTTACTTGTATTTGGTTTATATCATAAATTATTATCTTTAAAAATAATCTTCCATTAACCTTAAATAAGTGTTAAATAAATATTTGGTTTTATGAGCAAAGTAATTTTGTCTGAGGGTAGAGGCATCCAGATATGCTGCTTTGTTTTGTAAATGATGTTTTCCCAGATCTTATCACACTAGAGTGACCCCTCCATGGCTACGTAAAGATCAGGAAAGAATTAAGCCAGAATAAGCATAAAATTCTGTTTTAATCTAAACTCTGCCTCAAAAAGTGTCATCCTTAATGAAGGATTACTGATCTGTTTGATATACCGTCAAAAATTACAGCAAAATACATTTCTAAAATATGCAGGAGTGCAAGTCAGGTTTCCAGGGAAAACTGAGATCTAGGCACTTAAGATTTCCATCCATAGGTTTGAGAATAAAAAGGATGGACTATTCCACACGGAGAGCCCACAATCTGTAGTCAAGACAAGATAAATAGCAAATAAATAAACAATCATGCAGTAGGGGCATAAGGAGTGATTGAGAGCCACACCTAAACAAACAGCCTAATTCCTACTACTCTGAATTGGATTCCTTTCCTGAGTCAGTCGCTTGAGGACACAGTCTGAGCTTTGATCTCTGGAATCACGGTACTCATTATGGAATCATAGGATCATGGAACCACAGACTCATAGAACCATAGAGTATCCAGAGTTGAAAGGAACCCACAAGGATCATTGAGTGCAGCTCCTCACTCTGCACAGGACACCCCAAAAATCGCACTATGTGGCTGAGAGTGGTGTCCAAATGCTTCTTGAGTGAATTCTGTCAGGCTTGGTGCTATGACCACTTCCCTGGGGGGCCCTTTCCAATGCCAGGAGAGCGCAGAAACCAAAGCCTGTGATGCAGAAATCCCAGTCACACTGCTGGGTAAGATGTTCTTCTATCTGAAAGTGCTTTCTGAGGGTGACATGGGAACTAATTAATAAACTCATGAGGTATTTTTACCTTTCAATACCTTGTGAGAACCTTTGAAAATTCCCTCAGTCTTCAGAAAGAAACTTTCTTTCCAAGATGGTTCCAGAGCATCAAAAAATTAAAAGAAGAAGAAGAAGAAGAAGAAGAACAACAACAACAACAACAACAACAACAAAACCTCTTAACTTCTAGGAATCTGAAAGGATATGGGAGAAAGACACATATGTTTTATAGACCTCTGCTGCTGGTTTCATCTCTCAGTTTTCTTTTCTAGAGACATCATCATCTTTTCAGATGCAGGAAAGAGTCAGAGACATCTTCTGTGCAGGACAGCACAGCAGCGCTGCCAGCGCTGCCGGAGGTGGCCAGCCAAAAATGGTGGTGGTGTGTTCACACCATGCCAATCCCTTTGTCACAGTGTTATCTCCACACCAAAGCACTCAGACCATCTGTGACACTGACAGCTATTATGTGGCACTCGCAGCTCCCTCCCAGACATCAATTACTGTGCTGCTGGGTGGCTGGAAGTAATTCATTTTTGCCATCAATCATGCAAACCCTTCCTCCCATACTCTGCTCTCATTCATCTAGGTGAATTGGCAGTTGTCTGGACACATGCACAAACAGCTCCACTCTGCCTAGAAAAGGGAAGAACTGCTCACAGCCTTTAAAAAGCACATGAACATATTTTCATCAGCGAAGATGGTTGAAAACTTTTAATAAAATGACGATGCTTAAAGTGACTGTGACAAAATGGTAATCTCCAAAAAGTGTATTAATTGCAGGAGGTGTAAATATGTACCTCAGGCTAGAGGGAGCAGAGTATCTTTGAGGCCACATTTTCAAACAGGAAATAGAGGTGAAGGGCTTTATAGAGTTTCATCATGATTATATCAATTTGTGGTGGACAACAGAAGTGAGTCTAGCCCAGATTTGTCACATTGCTAAAGATCCATTGCCTTCCTGGCAGTACTGCTCTGAATTATTCCATTGATGTGCTTCCCTGGCAGTATTTTCACTTTGACTGAAGATTTTAAGTGCACTTTTCTTTCCTCTCAGTTTTTGGAAGCCACATGAGGGAGTGTTGGTTCACAGAATTCAAGTGAGTATCTGGTGTAAAATCCTGTGTGCTTTTTTATCTCTGGAAAGTGTCTCAGAGTATTTTCATAGCTCTGTGTACTCCTGAAAGCCCTCTGAGAAAAAGAAATGAGCGCTTCCATTGCAGCAGGAAATGTTTCATTAGCCTGATGGGCCTTTGGACCAGCAATCTCACAAACACCCTCTGCCCTTCCAGTGGCTCTTCACCAGGAATAAACAGGCTCCAGCCGCCTCAGGGAGTGGGGATTGTTTCCACAGTGCCCCTCTGATGAAAATGGATTTCTTGTTGCTGCAGTATGGTTGGGTTGACTCTAAAATCTCTGGTGTCCAGGACAGGACAAACCATGGTCTGGCTTGAGGGCTGAAACCAAGGAGGTGACATGAAAGTTGCTGTCAGTTTGCTGTGGTTAAGTGGAGGGGTTTAAGAAATGCTGCCCTGTGATCTTGCAATTTATCTTCTCTTAAGGAGTGCCTTATTCCTGGAGCRCTACAAAGCTGGGATATTGATGGCGAGAGTGAGGAAATACTTGGTTCCACCAGAAATTAGAAATTTGAATCTTCCAAAAAGGTACAAATTTTTGAAAACCCATCTGCCTAGAATGAAGTCTTTGATCTTCTCCTCTTGCACTTCTGCAGACGGCACTTTCCTTTCTAGYGAGATGACCATGATGTCTTTTTTGGGACTGTCCTCACGACTATGGCCCATGAGTTTCTTTCCCACTAAGTTGGGGAAGGAGATTCCTGCTTACAGCCTTTCCAAGGAGCTGTTAGGCTAAGGGCCATGAAAACAAATACGCATACAAGAAGTTATCTGCACTTTCTTATGATTGCTAATATCTAATTTGTCTCCTCCAGGAAAAAAAAAGGATAACTTTTTATCTCTGAGCACAATATATAGCACCTTAGACAAAGAGCACACAAATAGCGCCGCTGCTGCTCCAAGAGTAAATTAAATTCCGCTCCTGACTGAGGCGAATTACCCGGCTGAGATAAACTTCACTAATGTAATGGCTTCTGGGGACAGTTCACATTTTCCTTTAGTCTCCTTAACTGCTGCTSCTTTCCCACGCTGGGCTGCATTGTGAGGGAAATCACTTGATCTGCTGCAGTTAAGGATGTCTCACCATTCCCATTATAAGCTCCTTCAAAAAGGCAGCGCAGGCTCCAATCTAGCATCAAAGTCAGAGAAGTAAAGCAAAGATTTCAATGTGTTTTTAAAAAGATTGTCTTTTACGTTTCCTATAGGCAAAAGTCCAAACAAAATACGTCTTGTCTTTGGAGCACTTTGCTGCTTTTCTACTACACAAAACAGCTATTAATTTCTCTGCATGTTTATAGACYTTAAAAAAAGAGAGATAAAGAGTCCCTGCTAAGATTTAAAAAGAAAAAGAAAAAGTTAAAATAACAGTAGCCACATTGGAATTTAAATGTTTCTACTTATCCCTGAGAAATCTTTTTTCTCCTTATGAATAGCTGGCTGAAAATCTGGCGTGTGGATGCTGAGCTTTTATATCCACATTCTCTTTTCCTTGCAGGTAAACACATGTTTCCAATTAAGGAGGAAAAAACGAGAGATTTACCCAAAAGTAAAGCAGCCTGGAAGGTCTCACTTTCCCTGTCAGCAGCTTGCCCCTCTCCTGCTGCTGCAGTTCACRCCTCTGTCASCACTGCCAGAGCTTGTGGAACTGTACGGGAGGATGTCTGGGAGGAGATAAAGGTTAAAAACACAAAACTTTTTGGCTATGTTCTGAGCCCAGACTGACATGAACTCCAAACAGTCAGTGATGCTCTATCAGGGATAGAGCATTTTTGCCAGGAATTTAATATTTCTTTTTGTACAGAATGACCGACTCTGGAGTAAGGAATCTCCTTTACATACTGGGCTGGCTGAGGTTAAAAGATGATGCTCCTCTAATCCAATGGCTTTCAGATCTATTGAATCTCTCAGAAATCTGTGCAATATTGATAGACAGGCATTACTCTTTTCCCATCACCACAAAGCTGCCAATATAAGTCTTTCTCTTTCAGACTGGACAGATATGARAAGACTATATTGGACTTTATTAAATAATTATTTTAATGTTATTTATTTTTTATCATTTATTATTTTCATCTGTTATGGGACAGAGATAGTATTTATCAGGTTTTGAGAAGACATTAAACTGAAGGGAGCTGTAAATCATTCTGCTTCTTTGAATTTTTCTGTAATCTAACAGATAGTCTCAGACTATGAAATCAGCAAGGAAATGAACATTGACTCATCTGAAACATGTTTTGATTTTGTCTCGGTATATATACAAACAAAGAGCATTTGTCAATAATGGATTGCAATATGGGCTAAGCAGAACTAAAGGCAAATTGTAAGCTCCCTTATCACCATGTTGACCTTATAAGACTTCCCTTTGTCTGAATAAGAAAACACTTCTAGGGAACCTTCATGCCACCATCCTGGGACACAGGYGGACATTACAGGAAACACCATCACTGCTTTACCTGTAACCTCATCCATAAACACTTTGGAAAAGATGGAAAAAGAGATATTTCAGACGTAGACCCAGACTTAATCAAGGCTCTGTTTGCACCACTACTCTCTGGGAACCATTATGGCTGRTTTACAAGGCACTGGGTATCTCTCTTGATCTTTAAATCTACTGGAAAAGCAGCTCTTGCCCACATTCTACTCTTTCCCAGCTCAACCCAAAGCAGATCCAAAAGCAATGTTTCTGCATGTYTAACACCCCCTAAGCAGTGTCTTATGCTGTGTATGTTAGGGATATAGCARAGGTCAGTTCAGCATTCTGGATTTAGGGCTTCAGCCCTTTCCTTCCCTGCAGCCCTTCCTGCCATCTGTGGCTGTGGCTGTCYCTCCACTCAGGATGGGTATCCCAGCCAGAGCTGCTTAGCTCACTAACGTRTTTACAGGGAACCTGAATGGTCACAGAGCACTCTGGGTGTCATGGTGATGGCAGAATGCTTTACTGACTAAAATCCCTTGTCTCTTGGATTTCCCATAGGAATCATAATGCATCAGTCTCTGCCATCGCTAACACATCGCTTGCTTTTTTGGGGTGGCAGGTGTCTGTGCAGTGCTGAGCTCAGTACCCACATTTACTGGTACTAAGTGCAAAACAACATGGTTGCAGGGACTTATTTTCCTTATGCAATCACTGAAGCATATCTGCTATCTTCACATTTGCTGAAGGTTAATAGCACTCAGCTCTCAAATTCATGCTTTGGCCTATCTGACTTCCTGCTTGGAAAGCAATGTGTTTATGTTCTCTGCACTGACAAAAACAGAGTAGGTGAATGATAAATGCTGTAGCATTGTGTGCTGCTCCTGATAATGYTATCTCTGAAGATTTAAATAACCCACATCATTACAGAGAAGCTGCCCTCCTCTAGGTAAGCACAACAGCTGTTTGCACTGCTAACATTGAGCTGCCATTATTTGCACATTAACTGAGAAAAGTTTAAGGTTTTCTGGGTTATTTTGCTCATGTTGGTAAAATGATTTTGTTTGCTTAAGTTACTATTTTCTAATTTACTTCCATTTTCTTGTTAAGGATGACAGACACACACTATATCAGAAATGCTGTATTCTCTTGGTAAAGGATATACAGATAGGCGTGTGATTTATTTTCACAGGGCACGACAATTTTGTGCTGTTGTGGTAAACCCTGGAGAATGTGCTCCAGAAAATCTGGTCTCACATAAAGCAAAGTGGAGCAAAACAATCCATAATCATACTGCATTTTCAAACCATTTTCTCTCTGGCCTATAGGAATMAAGGAAAATACAGATCAGAGAAACCTATGTGACTCAACAGGGAAAACCTTAACCAAAGAGCATGTTCTTATGGGCTACTGTACCAGCAGGCAGCTYGAGAGATACATCTTCCTTTTCAAGGGGCAAGAGGGAAAGATTTTCCTCATGCTCARTGAATGGGAATCAACGCCAGACAAATGATCTGGAACAGCCACTATTTCTGCTCTTCTCATGTCCCACTTATTGCTTACATCTTGCCTTAAATGGCTGTTGACAAACCCCTGTCCCAGTCCCCAATTTTCTCAGGTGTTTTCACCCTTCATGCTCCTGTCAGAATTTCCTGTCCAATTTCAATGTCTGGCTTGCGCAATTTAATCTCTCTCTTCGCTCTTCTCAAAATATTTCATCTCCTCCTCCTTCACCGACTTCCCTTCTAAAAGTCAACTCTCTAACATGACCTATCTTATAGCAAAGACTTTTCCACCACATCACTGCGCAACCAGCTTCTCTCCCATAATCTCCTATTGCCTTGGAAAGAGATGCTTTTTTTTTTTTTTTTTTTAATGTGAAGTTTCCCACTGCCTTTGTCCAGGATTCATCAAAAGTGCTCAGAGGAAAGGATAGTACTGTTGTATTTATTTTTGTTAAATAAGGGTTTTCCTTTCACCTTTTATTTATCTGTAGACAACATGGAAATTCTGGATACAACCTGAAATAGCAAAATACATATCTTGATTTCCAAGCTGTTTTGATTTGCACTGCAGCAGTGCCTCCTGGGAGTTACAATTGAAGACCATGTTAACATTCTCAGTCTTTGTGACTGAACAGTGAGATTTATTGTCCTTTTCCCATTGCACAGCAACCTTTACACAAGATACTTTCCTAAAAATTATGTTGCTCACCCTCTAGCTCTTACAGATACAGCCCACTGAGGAAGACCACCAGAACAAGATGACTTGGGTGAGACCATGTTTTTTCACGTGTCTGGCATGTGAGACTGCGTATCTTCCTACTGTGGAAACCAAAAGATATTTAGGACCTCATTTAGTAGGATGGATTTAACTAAATAATCTACCAAGTTTGGGATAAGTATTCCTCTAAAACGTAATTTCTCTCTCCACCAAGTCTGTCCCTTCTCACAACAAAGTTAGGATAGAGCATTCAGCAGCAGAAAAGCGTGGATTTAAATTTTAATGTGCACAGGAGATCAATTAATRTGTTTCACATGCAAATATGACAGCAATGACCCTGATTCAGAATGCTTGTTATTTCTAGAGTTGGCATATGGTTCTCTGTAACAGCAGGCATAATGATTGCAATAAATTGCCTCCTAATGCTATGTAATGAACTCTGATTTGTGTTAATTTGGGCAGTACTTAGCAATTCATGTTAATTTTTTAAATCAGTTTTGTAAGACACTGTATATGAATTCAGCTTAATGTTTGGGTTTTTGGCAATGTTAAGAACACAGTCTGACATACAAATTCAGCTTTTGTGCAAAACCATGAGTCATTAATAAAATGCAGAACTGCAAGAAAGACAAACCTCAAAGAAACTGAGTTTCAATGTCCTTTAGGTAAGGTATCTCAGCTAGAAAGGGACTGGAAACCACTTGGGGAGGGCTTCTAATGTTTTKGGGTTTGTACAGCATCTTGTACACAAGAGGCATCATGGTAAAAATCCCTCTTGACAAATCATAGACAATGTTAATGTTGTGACAGCAGAACAACTGCCATTGGGAGGAGAATGTTATGGAAGAGAATGAATGGGAGAGAATAAATCAGCAACTTTTACTGTTCTTGTTTTTATTTTATTTACTACTGATTTTGTGCTCTGGATTCTTCTGGACTCTCATAAACCTGCTTATTTTAACAGTCAATAGGAGTTTTCACAGGCTCCAAATTAGGCATGACTTTATGTACTCTACTAAGCAGGCATAAAATTACATGCTACAGTGCTCTCCTGGACTGGTGCATTAATCAGAGATTTAGTGCCCAGGAGTAATCTTTTCTTGATTAAAATCTAATTCTCAGTGTTATCAACAATTTATGTAATAAAATCAGAAAACAATGTTGGACTTATAATAGAAACTAAGATGCAGCTGTAAATTAAACAGGGCTCTTGCATCACCATTATAAAACTAACTCATTAAAAGTGTATTTTGGAATCCTAATTGTTAGGTTTGCCCATTTCTGTGGCTTCTCCCTCCATGCAATCAACATGCCCAGATTGCCATGCAGATAACTAATGAGTAGTAGGGAAAATCTCTGACTTTATATGAAACAGCTCAGTTATTACATCAGTTATAGTRGTTGAATGTGGATTTAGTAGCCTGATTCTAGGCTGTTTTTTTTAAGTTCTACAGGTAGATATAATTATAAAGACGGTTATCTGAATATTACAATATGAGTACGAAGTACACTTTCTCATCCCTGTAAAATAGGAATTTAGTGCAAGATTATATAGGTCCATCCATCAAATCTTTATCCAAATAACGAGAGAGGCATGATTAGAAAGGCCATGTAAGACTGTCAGTCATGGAATAGCTCCTTTCTTCCAATTAACTCTGGATTAGGTAAGCGACTTGCTAATACAAATATTTGAGGACACATTCTCTTAAAGCTGAACCACTTTTCTAAGTTGTTCTTKTTTGCTAAAATGAAGCACAAGGATGTACTTTTGGCAGTTGTTCCTCTCTCTAGCATATAAGTTCAAAGCACAATAAGTTGCAGATTTCTCTGAGGGCTGCCTGCGTACATTCTTTCTCATTCCTGTGAGGGTGGAAAGGCAGAGGGTCCTCAATAAGAATCCCTTTTTGAGATAATTTTTTAAATTCTCAATTTCATAATGTCTTTCTGTATGTTGTAAACAMGTTCACTACCCTTTATCTTGACATGAAAGGTGAATTTTTCAGTGGAGCAGCATAAGGCAGTGTCAGATAATCCCTAAAACATTCCTGTTATGCTRCTGAAGGGAAACAGAGAGTATTACATCTTCCTCTGCACTCAGTTTTCCAAAGTCAGGATATAAAGGGTGAGACTTGGATGGTCACTGGCTCCACAGTGTAAGAGACTTATAGATCATAATTTCCTCACACACTGTTAAGATCACTGAAGGACTATGCCCACTATGGCAGAACGGAGAACCTGCTCAATCACCTGTGACCCCTGAGCACATCCTGCCCTCCAACCAAATATTCCTACATAAATTCCTGGAAGTTTGGGCAGTTAAATAAGCACCTGACTGGAACCYGAGATAAGGTAAAGGTGGTACTATTGTCTGATTATCTCAAACTAGGAAGAGGTAAATAAGGTGGGGGAGCACTGATAATCAACATAAAGAATACATGAAGAGAGCCAACACAGCAACTGTGCTGAAAATCAGCTCTGACTGGTCTGGAAGGGGGGAACCATGTAAGAAACCCACCAACTGAAAGGAATAGAAAGACTGATGATGAGACTTACTAGCATTGGAATTGAGAAAATCATGTAGCCCATGGACATTGATTCCTTTGTTTGATAAAATGTATAAAGGATGAGAAGTTTTGAGGGACAGGAGGAATTCCACCACAGAGAAGACCACRGTGAAGGACCAGTAGGATACCACTATATCCACAGGCATGGTGAATATCTTTCTACTTAGTCTATTTCTCTCTCACTCTCTTTCTCTCACTCCCTCCCCCTTTTCTATTTCTTTCCATCTCTCTATCTCACATTTTACTGTTAGATAAAATCCACACTATTGATTTCAGCATATGGTGTTGTTTGCATCTTTTTTTTCTGTGTAGAGGCATTTCACAATAATCAGATCTTAACACACAGGAGAGTGGCTTGTCTAGCAYGGTGCAATATTTTCCATGCTCTTTTCCACAGCTGATTGTAAAGCATAGTTAAAATATATTTGCTTCACTCATTGTCTGCAACTCCAGCCTGAAAATCTGTGTAGATTAAACAGTCTAAACAGACTCCCCTTCAGAGCTAYGCATGCCTGGGAAATCAGTCATGCCATTTAAAGACAAAAAGGCTCCTTATGATTATCCAATYTTACTTCAAGGCAGAGAATCTCATGTACATCAGTCTTGCATCAAGCAATATCTTCTGTGCCGGTGTTAATCCTGCCCTCCAGAAAGGCATCTCTGCAGATAATCAAGATAAAACATCCCTCAGGAGTTTGTTCCTCACYCATCCTTATGTCATAAAATCCATTTTTATTTGTCAGCTGAATGTTGTCAGTCTCTGCTTCCTGATCTGAGTTCCTTGCTATGCCTTTCCCATGTARAGAAGCAGTTCTTCAGTTTCTAATATTTTTCTGGGTTAGAGGGCACTTCAATCACGTTTTCACACCAAACTTCATTTGAAGTAGATGTTGAGGTTTTAGAAAAATGGAGCATTCCTATTCTGCTGCGCTTTAGGAATAAAAGACTGTTGTATACTAGCTGTATAATTTTGCATAGATAGTAACTCTGTTCCTTTCCATGCAGAAATAAGTGGGTTTTGCTCTTTTACCTTTTATAACAGTGGTCTGGTAGGAGAGGAATCTAGTTTTCTATTGATCTTTATTTGGTATCAATCCTGTACTCAAAAAGGAGAACCCCCCCCCTGAAATTATTGCATTTTTCAACAGATTCAGATTTCATATTTTAATTAAGCAAAATACAAAACTCATCCTTTCAAAAATGATAATCAGACRTCTGTAAATAAGAATTTTAAAATTTTTGTTTCTCCCAAGATGGGATTGATCAGATGCCCTTAATAATCTTTGTCAGAGGGAAAAAAGACCCCACCTAAAAAATCTCCCTACTTATATAATAATTTCATATATTTCTMATTTTCCAGTTCTTAGGAAATGTCAATTTAATTTTCACTTGAACCAGCCTTGTGGGAACCAAGTACTCATGCAGAGGTGAGTAACTATGATCCTAGAAGAAGAATTAAATATTGCTGGAGTGCAGGATATATGATGTGACACACAGTGGGCARAAAGCATTTATTTTTTCTTTCAGTCTATTCTGGATGTTGAAAAGCAATCTTGCTGGCATTTTGTGTTATTCACTCTGGACAAAATCAGCTAATAGAATCACAGAATGGGTCAGGTTGGCATGGACAACAGCAGGTCACCTGGTCCAGCCTCTCTGCTCCAGCAGGGTCATCCCAGAGCACATGGCACAGGATTGCGTCCAGGCAGTTCTTGAATATCTYCAGTAAGGGAATGTCACTGTCATATTTTCTGAAAAGTCCTCTTTGCCCAGGATTTTCTCYTGTGTTTGCTGCTCTGGAATGTGCTTTGGAGATTGTTTATCCAAACATGTGAATTGTTTTAACTTAATGGCCAATCACAGCCAGCTGTGTCGAGACTCTGAGGAGTCATGAGCTTTTATTATCATTCTTGTTAAGACTTCTGTCTATATTCTTTCTCTGTCTTGAGTATAGTTTTAGTATAGCATAATAAATAGAATAGAATAGAATAGAATAGAATAATAAATCAGCCTTCTGAGAACATGCAGTCAGATTCCTCATCTCTCACCTCATCCTGGGGACCTCACAAACTCAACCTTTCTGGCCAATCTGTTCCAATGCTCAGTCATCAGCTCAGTCAAGAAGAAAGTTCTTCCTCATCTTCAGGTGGAATTTCCTGTGCCTCACTTTCTGCCCATTGCCTCTTTTCCTTTTGCTTGAAGAGCCTGGAAACATCCCCTTGACAACTCCCCTCAAATACTCATAGACATTGATGAGGTTCCCTCTCAGTCATCTCTTCTCAAGGCTGAACAGACCCAGCTCYCTTGGCCTTTTCTTGMAAAAGAGGTGCTCCAGTGCCTTAATCAGCTTTGCCATCTTCCAGTGGACCCACCCCAGGAGACACCACATGGTAATTATTTAACCTAATACTCTATTACACTTGCTGATTAAACCTATTTGAACAATTAGTTGTCAAAGAAATAAGGTTTTACATTACCCTATTCCAAGGACCTCTTCACATGGTGCTCTGTTCCTGGGGACTTTTCACAACTCCACTTTCCAGCACCCTCTTGTCACAGCTCCAAGACTACCCCATAGTTGCTGTGAAGTTTTTGTGATTTTTTTTTAACATCCTCTGACACCAGCTTTACCTCTCCATCCTTTCAATTCTTGGATTAATTCAGAGCAGTCTGAAAGCTGTTCTGTGTTATGAATACAGGCAATATCTCCTACCTTTTCTGTACCTTAGCCCTGTTTGAAAATATTACTGATATGGGTGTATGCAAACCAGCCTACAGGTAAGTGTCCACACTTCATTCAGCTCAAGTTTCTTCATCATCAGAGMGAATCAGAAGATACCCCCTGGATACAGTTTGGCCTTTGCTCATAAGCAAGTCACCTGGGAAAAGATTTTAGAAACAYTGGTTTCCCTTTTCTTCCTCATTTCTATGTAACCTACCAAAGAATTTAATACACACAAAAAAATGATTAAACACTTGCAAAACCTGATCCCCAAGAAAACTATTTGCAAACAGATAAGCAAGCCAAGCAGGGTGGAGGGGGCCTGCATGTCTAAACAATGTAATAGGCATTTACTGCCATTTGAGCTATTTTCAGTGTCCTCACAGCATGCCCAGTATGACAATTAGCTACTGGCACTGGGAGAGAGTGACTAATACCACAAACTGGAATTTATTTTGGTTGTTCTCCCACATATCTTTCTTCTTCCTCTCTCAGTACAACATAATGGAGTTATCTTTTTWAAAAAAGAAAATTAGATACCTTATAGAAAAACATGACTTTATATATAAAGATCCTTTGAGTCCTCAATCTCTTATTTTTCCTTTTTTTTTTTCCCATGACAAATGTGATTTTAATAACTAMAATGTTCAAGCAATTATTCCATCACAGCTGGTAGGAGCAAAACATGTTGATTTATCACTGTTCATCTTAGTGACCCTCATGGGCTCAGTGGGAGTTCTTATACTCTGGTCAGTCTAGGGCCAACATCCAAGAGCTGGGAGTGAATGATTACAGTGGTAGACAGAGCAAAGATTACAGTCAAGGTTGAATTACTGCCCTGACTTTACTCCCACCATTTTCAGACTTTTTTTGAATTTGGAGTCTATCCTGAATGAATTTCCATTCCATTTCCTTTAAAGAAAGTCTGCTTAACTTTGGCATGTTAGCGACAGAATAAAATAAATAACCCATAAACCTATTTTGTGTACTCATAATCCTTGTATCTCAACCATAGCTGAATGGATTCCATTAAGGCTGCTTTATGCATCCAATAATGTACCGTAGTGGGTGCCTAGGGGAAAAATATTATGGCAGGTTATGTAGTAGTACTTTCCTAGTTACACCTTCCCAGCTACCAGCAATGTGCAGCTGAGCAAGCAGTAGTATTATACTGTTAAATAACCCTGATGGATTTTCTTCTGTGAATTTCTTCTATGAACTTGTTCTAGTGAGTGCTAGCAAGGGCCCTTTGCCAGGGACTCAGAGATGTGCTGAAGTCATGACTTTGTATGAAGTATATTATGCACCTATTATTTTATAATGGTAGCACTCACCTTTTTAAAAGATATGACTTGTGATTAATTCTAATAATTTTCAAAAAATTGGCCACATTACGCCCCAAAAGATTTAGAATGTGAGCCCGTCCATCCGTCATAGTACACAATTTCCTTCACAATCACAGATGCTGACTGAGCGCGCTTTGAGAACATTTAGCCACTCTGCTCTTAGTGATGTCAAAAAATGGTGCTCCTGGAAATGCTATGCAAATACTTAATTTCTCTTAATAATGTCTCATCAATCCCATAAGGTTATACTCTTAACATTCTGTGTTTTAATATTCCAGAGACCTGTAAGATTGCTGCTGTTGGTTCTTTCATGCTGCAGTCAAAAGCTTACAGCCATCAATATATTCTCACACACGCTTACTGAATTACTGAATCTAGTTCCAGACCTCTGACCATAAGGGACACCTTTCACTTGTCCAGGTTTCTAAAAGCCCCAGCCTGGCCTTGAACATTTCCAGGCATGGAAGAACCACAACTTGTTTGGGAAATCTGTTCCAGTGCTTCACAACACTCAAAGTAAAGAACTTCCTCCCAACATCAAAATGTTATGGCCTTTTATGTTATTAAACAAGTCTTCTAATTGTTCATGAAAATCATTACATAAAAGATTTTTATTCAGCTTGACTCTGGATTTTTAAAAGGAAGAAATGCCCACAGAAAACAGGTGCTTCCTGCAWTTTAATTAAGATCCTGCATTGGTCTGGATATCAGAAGGTGAGTGAGCTTCAGCCTAGGACTCTTGGTTCGCTCTGCTGCACAGTAATTTTGGAGGCTGGAAAACAATCAGTCCAGGATGCAGACACAGAACAGAGACTTCTCTGTTTTAGAAGACAAGAGGGGGATATATTCCTCAGAAAACTCAGAATATGCACCAAAGTCCCTGGGGCAAAGCGGGACAGTTGATGGGGTGCTGCTCCTCACTCTGGGCAAGAGGGAAGACTAGCATGAGTTTTTAGAAGCATTGACATGTCCCAAAAGCCTTCCCTACCATTCTTCTTCCTACCAATGGCCAAAAGCAACTCCATGGAGGCATGTAAGAGTAGTAAAACCACAGAGATATGTYCCAAAAATTCTTTCTGAGTGTCTCTATGACATCAGGCCTCAGTGGACATGGAGTGGAACCCTGGTGTTGTTAGAGCTGCAAGCCCAGCCTTCCTGTGCTCTGAAGGACTCTGGAACCAGAAGATCATGAGACAAATCCTTAGGGAAGTGGATAGAGGAAGGATAAATGGTATTGGGAATGGCTAGGTGGGAGAAGGGAAGGAAATCCAGGGACTGAGTGCTGCCTGAGAAAAARAGGGTTGGAATAAAAAGGGCAAAATCCAAACTGAACCTCTCTATCCTTGCTCCTTCTCTTGTCATCACCAACCACTCCCTTGGATCTGRGCCTCTGTAAGTATGGCAAAACAATTAAATATAAAGGTGTTGTGTATTAAGACCTTACATGATGAATTTTTGCATGTAGCATGTCATGAATGAGCTTCCTTCTGCCACTGGCCAATTGATTACAGTTACAGTAATTTTACTCTTTGCTCTCATTGTCAGGTTAGCAACTGAATTAAAGACTACTATGAAAGACATTTTTTATTCCAGTGCTCCTAATCCATAAAGCAAAACATGAACAAGCGACTGTTCTATTACATCTACAGATGTAATACTGACTTTGGCAAATTGTTTCACTGTACACAGAAAGTAACAAACAATCTGACATTGGTAACAATTTCTGATATAATTAGATAAAACTTACAGTTCAAATTCAAACAGCTTAAAATATATTGGTTATACTATGGAACAAAGGAGTTGGGAAGCACTCTTACCGTGTGAATTTGTAGTTCTGGTAAAAGAATTTTGCATAATTGAAACATCAGTTCAGAAATGGCCCCCAAATTTACAAGATTACAAGAGTACTTTTCTTTTTGCTTTTATTTTAAATTATGAATTGTAAGTCTTTCTTATAAGTAACTTAATACACACAAAAAGATGTGATGGCAGCATCTCCTCTAGCATTACCTTACTTGTAAAGACCGACAAAAAATAGGAGATGGGGTATCCTTAATAGGAAAAGAAATTTAAAAATTACTCAAAGCATTGAAGCCTCATAGCTTCAGCACACATACTGGACTGAGACWGACTTTAGGATCTATTCTGAAATTAGACTTGGAAAGTCTCGTTTCCTTGGGAATTCAAAGAAACAATTTATGGCTTTATTTTGAGGGCTCTGTTAGGCCCAATGTCATCAGCTCTGCATCTGCAGTTTGTTTGCTCTCTTAGGCAAGAGCTAAGCTGGCCACAAGAGAAAAAATTGTGGGTAAGTAAATAAACAGATATGAGCAGCTTTCTGGGATCTTGGGCTTGCTTAGCATTTCAAAGGCCCTCTCTTTTTAATAAGTCATTGGACAGCAGAAAGGATTGCTCAGTAAAATCTGACATTTAGAAAGAAAAAGAACACATCTTTAACAGTCTTATCCTAGCAAAGCCATGAATACATATCTACATAAGCTCAGCCAACCTTCTGGCTTCCTTTTTTTTCTAATTATATTGCTCAGACAGAGAGTTCTGTCTCCAGGCTTGAGTCAAAGGTCTCTGTGTTTTATCTAGCATGGATAGAACTGATTGATGACTGCTGATTCCCTCTCTGCATGGGGTGTTGCTGGGTGCAAAGGTTTTGGGAAAATGTGGCTCTTGACTGCAGTTCCTGCCTAGGACTGTAATACAYAACCTACTGTCTCCTACCTGACCACTCTAACTCCTTTTAAAAACATTGGCTTTGCTGTACATTAATTAAGGTGGATTCCTTACGTCCTTCAGCTTGGGGGTTGTACTGGGTGATGTGCAATGGTCCCTTCAAACCCAAACTATTCTATGATTCCCTGTAAAGCAGTTTTTCAGATCTGAAATCAATACTGTGGCTATACAACAAAGGATTTGTGCATGGTCCAGCAGGACCAGCCCATCAGCACAGTGAGGCTCTCACTCGGCTCATAGACTTTGGGTGCTCCCTCTTTGCCTGCCTGTTATCCCTGGGATTTTCCTTTGAAGCCAACAATGGAATAACTTGAATACTGGGTGCAAAATACCTGATGAAAGCTTTGGTCCACTGTGAGCAGGATTGCAAATCTTTGGCTTCATTTGAAGTAGAGCAGGGTTCATTTGGATGCTGCTTTCACTTTCAATTAATGGTGGCCCTGCTGTGCATTTGCTTGTTATGTGATTCAGCTGTAGAATGACAATCCTGCAATGGATACTATTTTGCAATTAAATCCAGAGCCTTTGATATCTTCAGCACTTGCCTGGACAAGCCTCTCAGAAGTCTGATCTAACAACAAGCCTCCAGAGGACCCTTCCCACACAAATCTTTCTATGATTCTAGCAGGGCTTTTTCATCATCCAAAAGAAAAGGTTATTTAATATAGAAAGAGGTCTCTTCCTCATGTGACATGCCAACACTTTGCTTTATCACTGATAACCATAGAAATCACTAATGTAACTCACAGCTCAGAAGTTTTAATCTATTCTCCCAGCTAGTAGTGGGGTCAGAAAAACTGCAGAGGTATTTCTAAAGAAAAGGGAGGCATGGCTCCAATACTTTTCTACCAGAAAATGATTCAGTGGAAAACCTGCTGAAAAGGTTGAAGTGTAGTTAAGCATGCAGATAAAGAAAAGTATGACATTCACCTAAAATATCATAATTAATGAACAAATGTATCATCCTGAAGTAAATTTGACAGTGTGGTCTCATTAAGTTCACAGCACTATTTGCTCCAAAGTAGATGACTTGTTCTTTTTATCCCTTTAAATACAAAAGCATGTACAAAGAAATGCATTTTCCCTGAAGGTCCCATGCATGAATTGAAGGTAATGCAGGCTCTGGATTTCACAGGCAGGGTAGAGATSTGGTTCTGCTTAAACAGGAAGATCTATCATCAAATGATAAAAATTATTACAGATCAGATAAACTCAGTGTAAATATATTGAGTCTTAATGAATGAAAACCTGGACCTGCAGGTTTCTTAGGCTACTCACAGTTAYTGATCCAGGAAGCTGGCAGTTGGTTGGCATTGAAATATGGGGCTGCTCAGGTTTTGGTATGGAAGCTTTTAATGGAGAAATGTCAACAGCTGCAACAAGCTGTGAAAGTTGAGGCTACAGCCCCAGCACAGACAGGTTCTGGTAGAAATACTCATGCAGAATTCTCCCAAAGTATCTCCTCACTCTGCCTGTTCCCACAGGACCCACAGTACATGGTCTGTCTGTTCTGCTGGCTACAGCAGTGATGTTGGCAAACACATCAGGATCCAACAGGCCTTTAAAAAACATCATGCCTTGATTATGCATGCTGGTTTCACTCTTCATGTTTTCACCAATATCATACATATTTGGGAGMCTGATCACAAATGTAGGAGAGAAATTTTCAAATCTGTTCACCCCATCATGTACACAGGACTTTCATCAAAAGGCAATGAAAGTACAATTCATTTTTTTCAATGAAACAGAGACATTCAGATGATTTTATAAAAAACTCTACCATTAAAGGCTCACTTCATATGTTTGTGTTTAAACATCTTGGCTAAGATCATCTAGTGATTAAATACAGAGTAGAGACACTAATTTTTGGGGAATGTTGGCCATAATCCCCCACAGTAATCTATTACATTGTCACTTCTATAATGGATGACATCAYTTCTCTTTGACTCATCTTCCTTTAAATGTCTGTAAATGCTTGAAAAGGATTTCATTSTTAAGATAGAGAAGGTTTCCTCATACATCACAGTTAACAGGAGGACTATCATTTCCCTCATAATTCAGTCTTCATTCTGTCCTCATAAAGCCAACCAGCTGAAAGATATCTTCTAACAACTGCAGCTGCTGTTACTCTGCACAAAATGTCAAATAGTGCCCTTAATTCAGACAGTCTCCATTGTTACTGTATGCTGCTGGCAATCTGTCAACATTTAGCGAGGATTTAGTCCTTTGGTACAGCCCATCTTCTAAGAGTTTTATGTAATACATGGTTCTTTATTTTATCTGTTGGCCACTAAGAAGAAATATTGTAAGTGATGTTAAAAAAAAGGAGCTTCCTGGCAACTAACTTCTTGTTTGTAACAGAGACTTAGAAATCTGATATATAAAATGGAAGTGGAAAATGGACTGCTCTAATGTTGGCTCAGGTTAAGATTTTAGTAATGTCAGTGTTTATGTAATACAACAAGCCAATCACTTTCCAAACAACACCTGGTATGGTAATATAGAAAATCCTGGAGCTGGAAGATGTGTCATCATCACACAGCTTCACGGAAACTATTGGAAGGGTGCAGAGAAATATCTTAGTGAGCCTTTTGCTTTATGAGTCCTAAGCACATCTGGACCGTATTTCATCTTGTTTTGGAGATGAACCACCTCTGTTCTATGCTTTCTTCTTTGTTCATGCTCATGTATATTTGTGCAACATCAAAAAACATTTGTCTTATTGGGTGAGCTTCTACAGACCTTTTTCCTACAGCCTGGAGTTCGCTGACACCAGCTTTGGACTGAAGCATGGGCATAGCATGTGCACTACTAATGGATAGTCCGAGGTTCCCACACTAAATGCTTCTTCTTCCTTGCTATATTTCCTTCACAGTTACTTTTATGTCTTCCCCAGACAATATTTCCTTGTTGAGCAAGCTGTCCAGCCACTTGCTCCCTGCTCTGTGCATACATCCAGGGTTGCCCCATCCCAGGYGCAGAATCAGTCCCTTGCCCTTGTTAAACTTCATAGAGCTGGTGATTGCTCAGAAATCTAGTTTGTCAAGGTGTTCACAAGACCAAGACATGTGGCAGTCACTTTACTTTAAAAAAATCAGAAGCCTTTGGAGCTCTGAATCAAGCTTAGGACCCAACAATGTAAAATATGGTAACCCTCAATTTGTACTCAGTAATCAGTTAGACACGTGTTCAAACTGGAGGTCTGACCAAGAGGTTGGTTATRTGAAGAAACATAGATAGAGTGAGATGGTACTGGAATCACTTCCAAGAAGTTATTGAGGAAGACCTCTAAACATATTGAAGTTGAATGCATATTGTTTATTTGTTTTCATATGTGTCTCCAACCAAACCTTCTCTGTCATTCTAGAAGCCCGACGTGTAGAAGCCTTTCACTGATCTTCCATCATCTTAAGGAATTTATTAAATTGCCCATTCCCAATAAATTTTCCTTCAGGAAAGACAAATCCAAACTTAAGGGTTAGAGAAAATTTCAGGCATGAAAACATGCAAGCACATTATTCATGAAGTTTGTTGCATATTAATATAATACTGTCTGATCTCATTGTTTATGCAAATGTTCCATTTTTATTTGAGTTCTMTTAGCTCTTGACCTTAGGGATGTCTGCCAAAAAATGACTGATTTCTGCTCTTTGCTAGAGTAATGTAAATGGGCAGGGCTGGCTGGACTTCTCACAGGAGGTATAGCATAGAGTTTCAAAATGTCATGTTCTRGAAGGTTACAGACTAAACAGGTTTCAGCTAATGGGGTATCTGCAGTGTCTGAGGAAAGGGAAAGTTTAAGGYCTAGATGCTTATTACAAAGTCATCCCTGCTTCTTCAATAACTCATCTTGATATTTTTTAATTTGCAAAAATGTGTCTGTGCGATCCCATAGGCTCTTAACTACTTTGTAATGAGTGTGTATGAACAGATGGAAAATGTTTTCAATTTCTGAGAGAAGTGCTAATGGATGTCACCARCTATTAGAAAAGCTCAGGTGGTTCCATTTTGGGAGAACAGGTATTGTCATAAGCCTCTTCATTTTTAATGAAATGTTTGCTCATTTCTACCTTTATGGTAAGTTTAAGACTGCCTGTACTAGTGAAAAAAGATCAGAAATTGAACTGGAAATTATTCACTGTGAAATGGTCCAGAAACTTAAATCCAAACATTTCACTTGAAAATAACAAAAGCTTGTTGTAGGTCACACCAGTAAAAGGGAAAATTAATAACTGGGGGGGAAAAGAACCCYATCAAGGTTAGACTTCTTTTTCCTTCTTTGTAACAGATGCAGAAAAAACCCCAAAAATCCACAAAAAAAAATCATCACAGCAGAAAGGAACAATTTTTCTATGTAACATTCAATATTCWGATTTTTATCCACTAACCCAGATGAGATTTCATACTGGTTTTGAGCTCCCTCTAGCATCAGACATTAGGATCTTCCCAAGAGAAAAAACTGAAATATGAAATATGAAAGGATAAAATGAAACTCAATAAGAAAATTTTCCCTTATATATCCACACTGAAGGGCATGAAGAATTAATAGAGTGAATAGGGCTGAGAAAAACGCTAAAGAAACCAAAATGTTTTCCTGGCTGGGAATTGAAGAATGGGGGAAGGCACAGACGAATTGGGWTGGAGTGGTACTACTGGGCTGCTCCTCCTCCTCTGTTACTACAAAAGACAAAGTTCAATAATATAGATTGCTCCTCTCTGTTCTGGTGTTGGCTCACATTGCTCAGCTGTATTGAGACACTGCTTTGATCAAGGAGCTGTGAGCTGCATGAGAATATATTCACAGATAAAGACATATCAGTGTACTGTACACAGGCTCATACTTAGGAGATTAAAATGTGTAAAAGACCCTTTGTGCAAATCTTGCACTATTTCTCCATATGTCTGATGCACAAAGACCAGCCCCACAAGCAGAGCTCCTTCAGCACTCAAGCCAAACCTGAAGCAGCTTTCACCCAGCTACTGCTCCTTCTTATGTTCCCAATTCAGTTTTCAACTTGCCCAATAAARTGGGCAAAGGAGTAGCAGCTATGACAAGTAAGGCAACACCTACAGCAATCATTTCTCTACCATTGCAATGTGAAGAGTAACAGAGCTCAGAAGCAGAAATTATTTTTCTCACCTGTCCCATGAAAGGCTATYCCTGATAGCTGAGGTTGCAGGTGTTTATTCAGTGACTGGAAGGCGGATGAAGGAGCTTGAAGGGAAGTGTTAAAACCTGCTTGGTGTGGAAGAAAGACTGCGCAGAGMAGGCTCAGGGTGGAATATTCTCCTCATAGGTTTCTTCACAGCACACATTTTTTAGAAACATCTTGAACATTTATACATTTATTTTGCTCTCACATTTGATGAATCCAGGCATAGAGAAAAGTCTCTATTGTGCAAGATACTGTACAAATTATATTTCTTGGCCTCAGAAAAATTCCCCTTAGAGCCATAAGCCCAAACAGATGGACCAGACATTCTCCAGAGACTGACTAGGTGAACCATGGACTACAGCTAGCAAATACCTATATCTAAGTAGAAAAGAAAAAAAAATCAAATGAGAAATAAATTTTAGTTCCTGCATTGAAAACTGCAAAGAAAATTGATATTTTAACTTCAATCTGAGAGAAAAAATTTAACCAGTGATGGCATGTTATGCCAGTGATGGTATGTTAGCTTCCTTTTGTAAAGTAGAAATGTTTTAATGACGTCTCTCTGTCCAGCCCTGGCAACATTTCAGCATTTTCCCATTTAAGTACTTCCACAATGAGAAATGACATAGGGAACCATCAGGCATTACATGACASTGCAGCTCCCAATTCTGCTGTGTATATTCCTCTGCAGTCAGGCTGAGTTTGTTTTAAGTTTATTTTACTTCAAATGATCTTACAGCAGAAGAAATGGAAGCCTCAYGAGCAGCTGGGATATGGTAAGTCCCATATCCTGACTCATAAAAGTCGCAGGTAATCCAAAGAAAAACTATTCCAAAGGCACAGAATGGCAGTTACTTTGCTTTGCAACAGCTCTGCACTGAAGGTAACAGATGCCTTTCTTTGAAACCAGTCTGTTGGAATTTCACAGAGGGGCAAAAAATGCAGAAAAAACCCCCCAAACACAAAAAAGCCCAGCTGTCAGGTTCAAACAGCCTTGAAGCAGAGCTGCAATCCAGGGAGACAGAGAAACATGCTGAAAGTCAAGAACTGAGAAAAAACTCCTTCAGTGTTTATTGATAGAAGTGCTTTGCAAAAGCACTGTTTTCCCAACAACTGCCCAGAACTTTAGGGCTGGGCTGGCTTTGTCCATCCACATGTTTGACACCATCTACTGAAAATGGTGATCTTCAAAGACGGGTTGCTCACCTGCCCAGCACCATAACTCAAGTTGTGGCAAGAGTTACAGAGCACAAGCACTGCTTTCCACCTGCTGAGATTAACCATGATAAATGAACTTTTTAAATTCTGGCACGAAAGAGGGTTCCTACTTGTGTTTCATTAAAATGGAGCTAGTAATAAGTATTTATATCCTAAGCAGCTGGGAGAAAACAGGGCATAGCACCAATGCAATTCATAGCAGAAAGAAAGAGTCTTTTTCCTGCATAAAAGATCCTCTTGGATAAAGAAGCAGCTTTAAAAGCTGCTGCTTTCACAGAATATGACAGCTTTCCAGACAATACTAAAAAATGCTAAAAATCAACCTCCAAGCCGGAGATGAATACTGKGTCTGGAGTACAGAGAAATCGGATGAAAACTTCTGTTGACAAAGACCAAACTTGGTGGCTGAAGATGACTCAAGTTGAATTTTCAAAAGTATGAAACTAAAAATTTCATTTCTTTGTTAGTTGATAAGCTCCTTTTTCACATGTTTTGTCCCAGAGATTTGGATTATTTTGGGTACACAAAAGCTCAGCATGCTCAAACATCATCATCAGCAAAAAACTTRATTTTGGCAGCACCACGAGGAAAGGAGTGGATGGTCTTACTGTGTTGAACAAGGAACACATACAAAACCACACAGAATGCAGCTGCACTCAGTCTGTGCCTCTTTGCAGACAGCTTTTCCTCTGCTGGCCTCAGGGGCTGCTTTCCTCTTCCCTCTGTCTCCTCTATTAAAAGCCTCTCTCCTCTTCCTTCAGTGATATTCTTGACGTTCCCTTTGTCAGAATGTCTCAGAATAGTTAAATGGAGTTGAATATCCCTTTGGTCAGTTTAGGACAGCTGTCTTGGCTATGCCCCAACCTCTTGCCCAGCCCAAGGTGTTGGGGCTGGGGGCTGGATGGTGGCCCTTTGGAGGAGCAACCATGAAAGTGTGGGAGAACTGCTAAGCAGTAGCCAAAGTATTGGTGTGTTATCAACACTTTTCTAGCAGCAAATACACAGCACAGCACTACAAAGGCACTGTGAGGAAAGTTGACCCCCTCCCAGTCAGACCCAACGCATTTCATAATATACAGCTCTTAATAAAATGTATTTATTAATATGTACAGATGGAAATGGAACTGTAAATGAGTTAGAGAAATGCGAAACTTTTAAGGAAGTAATTTTAAAAGAACCCCACTCTGAGTTCATTACTTGTTCCYAAAGTCACAGCACTCTTAGTTTCAAAAAAATTGTGTCTTAAAAAGGTGTATGTGGTGGGGGGAAATCAGCATTTCTTTCCTTGGAAAGAAACATCCTCTGTTTTTGTCAAAATGAATTTTACCGTTTGAATTTAATCTGACCTTGTATCTAACTTAAGCTCTGATCTTTTGCAGGCTATGCAAACTTGGTTTGCTCTTCTTTCACAAATACTTTAAAACAAGAAAAGCATTATACAAATGTTAGCTGAGTGCCTCGTGTCAGCATTAGCAGAACAAGTTCATACAGGCCCTTGTTTGATCTGCTTGTCAATTTTGCCCTGAGAGAATAAACAAAGTGTCAGACTGAAGATTTATTTGTGTAACAGTGAGGCATGCAGTGCATGAGTTTTGRAGGACTACAGGGCTTTAATATTAATCTTCATCCAATCCACGCAGGGCACTGGTCTGGAGGATTTACAGATATCTGGTAGCCCAGATGGACTGGGAATGGTAGAAATCTAGGACAAATAGGCATGGAGCTTGTATCGTTTGACTGCATGGGGTGTGTAGCGAAATTCATGTTTTGACAATCCAGCTTTCAAGAAGAGTGCCTAGGTTGTGTCCAGTTTGGCCAGGTCACATTGATCTGGGCCTGGGACTAGAAAGATCTGCTAAATCTATTTATAGTATATGATAAACGGTTTTATCAATAGAAGTCCTAAGTTTTCTTTCTAAGTATATAGTCATCCCTCAATTCCTGCCAAATCAAGGCTGGACTAAAGCATTAGCAACATTTTGGACAGAAARGAGAAATGCAGGAGTGAAAAGACAAGACAATGCACAGGTGAAAGCCCTCTCCACCATGAGACTGTATCACAGGTTGCTTGGGCATTCAGGTACAAAACTGAGGAAAGATCTGTGTAGCCCAGCAGATTTCAGTTTTATCGTCAAAATTAAAATGAAAGGAAAATGAYGGGTTTTTCTCCTTATCTCAGCCCAGTGCCTGCTACCTGCCATGAGATAAAAGTACSAAAGAGACAGTTTTCTGCATTGTTTTCTGTCTCTCAAAAATGTATATATTTTGGGGGATATATGAAAAAAAMATGCAGAAATATTTCTACTACATTTATTCATAGTGCTGAAGTGCTTTGGATGCCTGATCATGAATATGGTGCCTGGTGGACACCAACTGGACAACACATCAGAAAATGCTACTTCCACCAATTGGTTTACAGTGTAGAAGGCCAACACAGATTGATGTGTGAGCGCAAGAGAACAGTGAGGTAATAATAGTGTAAGAGGTGCACTCAGCATTCTAGTTACTTGATTGTTTCAAGTTTTGATTATGTTMACATTGTTTCTGGTAATTTCAGATGTTTTCTTGGGTGTCACAATAAACCAAAATTTTAGGGAGGCAACAGAGATGACATTTTCATATTATATACATCCAAAGCTTCCAAAATATTAAGGAATCCCAGCAGGATGAAGAACCAAAAGAATGATTTGAAAATTGTTTGAACTGCTTTATAGGGTGGCTAACATTGCTGTATGCTTTTTTGACTACAGGAATCTCAGACAACCTAGATTTTTCAGCTCTACATTAACTAATTCCAGTCTAAGTTACTACATACACTGCCCTTGAATATTACATGCTGTAAAATGTACGTGAAAGAGCTACACTTCATCCTCAAAGATCTCATCTAGAAGAAAGGAGAATATCTCTGAGTGTTCTCACATTCTGCAAGCATGAAGGAACACAAAACAAAATGGCAATTTGCAGCTGATTTCACCCATTCCAACTTTAGCTATGGTGCTCTTCCTAGATGCTATGAATTTTATATGCTGATATTACCCCCTCTTTAGGTGTACAAGCCTTTTGCATACCAGTCTCAGGGCTGCTCCATGGGTCCTAAACCTCTCACCTTTAATTCTTGGTATCCCCTGGCTTAGTGAAACGTGATCAGAAGAATAGTCTCTGGTCAGGGAATACCYTCCTGTTTCTTGGTGCTTTAAGTACAATGCAGTTATTTAAAAAAGATTATTTTTTTCATCCCAGCTACGAATGAGCATTTGCTTTGGATTCTCAAGTCAATCACTTAATAACTTATTGCAGGAAATTTCAACCTAAATTTTTTTCACTGCTTCCAAAGTTCCTCCCAAAGAGCAATTTAGTGTTTTGAATGCCTTCTTCATAGGGTAAGTTTGCTATTCATGGTCAAGAATTTCTGTTTGTCTGAAGCTGTGAGGCAGACTAAAAAAGTTCAATGAACATCCATTTTCAGAGCACAATTAGTTCCATTTGATYCAATCCACCTTCTAGACTTTGTAGGATGATTCTCCTGCTAGGCAAGGATAAGAACTGCAGAATCAAGCAGTCTGATGATTCACAGAGAGATGAATAGGTATTTTCTAAAAATTAATAACCCCTTTTGTCTGAATTGGAACATAGTGAATACAATTGTATGTGTAAAGCTCTAAACCTCTACTTCTGCAATGAATAACTTGCAAACATTGGCCTTTAAGTAGTCTACAGGCTAAGTGCTTAAGCTGAAGTAGACTTGAGATTTTCTGGTTTGGTTTTTTTTTTTTCCCCTCTATTCTTTCTATTTCTTCCATCTATTCAATCCTGCCCATAGCCCTGACACAGGTTGAATGCAAGAGCTTCATTTCATTGGACATACTTGAAATCCTTTATAATCAACTCACCAAGCACAYATTCTATCATCTTCATGAGCTTTTGAATGCTTTTTGCCTAAAGAAAACACAAGAAARTAAGTGGCAGGAAGGTCAAGGGTAGTAGATCTGGGACAAACAGTGTAAAACAAGTGACAAGTGAAATTTAAAGTTTTATTTTCTGTKCAGAACTCATTGTTAAGCTGTAAAGGTGTCATTATCTGTTTAGCCTTTCAAAACAATTCAATAAAATAAACAAATAAATTGCATTCAGAACAGGGTCAGTATGCAAGAAATAAGAAATATTAATGGGATCCAGAGAGTTGATAATGGACATTTCAGTCCAGTACTTCTGGGCCCACCACTATGGATTTCTGCACTCAGAAAAGCTTGTGTTGCCTAGAGATTATGTTTTAAATAATCCCAGTTCCCAAAGGCCTTTACAATTTTGAATGCATCTTCTTCCCCTTCCCTCTGGGAATGAAATACCAAGCATTGCTAAGAATTCCATAAAAGAGAGTCATTGTGTAGATCTCATCAGAAACCTATTTAGATAAGAAAATAGTTCCAGAACTACAGAAGAATTGCCTACAAAGATATATATATATATACACATATATATATATAGCCCAGAAAGCAAATTCCATCCTGGATCACATCCAAAGCTGGGTGTGGCCAGCAGGGCCAGGGAGGGGATTCTGCTCCTCTGCTCTGCCCGGCCCTGCTGACAGCTCACCTGCAGTGCTGCATCCAGCTCTGGGGTCACAGCACAGGAAGGACATGGAGCTGTTAGAGTAAGTCCAGAGAATGGACATGGACATGCCCAGAGAGATGGAAAAGAAAGGCTGAAAGAATTGCAATTGTTGATTCTGGAGAAGAGAAGGCTTTGGGGTGACATAACTGCAGCCTTCCAGGACCTGAAAGGAGCCTACAAGAAAAACGAAGAGGGACTTTTTACAAGTGACAGGAGGAGGGTGGGACGGACTCAAGCTKAAAGTGGGTAGGTTTAGATTAGATATAAGAAAAAAATCTTTACTGTGAGGCTGCTGAGGCACTGGCATAGGTTGCCCAGAGAAGCTGTGCATGCCCCATCCCTGGAGTGTTCAGGAGTGGGTGGAATGGGGCTTTGAGCAAGMTGATCTAGTGGRAGGTGTCCCTGCCCATGGCTAGGGGKTTGGAACTGGATGATATTTAAGATCTATTGCAACCCAAGTCATTCTATGAGTTTATGTCATCATTCTGCGCTTCTATACTGTGCACTGTTTGGCCTTACAATAAGTAATTATAACACACACATACAAAAAAAAGGTGAGTGAAGTACCCCACTTTTCTGTTTTTAGCAGTTTTTACTCCAATATTGTACAGTGCATATTATAAAGGGTCTGAGTAAATCAATTTAAGAAGCCAAAGTATTAGTTTTCAAAGGAATACTGGAATGAAGTACTTGAATGAAGTATTTGATAGAAAGCCAGAAAAATGGAAATGCTAAGCATAACTATTATTGAAACAGCATAACTTAATGTGAAATGTGAAATCAAGAATCTGAGATTGTACTGTGAACATTTTTATTAAAAGACGAAACATTGATACGATAAAATTTGAATAAATATAAACTCTGGTGGAAGAAATAGACTCTGTGCAATGAGACATAATAGTTGCATAACCTTTAAAAAGTTATGCAACTAAACATTGTTTAGTGATGCAACCTTACTATGCTGGAATTCAATGGCAAAATGAGTCAGCAATGTAATTTAGGAGAGACTCTCTTGGTTCCCTCCTCACACAAATCAAATTTGGAGGCAGAATAATGTCTTATGATAGCAAGGCAGTACTTGTTGAATGTGTTGTGTGGCAGCTTGCAAGATACCTTCATCTGAAATCACATTTATAAAAGAAATGTTCCGTTCAGAACCATTTTTCACCCCATTTACTGACACCTAATCTATAATTCTTGAACCGCATGTAAGACATTGCACTGTGCAGAGAGCAGTGAAAAATGGCAGCGGCAGAGAACGTTTTTGTGTCTCCAGTAATTCCACAGTGCAGGGACAGGCCTATAGATTTAGCCTTTTAGTGGGTCCATGCAAACTAGGGGCAGACTAGGATAAACCAAATCTACATATGAAATTATGTAACACTATTGACACTGCCCTGAYTGGATTGCTCACTGGATTCTCACTTTTCATTTAATTCGAATCCTCCCACTTCTGGAATTATCTGCCACTGCCATTCAGACTCATCTCCAGACAGAATGAGCAATCCTCTGTCCCACTGCCATCCTATCTTTGTGCCTGGYGCCATTTGCATGTTCTTTTAATGAGATAATTCCAGTCAGTCTAATTGCAAGATGCAGAACAAAGCTGAGAAAGAAATGTAGTTTTCTCAGGAGGTGTGGCTTTGAAAGCTGTTACAAAGGATCACTATTCATGCTTTCTGAAAAATTTTGTCTCCTGCATGTCTCCATGCCTGTAATTAATGGGGAAAAAGTCATGTGAGGGGGCAGCACCTTCCCACTGCAAGGCATGGGAATCCCTAAGAGGAGACAGAAACAAGGGAAGATATCCTCCTCTGACCTGCATGCTCCCATAGGACACTTTGATGCGTCTCAGCCATTCTTTTAGTATGGGACTTGTCAAAAGCCTTTTCTACTGAGTCTGGTAGATGGTTTCAAGCAACATGAATCTTATGCCCAGACTCATGTCTAAATAAGGCTTTTCATGGTACCTCAGTTAAACAATCCTGCCTGCTCTTCCCATGGCATGAACTTCACTGTGACCTTTCAGTGATGACTCATTGCATTTCCCACTAAAGCCTTCCTATTTTGGAACCAGCTCTGCTGGATCTAGCAGTCCTCAGTTATCAGATATCACCATACAAGACAAAAAAAAAAAAAAAAAAAAAAAAAAAAAAAGACATTGATGTTTTATCTTGTTTCTGGGTTCAAACCTCAGGGAGGTGGAAGCTTCAGAAAATACCTTCTAAAGTCAAGAGCTGTTCACTCAAGTGCCACAGGAAGATTAAACATGTCTGTGAGCTGGGAGTAGAGCTCAAGTTTCTCAACCCCTTCAAATGTTCCATTCAGTTGTTTGTATTGCTTTCCCTGGTTAATTTTTAATGTTTCAAATCCATAATTTACACACTCAGACCAAAACTTGTAATTTACTCAGTTTCTCTAATGTAGTTTAAACTGTACTTTTTTTATTAAACTTTTAAAAATGCCTTTGGACAATCTGGAGAGTTGGTGACATTTCATAGTTAAATTTATTATATTTAGATTATTTTTTTTATTATCCCAAAGTCTGTTGGTGTRGGAATAGCAGCTTCAAGTGATTGTTAGCTATTGAGAACAACATTTGGATTATTACCTTTCCAGAAAACTACTCACATTTCTGCTGAAAAATTGCCTTAATTTGCTTTTATGACTAAAACTTAATGAGGTATTAATACAAAATATAATMATTTTTTATAATAATTTTAAAATTTATAGGATCACCAAAGCAGCATTCTGTCTACTAAGCTCATTTGGACGTTTGGTCTCCCTGGTAAAAAAGCAAAAAAATGTCTGCCCGTTATTGCCAGGGCTAATGATGACCTCTGACCATGGTGGCCCAAAGTAATCTCTGCCTTGGTTTCCCAGCCATTAAATATGATGGGGAATACAGATCCCTGCAGGCTGTGACCCTTCTTCTTGTTTCATCTTTTAAAGCTCCAATTCTGCAGCGCATACAAGCACAACTTTATCATTGTGACAGCACTGCTGTCAGTGGAGCTGCTCCAAGAATAAGGTCAGCAAGAGCATTCCTACAAGGCCATGGATTGAAAAATATTTGGGGTAAGATTTATTTCCCAGTTAAGAACCTGAATGGTGCCCAGCACAATAGATTCTTCTATTTGTTTGTGGCTTCCTCAGTAAAAAAGTTTGTTACGATAGTAATAAAGTGAGAAGTTCTATCTATCCTTTATCATTTTACAGCACTATCATATTTCACATCTGCTACTGTGTTTGACTTTTATTCCCAGCCCTGTTAATATGTGACATAGCCAGAGAACTGCAGACTCAGAAGATTGATTGAACATTTCTAATAAATATTAAGCTCCAGTGTTCTGCACTCGCACATCAAGAGAAAAGGACAAACACCTGCTTTGCAGACGTCTGAATTTCTAATGTGTCAGATGAAACACACTGGTTTCAATCAAAAACAAATCTACTTAAATGGATTGATGCTCTTCAGACAGGCAAAAAATAAGCATGAAATGCCACAGACTGTTTCTCTGGTTTTATTTCAGTGTCTTTTCACAAGACAAGACAATACAGTTACCAGATATTGGTCATTGAACAGCCTTTCATGAATCATTTAGGGAAAAGCTCAGCTGCTTTAGATGGCAAAATAGTGCAATGTAAGGTTAAGTATTATCCATTATTTTTGCTTGAAATGAGATTTATTTTAGCCCAGTTTCATGTTTACAGGGAACTGAGGCCAGTGGGTGACTTCTCACTCCTATGACTGAGGCCTTGAGAGCTGCCTTAATAAATCCATTGCCAGCTCCCTGCTGACTATTGATTCCATCAAGCTCAATGAACAGAAATAAGAAGTTCCTAATTTGTTGTGACTTTGCATGGATGTGTTTATTTATAAAAGCARGGAGCTGTGGCAGTGTGCTTTCTGTTCAGCACTGGTACAACTTTCTGTTGGCAAGGACTGGGGAGAGAAGGGTGGCCCGTGCCAGGCATCTTGCAGGAGATGAGATGATATTGATATTTGTGATTATTGCTTCTCAGCAGAGTGCGTGTGCTCCCCCTCCTTTGTGCCTTTTCTTTCCCTAGCTAATATTCTAAACATAACATTTTGAATATTGTTGAGAAGCTCAAAGCAGAGGAAGAAATTTTGCCCTTGTTCTGAACAAGGGGGCTCATGTTCAGCTCACAAGTCCAGCAAGACAACTTATCTGCCCTTCCTTCCACTAATTTTCTCCAAAAATAGTTACTCAGCCCTGTGAGTTGAAACTAGAAACAGTTTACTTCCATGATTAAATAACCCAATTAGCTTTGGGGTTTAATCACTAAGTCTTCTAGTTCATAGGGCAACTGGAATATATTCCTAGAATTCTATATATAGCTTTGTGGGCAATGAAAAGAAGGCACCTGGGGAGAGTTTCTGCCATCAGTCTATTTCCACTATCACTGTTTTGTTTCTTTTCAATAGCTTCAAGCTCTTCATTTCCAGGATTTTCTCTGGTTCCTCACACTTAGTTCAGCGTGAAGGATGTTTTGTCAGAAATGGAAACAAGAAATAGAGGAGTAATTCTCCATTCACTGAACAAGGGACTGTCAGGTCTCTGTGGTTCATTGGCTGCCTGTGTGAATAAACAGCTACAGACTCAACTCCAGGGAAAATACTTTTTGCTTCTTGTTGCCACCAAGCTTAAGGGTCTTCCTCAGACCTTTTGCTTTCMGATATAGGGATAAACTGCTCCCTGCTGTCTTGTCTGGAAGARTTTTTAAGCAGAGGTTTGATAGAGAGATTTGCATTTGTAACAGTCTCTGGTAGTGCCAGCTCCTTAATTCTGTATTTCAGAGCATGCAAATCTTACCAGGCAAACAATTGATAAAATTATGATAAAATTGTGTGAGGTCTAAAATAGGAATACTCAATGCMTTAGGAGAATAAAAAGTAAATTAACACGGAGATTCAGTAGTTACATTGAGAATCTCACAGTAATGCCTGCCAGATCAGGTAATACGTCAAAATTTACATTTAATTAAATTACTGTCACRAAGTTTCTTATTTGCACAGCACTTCAGAAAAGCTACTAGTTGTTTCTCAGTCAGTTGTTTTTATAGTTACCAACAATTGTATTTTTTTTTCCTTTGGAAGCTCTGGTGCTTTGTCTTCTTTCTCCAATATCTACATGGGCTGGAAAAAGAAATTGCTATCTGAGAGACTGAAATTTCAAAATTCTATGTTGCCTTAAATTGGGATGAAAATGTCAGAATAACTTGCAAGCAAAACATGCAGAAATCTTTTCTTTCTGCCATGCAGAGCATCTCATTTCAATAAGTTCAGAGCTGCTGAACTGATAATCTTATTCTGTTATTTCATCAAAAAGCAGGAAGGACAAAAGATGTTTGGACTTTTTGCAATGAACATGTCTGCATTCTGATAGTAAGACTTAATAATATCTATCTGATATTATTATTCTTACTAAGAATTTGAAYGAAAATACCATTTACCTGCAGGATATTTTAATTCTGAATTATCAGCATTTTCCAACAGGTCACTTGAGAAATTTTTCATCTCACTTAATGCRGCATTGTTGTGCTGTTATTATTATGTAGGACACTATCCTTTGTTTGCAGACAGCAGTACCTGCAGAACTTTGGATTTAGAGGACAAGACTGTGCATCCTGGCAGGAAGAAGGAAAGAAAGCAGAAGAGGATGGGATAGGAAAAGAAAAAAACCATGCATATTTAGGTACAAGTCATCAGAAGCAGATTGTTGTAGAACTGCTTGTTTGAGAGATGGATGTGGAGATGCACCCTTTACTCTTCCCACCTGAACCACTCTTCCCTCCTGCCAAGCAGGGTCAAAACAGCTGCACGGGGGGCAAATGGGATCTCTATGTCCACAAACTTCATAAAATCCCAGTAGCATCATTCTCTCCCTCCTCCCCTAAAAACTTTGCACTAATATGATTGGTGGTACCAGAATCTTTTAAGTGTTTATTTATATCCTCATTATGATTCAAATCATGTTGTCAATGTTGTCTTTACACATCCCTAACTCCTTCAGTGTACTCCTACGTGGGAGACCTGAAGAGGCACAAAAGCACTTGAACCCAGAATCCAGTTATCTCTGCTGCCTGCAAGGAATGATCCAAACTTACAGGGTAAATTCCTTTTCATTTCCTGTGCTAGGAGTCCCTGGGTCTCAAATTTGTTATTATTTATTATAACAACACAGACCGAATGGAAAATACCAACTTGTTTTTTCCTCCTGGAAGGTGAAGAACTGCAGAGAGAGGTATGCATTAATCTAAGTAATGTTAAAGAATAACTGTGAGATCTTTCCACATTAAATATGTATCAGGTAACTGAAAGGATACTAGTGCTGTGGGACTTTATGAATTTCATTCACACTTGCGTTTTTATACTTTTATGCCACTCAAATCAAGATACATCAGGAWGTGCAAATAAAATCTTGTTAGAAGGGCAACCACACACTGAAGAAGCATATGCTTATTTTGGTTCTTTTTTTGTTTGTAAGATGCTGTATTTACCATATTCAGGACCAGAATAAACTCCTGATGGTTTTACAAAAATACTTCCTACATTGCTCTTTACTCAGCCCCTCCTAAAGAGAGTCATCACTTGATCACTGCACTCCTGRTCACAATTCCACAGAGATTCACACAGAGATGATGGAGCACTAGGAGTCCAGCAGCTCACTAGTTAGGGATAKGATGGGGGAATGCATTCTCACTGCTTGGCTAGAAGTGCTGCTGTTTAAAAGGGAAGCATTTTCCCACCTGTACTGTGAAGTGCCTTGAAGTACTTGTTGAGGCACAAGCTGTGTTTCCCTCCCACCAGTGTGTACCTGGCTGGGAGACCAAAGCTCMCTGATTGACGGCCCAAGCTGCTAAACCCAGCTGCCCTCCTGAACACTGACAAAGATTACATTCCATAAAAGCTTCTCTCAGCTTCTGTGGAAGCCCTTGGTCTGCAAGACTTGTATCCTTTCTGAATTAGGATTTTCCAAATCTGTCCTCTGACCCTTTCTGTGTCATGGTGTGAGTTCCCATATGATTTCCATTTTAATAGGTTYGATTGCACTACATGCTGGCTAGATTATAAATGCTGTGCATACCTTTCCTCTCCCTTGTTTTTTTCCCTTTTCATCCTCATACAGTTGTGTTTTGAAGTAAATACCATCTTTTGGAGTAGCTGTGCACTGTCCTGAACAGTATAGCTCTTGCTTATGTGACAAGGCAAGTGTTAAACAGTAGGCRCAATGATAATAATGTTATCACTATTGCTAGTTAATTAACTTTAGCTGTGGTTTTCRAGAACAAAAATGTCAAGGGATGACAAGGGATTGACAAGGAGGTAAGCCTCAAATACGCTTWGAAGGAGGACAGAGAAGAGAAAAGCAGTCTGCAAGACCCTTGCTTCCTCTTCACTTCACAGAAGCCAAATTGGTAAAGGTAGGACTCCAGTGGGAAGTTGCCTTTCATCCTTTTTTCTGTGCTGCAGGAATATTTGCAGTTTCAGATAAGAACAAAAGTGTCATACACTAGGAAATTCTAGGGATTATTCATGTTTCCATATCCTTTAATGTAGTAGCTGTTGCACATTTGTATTTAGGGTCAGGGGGGACATTGACAACTGATATTTTTTCCAGCTGTGTCCAAGCTATTCACAGAAAGTTACACAGATGCAAATTTAGATGCTCATTAATCACATCTGGAAAAGATGCTCCCCATCACGCATAAATGCTACTAGAACCAGGTAGCAAGTTACTGTCAGAAACGAAAGGAATTCTAGTACCAAAATTGTATTTTTAACTTTTACTTTTCCTGATTTATTTGCATTGCAAACATTCCCTCTTCAGTTGCTGAGCCTTTTTACTTAGACTGTACAACTTAAAAACAACTGAACATACAAAGAGAGGTAAATTTCTACAGGGGGCCTGAAATTTGTGATAGCCTGTCCTCTCWGTGGTTTCTGAATTGTCATAAAGAGAAGAATTTATCGTTGGAAATGCTGAAAGGGTAAGAAAGTATAAATCTTTCTTTTCTAAGCAGCTGTTAGCTGTCCAGCCAAATATAAGTTATATATAGACCTGATTTGTGAGTACAATAAATAACTGGATCAAGGGAGCTGGGAGCACGTACAGGTTTAAATCTGGAAAACATATATATGATGTGTCAGTTCTGATTTCTGACAATTATCATAAAAGAGATTTTTGTCTTTATTAATTTAGCTTTGTGTAAAGCATTTTGATATATAAAAAGAGCTAGGCGTGAGTGAGAAATGAGTACCAATGCTAGTTCTGAAGGAAGAAATTATCTGCTTTTTGGAAAAAAATTGGTGTTTTGCATGTGATTCTGATGTCTTCTGTATCACTACCATCATCTTTTTTATAGCTTTGCCAAGGTTTCATTTCTCTCAGTTGCAATGTACATTAATTTGTCTTCATATAAATAATTTCTAAACAAACCAGGGCTTTGCATTCTCACAGGCACCAGAGCAAACCAGAAAGTTATAAAAAAGAAAAGACAACAATCCCTACTCAAACACTGATCCTGGCTTTTCAAGGCAGTGACCACTATCCTGACATCAGTGTTTCAGGAGTAATTAACTTCATAGATCAGTCAAAGGCTTTCAGTGGTATTGGATCAAAATTCTCAGCTCATGCATGAAACAAGTGATACAATACTTTAATCCAGAATGCACTAAAAGCAAAAGAGGGAACAAGTCAAACCACTGCACAATCAGGTGTCAAACCTTTGACCCTGCTGAGAGACCTGTGTCCCAAATCAAGTGTGTTCAAAAATTGCTTTACATTCTAGGAAGGTTGTAGGTGAGCAAGTGAAACCATTCATCCCTGGCATCCTTTGGTATAGGGCACAACCTCTTCCCCTCCCTTGGAGTAACTGATGTATTTCCCTATTTACAGAGCTAGAACAGCTCCAGAAGAAAAATTCTGCTCATGGAGTGCTGGCATACATTCAGGTCAACAATTTCTCTAAGGTATGAAAAGAAAGCATGGCATCCATCCATACCYGAAGTGTGTCCTTCATGCAGCAGTTTTCAGTAGTGAGATGTGTGTGAAGTGATGCTGACGATTACTTTGCAACTTCCTCTGTATACTAAGGACCATGACAAATGCATTTCCATTGACTCCACAGAGTCAGCTTTTTATTTTTTATTTTAGTGGATTGTAATCACACCCCTTGATGGTACCAAACACATATTTGGGTTTAAACACAGGGAGATTTGATGAGCAATGCATTGGGCAAGATCCTACYGCCATGAGCGGTTCTGCCAAGACTTTGCAAAGGTGTGTCATGAGCTGACTCCTTACAAACACTGGTGCCAGCACCAATCCCATGAGCAGTGTAGGGCACCTCATTCTTGAGTTTGGCTCATCCCCCAGCCCCAGCTGTGTTTACCAGAGGTGACATCTGAGCACTCGTATTCCACAAAGGTTTCGAAAGAAATATAGCGGCACTTCATCATCCTCTCAAAATGTTTGGAATTAATTGATACATTTTTTCTTTGCTAACAAAGGAATCTACAGTCAGGCACTGTGTGGTACCATGCCCATAAAACATTTAAATCTTTCCCCTGAGTTGAAATGTCTTGTTGTGATCCCATACTTCAAAGGAATATCATTTATCTTTCAGTTAAGCTTAACTGATGAAAATTCTTCCTCCTGGCTTTAAATACGTATGCCTCACTTGAAGCCACTTCTTTTTTTTATTTTCCTTAATTCCATATAATAGGTTGTCTAATCAAATTACTAGTTGTGTTTATTTTAGTCAACATAACCCAGTATCTTGATCTCTGGGGGCAGGCATGTTGATTTCAAATGAATTGGTTGATTTTCTGGCAGTTTATGAACTATTTGTGCTGAATATATCAATTATCATCATCATATAATCAAATCTGCCAATTATGTGACATTGTGTTAGTTCATTGAGCAAATGCAAAGAAAAGGCTGTGACCAAAATTGCTGAGTCCATACTACTTCTGTGATGTGGGAAGAACAATCARGTTGTAGAATTAATTCAGAAATGTTATTGTTAATTTTAATTATCTTCTTCTCCTTCTGTATGAAAGCTGTGTCTTGTATCCTCCTCCTTACCTCCAGTCACAAAGCTAGGCTGTGATTGCTTCTAATTATTTTATAGGACAGAAAACCTYTTTGTAAACAACTATAAGAAACACACTTCTGTGACAAGATGATACCAAACTAGACAGCATAACATCAACAAAAATGTCTGTCAGCTGTGACAACTTCATGACAGATTTATCACCCATCCAAAATGTTTTTCTCCCTGTCATGGGTACTGATGAACCATGCTTTCTGGGATGATTCCTCCCCCAAAAAACAACCCYCTCCCCAAAATCCAGAGTAGTTCTACATGCTTTTTTGCCAAAAGGAWCCAGTCATAAAAGATCTGAGATTTTTAATACATCCCTGGCCATACTTTTTAATGAGAAGAGATTTAAGAGAAGGAACAGTTTACACCGGCATATTTTATTTTCCGTAACAAACTCAGCTAAACAAAAGGCATTTGGGAGCTCCAAAGGAAGACCTCGAAGTACTCAGAGTTAGGCTGAAGAWGCTGGCTGCTCCCAGCTGTCAGACCAAGTAACTGAGGGCCATGAAGAAGGAAAGTGAGGCTTGAAGGTGTTTTACAAACCACACCATCACCAAAAATTTTGAGAAATCCTCTTCACTCGAACAGTGTCTTCTGTCCTCCTCAACAAGTGTTTTCTGCAGCCACTCTGAAAGTCACATACAACACATACAGCTCTACATATTTACAGTACAACTGTACAGACACGGTGCCCTTCTCCTTCGTTTCTCTTTCATCGTCTCTTCAGGAATGACACCCCCAATTTCACCACACCTAAAGATGGATGCCACTGGGGTAGGAGAGAAGCACACCAGCACATGGACTGTGAATGAGCACCACTTGTCTTCTGGGCTTCAGACGACTTCTCTGATGGGTTTTGAGCTGACACAAATTTAGCAGGCTCATGAATGTCATTAAGATGCTTTCTAGCATCAGTTCCATATCAGCATGGCTTGGACCACCTGACTCTCTGCACACACACACCACAGATCAACTACAGTGGAGATAAACAAGATATTTTAGTCCAGTCACCTTCTGCTGTGGTAAAATCAGCTCCTTTCCATGCTTGTGAAACACCCCTGTGAATAAATTGATATGTAAATATGTTTGTATTTGAATACATTTTTCCTAGTGCAGAAGGCATTAGAGAAACTAAGCATTGTTAGTTGTACACCAGCAAAGATGGACTGATGGTTTTTGTTTTAATCATAACAGTTGGTGTGCAATTACGGGAAAATACAATCAGTTTTMAAACTGAGTGGAGCTTACTCAAAGGCACAAATAAAAGGATGCGTTTCAYCTTTCTGCCCTAAAGAAGTAAAACTTCTTTTCCACCCCATCTAGGCTGCTTATCATATGGGAGAATCAGTCAGAGGGAGCTGGCTGGGGAATCCTCYTTCAGAGGAGCTGCTGAGCAGTTCCAAGGTGGGGTATCTGAGAACCCACAGAGCTCTGACACCCRTGGTGTTGGCTGATGCCAAACATGGAGATTTTGTTGCTCCCAGGGCTTCTCCCAGGAGAGGCAGAGCTCTTTGCCTGCAAGATGTTGCAAACTTTTTTTGTTCCTTAGGAACGCATGAATGTGTTTGGGTTTCTTYCCCTTGATTGTGCACCCTGGCTTCCTTGCAGCCTCTGGTAGCAAAGTTGGAGGAAAGACAGACAGCTGAGTAGACCAAGTCCACTTGCTTTGTCAGGAAGTCAAGTAAAAAAAGATTTCTTTAATACTGTGTTGATCTTAGTGACCTCTACTGAGCTCCTGTCCTTTCCTGAGACAGAGAATTAGTCTCCCTTCTATTCTTGGTTTGAAGYGATAAGCTTGTTCCTTTGCCATGGGAATGGACAATGGATAAAAATCAATTCTCATTTAAGAAGCTACAGCAGTTTGCCTTTGCCTTTTCCTGCTGCCTGTATTGATTCCCTGAGCTCTCAGGGACACTATCAATCCTGCTGCAGTCCAGATTTATTTGAAGAGGAACTGTGATGATGGGTGCAGTTCCTGAGAAAAGTCCCTTCCATCTCCTCCTTGCTGTTCTGAGAGACAAACCAAGGCCATTTATCCCATCTGTGGTGGTGTGGATTCTCTGGAGGAGTTTACAGCCCAGAGCCATGATCATCACTGCAATGAAAATTGCAGTGCTTGTYGCTGCAGGCCTTGTTACTGCAGCTCTTATTTAGGTGGAACAGAAAAAGAAAAAGGAAATTYACTTTGAGGAAGAAATAGAAATGTGATAACTTTTTCTGAAGGCATTTTTGAAGGTATTTTCCTGGTGGTCCCTTGACTCTTAATAACCTTGAGATAGTCAAGAGGTCTGTAGCATCCTGTCCAAACAGTGCTCATGTGTCTCCCCCATCTCATATTTTATATTTACATAAGGCATTGGATATAAGCTGGCTCACACTAAACACCCCATCAGAAATGACACCTAAAATGTTAGTATTCAAAATTATGCTGCTGTAAATAACTATGTGGGTTGAGGAGATAATGGAAAGTTAGGTGCCCATGACTTCAGAAACCTATGCTCTTACAGATCACTAGGTAATTGTTCCCTCCCCTTTCTCCCAAACAGGAGATCCAARCCCAAGGAGCTCTGGTGCAGCAGGTTAGTTATGACCTGGCTTTTATTGACAGTGGCAAAGTGGAGTGGTGCAAAATAAATTTTCTTACTAGGCTGCATCAAGCACCATCTTTACAGTAATCTTTTTATACACATGAAATAATGTTTCTCGTTAGTTTTTTCCACACCTTTATTCTCATTAGTGAAAAATACTCCACAAACCAATGGGAAAGTTATATCAGGTGCCTGAAGCATCCACCATCATGCAGCGTTTCTTTTTAGAAAAAACTATAAGCAGTCACCCTTTGCATACATTTCAACATTCACTCCCAGATTTGAAAAACTCAAACTCAATCTGCTATGTCTCTTTGCAAGGAGAATTTCCTACTCATTTTCCCTGGGATTCATGGATTAAAAACTCTGATATTGGCAARAAGTATGAGCGTGGTACCAAAAGCTCAATACATCCCTGCTCTGTGCTGGCAATGAAAAACATTTTCTGTAGATAATCACCTGAGAAGATTTCTCTGCCCTTCCTGGAGAATTTTCTCCACACTTTCTATTTCCTCTTAGACTTGCAAATGCTCCTGYTCTGCATGGATGGATCTATACTGGGTTATGCTGGTCACTTTCRGTTGTTACTGTATCTGACTGAGTTCAATGAAATTGTTTTGGGTACATTGGATCTGACTTTTTTTTTCCTGGAGGCCAAAAAACCTGCCAACAGTGCCAGGTGATCGTAAATCCCAAACTGCTATTGCTGGATGCAGGAGAATCCTGAGATTGTAGGAGTTCTCACTGCTTGAACATAAGAGTTAAACCTTAAAACTATTCACAGTTGCATCTTAGCTTGTTTGAAGGTAGGTGCTAGGCTTCTGTAAAATAATTATTAGTCCTTGTAGAATAAGCCCAAGTGTATAAGGTTCACTAGGCAGATATTGGTAATTAGTTCTGGTTTTTTTCGTTTTTTTTTAGTGCAGTTGAAACACATTAATTATTTAATGAGTTTTGAAGTGCTGAAATGTGTTTCCTTCTCAATGAAAAATTTATGCCATGAGGCAATGAACAGTTTGTCTCTGCCTAGTCAATAAGTGTTTTTYCAGACATATGAAAATAATGTTTATCCATAGGGGAGGACTGCAGATCCTCAATGTGCATGAGAGGAAGCTTTTCAGTTTCTCCTACTTGAAATTTGTAAAAATATACTTGAAAATCRCGAAAATGAAGTTAGTACTGAGAGTCAAGGAATGTGCTAAGGAACTCAGAGTGCATATTGGGAGRTAGTTTTTAAGGACTTTCTTCTTGCATTTACATCTGTTGTGTATGCAGAGCCATGCAGAAATAAGTTTAAAGGTTCTGGGAAGCAACAGTGATAAAGAAAGAATTCAGTGAGGCTCTACAATGAACAAATARAGGGAGGTTTTCTGTCACTAGAAAATAAAACTTTCCTGCATTTTATGCTCTTTAAAATTACTCAAACAAACTATGCATCAAAGTTGTTGGATTTTTGATTTTTTGGCACCAGGAAGCTCAAAGTCCTCATTTTACCATCAATACTCCTTGCAGAATATTGTGCTCTGTCTGTAGTGTTTTGAGAAGTGTTTAACTCTTCATATTCTTTGCAGAATGYTTTCTATGAGCTTATGGCAAGGACATTTGATAGTCCCTATCTTTACAGACAACACAGTGAACGTACCTTTCATGACTAATTTTGGAGCATACACACACAGAGTTTTTGTTCAGTAGCCCTGATTCTATATAGAAATTCTGACCAATTTTCCACCCTTACTGAAACCAGTGAACCAGTTGTCATTTTATTTTCTGACTGAAGTYTATTAACATAAAACTGTTACCAGCAACACCTGTAAAGCAAAAATGAAAATACAAGGTTCAGTTGCTAAAAGGTAAAATTGATCTGTCAATTTGTTTATATGTATTCTTTGGTAAGTAGATAACACAGCTGATTTGGGTAACCAGTCAAGTTATTTTGAGAAGTTTGTGGAGGGATTTCCAATTTTAAAAGATGATGTGTGTGCATATTCATACATACATATATATATATATATAAAACAGCAGTAAATGTAACATATGAAGGATTCCAGCATCACATATGGCTAAAAGAGAAGGGAGCTGGGGAAAGTCTGTGCASAGAACTGACAAACAGCATGTGAGTGAGCAGGATGAAGACAGAGACAGTTGTCTCCATCACTGTGGATGCACAAAGTACAGAAAAGGGAACACATACCACTTACACCTTCTTCCTCTGTATTCCCACCACTGTAGAATTAGACAGTGAGGTGTGACAWACAGGTGCAAATGCAGCTCTGTGTGATGGTTTTTTCCACAGGAGATGTAGATCTCATRTTTGTAAGTCTGCCTCTATCTAAGCTCAACTTACAGTTTAGAAAAAAAACATGATGTCTCCCCATGTGGAGAAAACAAATCAGTCACTTGGGCTCAGTTTATTCTTACAAGTCCTGACCACAAGGATGGCAAACCCCCCCTATTCCCACTCCTAGCCCACTGACCTAGCAACATTGTCAGTGAGATCTGAGCTGGGACTAAACTCCTGAAAATCAGACTTTAGCCAAGACAAGTGGAACTGCAAAAATTCCCAATTTTGCAAAGCACAGAATTTAACTATGTTGAGAGAATAAGCAGCAACAGCAAAACAGATCGAAGTAAGTCTTTATTAGTCAAATAAAATTCCCTATGAGAACTGCAATACCATTACAGAATGTTACATCTCTAATTATTATACAAGCTTACCTTGAAGTCAAAAATGCTGTAATTTTGCTTTTTGTAGAGTGGTACTTATTTTCTGGTGGAAAAAGTGTTCTGCTTTGTTTTGTAGTAAATTAATTWTGGACAATGATAGGTCTACTTAGTATAAATTGGAATTTGTTTGGAAAATGCTATTTTTATTGAAAGTTACTGAAGTGATGAAAGAAAACTCTCCTATTCCTTGTCTGATCAATGCCCAAATGAAGAAAAGAGATTCCTATTCCCATAAGCTGCAACTTTAAAATAAATGATATACACCTTGGTTTTCATACTTTAKTCTGGTTTTTAAGGACCATTTTCTACATGTATAGTATTTAATTCTGACTAGAATGTAATTGAAAAATGTGAATTATTTAATGAGTTTTGAAGAGCTTAAGTGCAATTCCTTAAAAAAACCTAAAATCCTTAAATGCTCTAGGATGCTGCCAGTTTAAATCCACATAGCTGTTTGCTCAYATCCCCTCAGTGGAATGCAGAAGGGAATCAGGAGAGCAAAAGTGCAAAAACCCCTCCTGTGTTGAGATAAACAGTTTAGAAAGTAAAGCAAAAGCTGTGGATGTGAATAAAACAAAACAAGGAATTCATTCCCCACTTCCCATGGGCAGGCAGGTGTCCATGATCTCCAGGAAAGCAGGGTTCCCTACTGCAGGATGGCTTCTTGGGAAGGCAAATGCCATCACTTCATCTTCTTCATCGCTTCGTCTTCTCAGCGCTGACTGCTGAGCTCGAGGCCATGTGGTCTGGAATGTCCCTTAGGCCAGTCAGGGTCCCCTGTCCCAGCTGCATCCCAGCTCCTTGCTCACACCCATTCTGCTCCATGCTGGGGCAATGTGATGAGCAGCAAAGGCCTTGGTCCTGTGTCACCAACCCCTGCAAAATAAAAACAGTGTCGCTTTGATAGCCTGGTTTGATTACAGCCAGCAATGCTTCCTCACTGCTCTCCTGTCTTTTCCAATCTTTCTGCGTTTATTACCTTRTCTGTGAACTGCAGAGGGAGGCATCATATTTTTGTCTTTTTTTTTTTTTCCAGTTTAGTTGTGCTGTAGTTCTGGAGAAGAATCCCTTCATGTTGCTTGGTATTATGGCACTTGATGAGGATTAAACAGGGTGAGGTGTGAAAGTCACTTCTTTTGCTTGCCTTGGTTTTGTGTACTGGGGTCACTCAGTTACTTTTTGAGCAGGCAGCAGTCACAGAGGTGCACCAACAGCTACCCATTCTCCCATGTGTTTAGGAGCCCTTTTTCCTTCAGAGGAGTGCTGTGACTCTCACAGGAGAGGAGAAAGAAAAACTTTCACCAAGAATGGTTGTCAGACAGATTTAGTCCTGAATGTGCTTCAGTCAGAGCAGCCTCAGCCTCTCACCACGCTCCTCTGGGATTTCCATCACATGGCTCCCAAGGAAAGGTGACAACGTAAGTACACCTAATGCTCTACTGACTGCTTTACAACAGCACCCAAAGATCCAAGATCTTCCTGACAGACAGATAAGAAGAGACAACGTGTCCTTTTTAGCACCATTTCACTAAAAACACAGGTTGAGAAAGACCTGGTTTGCTTTTGTGACATTCTACATTCCACAAAGACATTGTATTTAAAAAATGCTTTTTTTTATTTCTAAAGTTTTTTCCACCCATCTGAAGAATGATTAACAGCTTGAAATAATTCAGGATCTTTGTGATATGAGTTGCATGACTGTCTCACAGCAGAATTTTCTCAAAGTAGGMCTCAACAATATAAGTAGTTGAAATCCCCATCTGCCTGTGCTACATACAAAAGAGTGACCAATTTAATTAACCACAGCAGCAAGGAACATAATTCATTATCAATTTTACCAATATCAATATTCTGAATATGAAAGAGGCTGGAACACAGATGTCTAACCAGGAAAGCAACACTGTAACTCTGATTGCTTTCCTTGCTCTCTTGCTCTTTAACTGACTGCAAGAAAAAATCCAAACAAACAAACAAACAAAGAACTCCAATGAATTTGACTAGCACAGTAGAAAAATATGCCCCCAAAAAAGTCATTACAGAGCACTTCCCAGAATCCATAAAATTGCTTTTGTTTTCACTTAACATATATTTTCCTTCTAACCTGATTTTGTYATGCAACAGTTGTGACAGTGACAATGGCTAGTCACAGAAATGAAAAAAAGCAAGGAATTCAAGAGGTCACATAGACCGTCCTCTTAAATCTAGGAGAAAATTAAYTGGATCTAGATTCACTAATATGTTTCTTAAAATCCATTTTAGAAACTACTGTTACCAGATACTCCACCACATCTTTGCCAATCAACACTGTCAGGAGCAAGATTTTGCATGTATTTAGCATTATTTTTGTRCTCTAAATTAAGATAATTACTATTTACTTTGGCTTTGAAAATCAGAGCTGATTAGGGAGTCACATTTTCATTCTACAAGGAATTCCAGCTTCCAAATGCTATTGTTATCCCAAATGAAAGAAAGAAGCCAAAATGATATTTTTTTCCTCAAAGTTAAAATGTCGTATCTTGGATTAGGATGACCAAAATGTTTTCAAGTCTGTCAAACCATTTGTCTAATTATCCTTTCATACATTCATCTGCATGAAATCATTCAAAGAAAAGATTTTAGCATTATCAGAATGGTACATGSAAGCTGAAATTATGTGCTTTGTCTTTCCTGCTGAAATTGCTACTGAATCTTTTACATGTCTGTGACTTGTTTATTTTATTTTCAAATAAACTACATTCTTTTTTGGAATRTTATTCTAACTCTTTGCTAGGTTGCTTGGTAAGTTTTTTTTTTTTTACAAGGACAGTGACTGTGGATAATAAATATTTTTAAAAGAGAAGCTCTCCTGTTATTTGCAATCAAAATCTGCATTAAAATATTACATGCAAACCAACACCGATTAGTATTTCACCACATTTTACTGAAATGATTTTACTAATAGCAGCATTATCCAAAGACTTTAGTTGCAGAATAAATCAAGACTTCTGAGCAAGAAACTGCTAGATCTGAGAGACAGGGGATGTGCACCAGAGACCTGTARCAGCACTGCAGTCATTGATGTTGCATTCTTCACTGGAATTAAGCTGGAATTAAGCACAGGCAGGGAGTGGAGGGGGAACAGGGGGGAAGAGCAGATCTKCTTTCTTCCCTTTGAATCCTGAGCTCCCTGCACTACCTGAGTGTGCCTGTCATTGCATACAGTGCATCATTACTGGTGGGAGCTAGGCATAGCCCCAGGAATGTGTGTGGAGATCAGGAGAAACCCCTGGAAATTAAACCTGTGGGAAAGTCAAAATTCTTTCTAGTTCAGTGCAGCAAAGCAGCTTGTAGTGAGTGAAGCAATAAACAATAACCCCACCTCAGGCTGAGTTTTCCATGATAAAGTTATGTTGATCTAGCATGATTTAACAGTCTCTGATCTYGGAAACTTCAACCTGGAGTGGACACCTGCATTCCCAACCAACCCACATTGCTAGGTCAAGACTGCTGCTTCTCTTTTGCTGAATAGGACACTTGATGTAGAAGCAGACAGAATCAATGCCCCGTTGCTCTGCTTCTCGTTGCTGAACCCACATTTTCCACTCAGCCTGATCTAGAGCTGATTTATTGCCACTAGAGCTGACAACAGCCTATTAGCCACTGAAATAACATCAGCCTAACAGGAGAGGAATGGAGCAGATCAGGATCCCAAACCTCTGAGGAGACTAAGCAGCTTCTTCTGTTCAAATTACAGATTTTGCATGAAGCCCCAAGGCAAAATACAAATGCCAGCCTGACAGCTTCACAGCCCAGAAACACACAGTGGTTCTCATTGTCCCTGCTAAATCCAACCCTCTCTACATCTCACCCACATTTCCACAGACTTGTAGTGAAATCTTCCTCTGGAAATGCYGCATTGTACCACAACGCATCACTGTGGGTCAAAATGAGACACAGTACCACTGCTTCAGATTTTGACCACAAACCCCAACATTATCTYTTCTCCTCAAGGTCAGGGTGATATTTTGACTACATCACACACTCTGTGAGCTGCCATGTATTGCATCTTCTTCCACCTTCTTCTTCAAGCTGCTTCTGGGAGCTCTGCTGTTTAACACCAGCAAAATATGTGTCATTTGCTACTGTTCTCAAACCCTCCTTTGCAACATCTGCTTCCCAGTTAGGAGTGCTAGTAGAAATGGGCACACCATGTGTTCAGCACAATAGATAAGAGTATTAATGCACAGGAGGTGTCAGTGCTCTCCCCAGCCATCAAGAGAAGGCTGTCACCCATGTCTCAGGAGGTTTGAGTTACAAGGTGAAAGGAGCACCAGCCAGGGCTGTGGAGCTGCTGTCATTTAGCAGGGAGAGCTTGTACCTTGCCTCTGTTAATGCTGACACCTCTTTGTGTTGGGACTTGCCACTCAACATCAGCAGGAAAAGGAAACAGCCCAACTTACTGGCAGCCAAAATAACATATTCAGGGGAACCTTTAGAACAGCAGAGAAAGGACCAAGCATCTCACTGCACTGATTTCTTGTGGCAGAAATGATCAGATTCCTAAAGTGTCTTTAAAATAGTCTCATTTGACTGGCTTTAATATGTGATTCTTGCTTTCTTAGACTGAGTGATTATTTTATTCAAAACAGCCAGAATRCAGTTCCTTCAAATGAGTTTTCTTTGTTTTTTCCTCGGCAAGTTTTCTTTTCTGTATTGCCATTCAAACCATGTGTGATCATTTAAGATACACCAAGTGCATCTGTACACTCATTTTTCACACATGTAGAGTGGCTCATTTCTCCTTTCAGGGAAGTACTAAATTTTGTGTGAAAAGTAATACTAAGCTCTTGTGTGTACAAAGAAAATTATTTTCTCCAGGCCTTGTGTTCCTTTCCTGCACTATATTCATTGTCATAAATAATAAACACATGCAAAATRTCCTCTGAAGCCAGACAATTTCATTCTCTATTTAAAATTCTCCCTATTATTWAAATGATTGGGAATTTACTTTGCTTGCAAAAAATTGCATGTTGCCATGTTCTTCACATTAAATCCATGACTAAASAGCAGGAAATTGATAAAATATCTCTCTTCTCTACATGTTGAATTTTCTCTTCCCCCTCTGGTTTTCCTTTTATGCCAACATGGGACATTACTTTTCATTGCATCTGCCTGGATTGTGTCAAGTCACACCTTTTATCAGAATGGACATCTGATATTTTTTCAAAGACTAAAATCTGTAAGTCCCATCACTATATGGTATTTCTCTTAAGAGAAATCTGTTTCTAACTGATTACCTCAGACACTACATTTTAACCAGGAAATGGGTATTTGTCATRAAAAATTGTCTGCTTCCTGCACCAAAACAGAAATCCTCAAACTCAATTCTAAATATAAATATATTTGCACAYATATATGTGTTTATCAGGAAGAACCCCATATACATATTTATGAATTAAGCCAATCTTGGGATTTTTAGATGTTTATAACAGGCATAACCACAAGCATAAAAATATCTTCACAAGTTTCTAAGGTAACAGAATGTGTTTGTTTCCAAACTGAAATCTGGAGGACCAATGATTTACAAGAGAGAAGAAAAAAATTTAGCAAAACCTGGAAAGCAAACAGACCATAATGAATTATTCTTGGACTTCACTACTAGAAAGCACCTTAAAAATAGGGAATGGATTTCCATAGTGTATAATGACATCTGACTGCTGAAATGTCACTGGAATTTGGGAGCAACAACTCTTGAAAAGCCTCAGTGTCTGGACAATTCACATACATTTTCTCAAGCAGAGTACAGCTGCCTACCTGTAGAAACACCATTCCAAGAGCTCAGTTGAAAGCTAAGTGAATTATATGAGATATAAATATCCATTGATTGTAGCAGGGTAATTCTTTAAGGTATTTCCCTCATGCACAAAATTTTTTTAAAAATTATATCTAACCTACAAATTCTCCTTTATAGAGTTTAACAGCTGCTTTCTCAAGACTTTAAACTGCTTAACTTTTTTTATCCTCTGGCTTAACAGCTGAAGTGTTTTCCACAGCTTTACTTTGAGAAAAGTAAATCTAATGTGCTGTAATGTCACTGGCAAATATTTATTTACTGTAGGCTTTATGTGCTGTTAATTTATCTTCCCTTTATAAGTAGTTTCCCAGAAAATTCAGCCTGTGAAGATCCAGGGAAGAACCAACTTTTAATCTTTAGAAGATTAAAAAAAAAATTCTTTATTGAAATGCTGTCAATAATGAAGCAGAAAAATGTTCTGCAACCTGTACGTTTTTTCTTCTCCCTCCAGCTTCTGTCATTTGATGTATTCTCTTCTTACATCTTTTATATGCCTATAAAGTTAATTACAGCTACACCTTATTCACATCCTTAATCTTCAAGGTATTTAATAGGGTTTAATGAATATGGGATATATTATTTCATCAAAAAGACAGATCAGGCAAAAAGAAGGGGAGAACAAGGAGGTATTCACTGCTATTAAAGGCCCATCCAGTATATATAAGAGAGTTCTGAGCATATCTCCCCAACCCTATCTGTTTTTCTGCTCTGACAGATCCCATCCTTCCTTATGCTCCTAAAAAACTTCAGCATTTAGGGCTCTTCAAGGGGCATAGATTCCTCTTCCTCCTCTTACAATCTGACTTTTCTAGCATTTTGGATTTTTGTCAGTGAAAGCTGAACTCCTTTCCTCTTCCTCTTTGGGTAGCATTTCAATACTCTGTTTTCTCCACTGTCCCCATTTTCCTATTGCAAGCCTTCCTGACTCAGTGTCCACCTCCTAATATAACATCCACAGGCAGTTTTCCATATCAGGGACACAGAATCTCACTCTGCTTATGTGCCACTCCGATATATTTGTTCTCTCCATGTAATTAAATCTACTAGTTATTTGCTGACATTCAAATTCATAGCACCATGGAGCCCTTTTAAGCAGAACCTTGGCAATATTTCCAAAGACTTGTTTCTTGKGGGGGGAGGRAAAAGGAGAGGGAGATGGGGAGAGAATAGGATTGTTTTCATTTTCTCCCTTGAGTTATAGCCTACATTTCCAGTAAGCACCTACTCCCAAGCCAAAATAATAAAATCTGGTCATTGTGGATCTTTAATAAGGGGTCTGCAGCTGGTGTTTTCTTCCTGTCTCACATACTTAAATTTGACATGTCTAGAGGTAAGAGATCTCTGGGGAAGAYAATGCTAGACTGCTGAGTGTCTGCTTGGAAATTGGATAAACCCCCAAAATTCCTGCCTCTGGTCACAGAGACCCTGAAAGTGATCAGCAAAGATAGGAAGATGAGCAGCAGCTACAGCTTCCCTGTTTGAGAATGACTTGGAGTGCTCCTTTCACACTAGGTGCCAAAACTGGCCCAGCACGGGCCTGAATCCGTGTTCAGCCCTGGCCATTATGATGTGCAAGGGCTAATGCTGGATTTGGAAATCAAATTCAGCTTTTGCCCACAGCAGTGCCTTGGATGCAACAGGCTCAGCCCAGACTGATCCCTCCACCCTAATGGCTCAGCATCTCTCCACGTGCTGGGAACACTTTGAATCCAGGGTAGAAGTGCTCAGGTCTAACAAGTCAGGTTACATCTCCTCCTAAGCCACACCTGAGATACTTGCACCCCCTGCTCTGCCAGGACAGAGCACAGAGCTTGCAGAGAGGGCCAATGTCTTCCCGTGCCACTTCTTGATGTTGCTTTCCCACCAGCACCCTGTGARTTTCTGCAGATAAGAATTAGGCTTCATGCTTTTAACTTTTTTAATAAAAGAAGGCGGATTAACTTCTTTAGGGGAAGGAGCTGCCTGGGATCTGTTTGATCTTCTCTCTGCATTCACAGTTTGATCTGTTTTTCCAAGCAGTCAAAAAACTGCTTTTTGTATTTTTTAATAAGCCTGGGAAGAATTCTTCTGGGTGCCTCTAACAACCATCTGATCTTTTACTGGTACCTTTTCACTCATGAACAGGCCTGTTGAGAGCACAGATTATTTTCATACAAAGTCATGATAAAAGGAGGCCCTGAAAAAAGAGATTTTAATGCATGAGGGATTGTAAATTCACTGTATTTTTACAGAAAGATGAAATGGTGGATTGCCACAAAATATTTTCATGGCTATTACATTGAACCGTATTTACAAAGCAGGTGCAGTTTTGTCTACAATAGTCATTACTTATCTGGAGCCTTTRTAAATAACTGGAAACAAATTTGAATTCCCAAGAGTATCATGGTAATGAAAGATGTTTATCTTCAAAAACATCTATGAATGTTATGAAAAAAACATTCTGAACATTATGAAAAAAATATTTGTCTTGAAAGCAGATCAGCCCCAGCCCCTGGATGTAAGGCATGTTGAAGTCTGGAGTGTTCCAAATCTACAGCTAAATTGAGTAATGGGGCTGCATCACTAGTTCTTCTCTCACTGTTAGGAATTTGATGTAARCAGAAAATGTGCTGTCATCACTGTGCATCTCACAAAGGACATGTCACAAACAGGGAAGAATTAGTCTAATGATAAAGCACGCTGAAATGCCACAGCAAGTTCCTTTTCTATCACTCTTCCTTTTTTTTCGGCAAAGATCTAAACCTGAAAAGCATGGATAGTGACRCGTCAAAAATGTAACTGGAGTGGTTAGTGAGGAGGTAGGTAATAAAAGTAAATACCATGCTTCCTACATTCACCCAAAACTTCTTAAGGGTTTTAATAAGTTTGTAGCATTAAGTCTAACCTGATCTAAAGAACAAATAKCTGAAAGTTAAGGATCATTTTTATCTTGGCATATTCAGGATTTAAATCCCCAGCTTTGAGGTTTCTCAAAGATACAGATCACACAGGTAAGAATCTCACTAATCATTAAAAGCAGACAGGAACACAGAATTTACCACTCAGGATGTCTCTGCTCAACAGAACAACCATTGGTCTATATATGCATAAGTTAAAGAARGCTAAAATTGACTGTGGTGAGTGCCACCATTAACTTGTATATGCATCTGTTTTGACATCTGCTGTAATGTTCATCTGCCAAAATAGAGGCAGAACTTTATATTTCAAGCATTAAAAATACACCCAGACCAAACTGTACAGGTGATTAGGAATAGGGACTGGCCCAACACTCTCCACAGAGCAAAACTGCTGAAGAATAAATGGATGGGTGACACATGCTTTATTTTCATTCTCTTGTTTCACTTAATACTCTGCACAGTGTTAAGCCACCCAACAGTACCATTCTACAACTCCAGGCAGCTACACAATCCTGGACAGAGAGATTCAGGGGATGGGCCAGTGAAATGAGCCACAGAAGAATGCCAGGTGTTTAACCATGAATCTCCTTTACTGTGAACAGAGGCACACATGGTGTTGCTGTCAGGATTCTGTGAGCTGATGCGGCAATTCTGCATCTCCTCTTGTTCACAGATTATTGTGCTATAACTGCAGAAATCCAGCAAGGCACATTGCAGTCAGCTTACACTGCTTTTTCCAGATGCACACACAGCCCTACTATCCATAATCATAAAAGTGTGGGTTGGAAGGTACCTGTAAAAGTCTTCCAGGCCAACCCTCTTGGAATGCACAGGGACATTTTCCAGAAAATGAAGYTGTACAATGTCAAGTTGTGCAAGGCAAGGGAATGTTTGGGAAGTATCAGCTTTGCTTGCCACATGCAGATTGTAGCTCAGAAATGCAGGGACATGGTTACTGTCCTAGGCTGTGGGACAGCATGGAGACCCCTACAGGAACATTTCAAGACTTGAACAGTGGAGCTGTCTGCTTTAAAAATGGGAAAATATGGCTCCCAAGGAAGTACCAGGAGACACTCAGCTGCTCTGCTCTGAGGATTATAGACCCAGACCACTCTAACTCTTACAAATTGCTGGCTCCTTGTGACTCTATACTCATCAAAGTATGGAAACTATGAGGTGAAGYGCAAACCTGTGAAAGGAGCCTGTACTGTAAAGAATGAAAATGCTGAAGATCAGCAGCTTCTCAGGAAGAAAACCACTTATAGTAGTATAGATGGCAAGTTTATGGGGGTAGCTTGCAATGCACTGATTTTGTTCTTGTCTTTAATATTCTTCTCTTCCACTGTATGATTTTTCTCTCCTGCTTATTTTGACAAGAAATCATCAGTGCAAGGACCATAGAAGATATTTTGGTGAAGAACTCTTGAGCACTAACCAAATAGGTGATAGGATACAAGAAGCTACTGTTCTTTGCAAAGTAATCACAGAATCACAGAATAAGCCGATTTGGAAGGTAGCCACAAGGATTATTGAGTCCARCTTCTGKCCCTGCACAGTTTTTCAAGTGTGATACTATCACCATCCCCTGTCTATGTTTCAATCATTTTTTGGTTCTGACTTCTAGTTTTCATGTCTCTGCTTTTCCTGAACTGTTTTTCTCCCTTTTCAAAGGAAAGAGAGAAGACACAAAAAAATTAAAGCAACCAGTTTTTCATATGCACGAATATCCCAGCCCAAACTTTACAMGCAACAATTTAGGGACATTCACTTCAGTGGCCTTGAGCACTATGTTGGCCTCTCTGGATGCGGTGCTGCTTTCACTGCCTGTGCTTTGCTGTCCTGACACACATGGAGCAAACCTGTGCCCCACTGCTTCTTGAATCACCCTTGGGCATTGTTTTAGTAAGCTGTTTGTCTAGATGATAGTGAGGAGAAATCAAAGCCTGGTTAACAGCAAAATGCTCAACGACTTGTGCAGCTTATGGCTCCAGGGCTGTTCCTTCACTGATCAGATTGCAAATCAAGTAGGGTGAACAAGTTTTTTGTACCTTATACTGCAGGATTCCATTGAAAGGAGTGCTGCTGTGAGTAAACATCCTTGTGGCAATGCTCTGCCAGGGGACTCCAGCCCTGCTGGGAGTCAGGGAGCATGAACTGAACAGAAGAGTCTCTTCTTGATGCTCAGCACCACAGAAAGGGAAGCAGTCCAAGATAATTGCTTTTTCCTCCACTGAGCACCCGTTTACATATTTGTGTTCCCTTTCGTAGTCCAAATGTCCACTGCAGTTCCACACTTCTCTCCGTGGCTGTCTTATCAAGACCAGAACACCAATCTCAACACCAAAATGAATAAATGAGAATTATGGGTTCAAATATGGATTCTGTACCGAATGACATCTCAGTCTTTTTCGGGGGAATAACTTCTTAAACATGGAAATTCTTTGGGGATCASTCCCTGCCTAAATTGATTTAAGTGCAAACTTGGGCATGATGTCATTTTGTTCTGAAGCATGTTTGGATTCTATAGTTTCCCAATTCAGTTTTTGGTTAAAAAAGCCAAACCAAACCAAGAAAACTTTGGGCCTTCTTTCACCTCTTTGTGCCATGATTTTTCCATCCATATCTCTGTAAAGAACAGCATTTGTAATACTGCAAATAATGAACTTYTGAAGGTTTATTCCTGCTTGGACAGATGCCTTTAGGCAAAATCAGACCGATTTGTGCATATTTTAGCATATCAATTTGCTTACTAAAATATGCATGTCATAATTTGTGAGAAGAGTTTCTCAACGTGCAGCAAAAAGAAAGAAACTTTCATGCTGAATCAGAAAGGAAACAGGCTGCAATAGGAACTTTTCACAGAATTRCAGAGCCATAGAATATCCTGAAGTGGGAGGTACCCACTAGGATCATCAATGTCCAACTCCTGTCCCTGCACAGAACAAACCTGAGAATCCCACCATGTGCCTGGGAGTTRTAAAAATTAATTTCTTTCACCAGTAATTGCAGTATCTAAGGCATGAGTGTTATAATTTCTGTAAGACATTGACAGTGGCTCATGGGAGGAAAGGAAAAGCTTTTTGGCCTGAGAAATAAAATTTAATGCAAGTATGTGAAGTATGAATCCCTCAAATCTGCAAGGTAGTGTCAGGACAGGAGTTTAGACTTAAACCATGGCTGCACAGTTGGATTATTTKAAAAAGAAATCCCATAACAGCTGCATCTGTAATGGACAGGTTCTTGTGCAATTCCTACAGAGCTGACCTTGATAACTGTGATAAGCAGTATCTACAGGACAAGTCTGTACACAAATGGCTTTGGTTTTTGTACATCAGCACTGTTCTTCTGCAGYGGCTGTAGGCTTGTGGGGTAAAGCTTGATCTCCTGTAACTCCTAAGTCTTGCTTGTATGGGGTTTGTTTTGTTTTTGATTTGGTTTGGGTTGGGGTTTTYTCATTGCAATAGTTTGTAGTATCCAACATGAAGAAATACTGGCATACACCTATGCGCAGCTGCTGGCACAATGCAGGTAATTGTAACTTCTTTGTTATTTTCATAACAAAGAAATAATTCAACTTTTTATTGGAACTTTTGATTGTTTGCTTAAACTTAGAGGTAAAAAGCATTACAAATAGTGACAGTATCAGTTACTTTTCCATTTAATCTGCCATTCCTTTATCTGCCAATTAGGTCAACACTTCCTGCTTAGTGTTGGGGGAGGGAATCTCTTTATCGGATTCACTGCCATTTGGGAGGTAGATTGTCCRTATGGCTCCACTTGAGCCAAATGACCAGAAGGCTTCTTTTCTGAGTCACAAAGAGCTTGTTGGCTGACTTTAGCAAGGACACACTTTTGATAATTTATGCTGTTAACAACTGGTAACTTCCCAGACAGAACAAAAAGAAAGGAAAAGGGAGGTAAGAGGCAATGAAAGATAGAGAATATTTTGCTCTGTCAGGAGATGGAAGACTGGATTTTGCCCTCTGGGACAGTAAAATCCTTGAATATCATTGAATCATAGAATCAAAGAATGACTTGGGCTGGAGGGGACCTTAAAGACCATTTAGTTTCAACCCMCCTGCCAAAAACAGTGTCACTTTCCATTGGACCAGATTGCTCAAAGCCCCATCAAACCTGACCCTGAACACTGCTATGGACTGGGCACCCACAAGTTCTCTGGGCAACCCTTTTCAGTGACCATCACAAAAAAGACTTTATTCCTAATATCTAATCCAAACTACTCTCTTTCAGTTTGAAGCCACCTCCYCTTGTCCTGTCACTACATGCTCTTGTAAAAGTCTCTCTCAAGTCTTTCTTGTCAGCTCCCTTCAGCTTTTGAACATGAAACCTGGTACCATCCCCCAAATTCAGTCTTATCTATTTTTATTAAATGTTTTAAATTAAGCAGGTAGCTGCCTTGCTTTGTAGACAGTAAGAAGAATGCTTCCCCCAAATATTTTCAAGAAAGTCTTCCACCTTTTTTTTTCCTAGAAATTCAGGTTTAAGATGATAGGTTGCTTTCAGTTGTGAAGCTGCATGTCTTGGATTATAAGGTGCTCTGAAAAAAATCCYCAGTTGAACGAAAAGCTGAGTGCTATTTCTTTTTAATTTTTTTATTACTAAACTTCAATAAGAATTTTTCAAGCGCATAAAAAGAACTTCACTCACTGAAAAAATGCTTACTGCATTTTCTGATTCTGGATATTGATTGTTGTTCTGAAAGAAACTGAAATAATGACAAATTCAACAGCTCTAGAAACCCGTGCATCACCAACACAATAAACTATTACAATTTCTGAGTAATCTTTTGCCTGGGATATGAATGTGAATTGTGTTGTTTCACTCACATGAAATAACAATTCTCTGGGTTAAAAGTAGCATTTTTCCATGAGGAATGTAGACAGGTTATTATTTTACTTGTTTCTATCATATTGTTAAAGGGCATAATTTATTTATATTATGGTCCTTATCTCCCATTTTGCAAATAGTAGAAAGCTCTGATGGAAGATACTATTTTTTCTTCTTTCTGAACCCCCCCTTTTGTTTTTAATATTTTGCATGTGGTGAGGATGTTTTGCCCTTCCCCTGAGAAATAGTGTCAAGCAGTTATTTATTCAGTAAGAAAACTACCAAAGCAAAGATATGCATCTATTATAGGAGCAAACTTGTTTGCCTCACTGGTGACTGCCAGTTTAAGACAGARGTAAATGTCACAGATCATCTTACAAATCTGAAACCTGTTGCAGTAACTAGCCTGCAAAGCAGGCTGTCATTGTTTACCCCGCAGAAAATGTGTTCACTCTGCAGTCACTGCACAGGCAACAGCACAGTTTTGCTTTCTTATAGGAGTGGGGAAATGGGCTGTAGGGTCCCTATTAGGCCAATTTAAGTGTGAGACATGGTTTAGGTCACTGTAAATGGGTAAACAAGCCCAGGTGGGCTCTGCAGAGGAGAATACAGTTTTGCAGCACCATATTKAGATGACTTCTTATTCTGGTCTACGGGTAGAGGCATTTCCAAAAGAATGAGTGGGACAAATATGAGTGCATATCCAGATAAGATCTCTCTTTCTATGAAGGGCAGTGGCCCCAATGTTTACTCATGCAACTGAGAACTTCACCACAATTATTGTCCTACTGAGCTGCAGACCTCAAAATCTCCTCTGCTCTGCAGATGTGGGAGGGAACAAGGGGCATGAGCAGGAGCTTGCCTGTGTGTGGATGCACAAAACCTGGGTGTAGTGCCATCCACTTGCTAGCAGTTAAGAGAAATGGATGAAGGATGGTTGCCCTCTGAAACAGGAACTAGCAGGAAGAATGAAAGTGTGTCAGGAGAGCAGGGAAATAAAGGTCAGAGGTGTCCTGCTCACCTGGGGTGGGGTCTACAGAAGCCAGAAGGAGGAAGGCTCAGTGAAGAAGTGTGAGCCTATACAATTCCCYCTGATTTTTGCTGGAGGTAACAAAAATCTGTCACCAATGTGAGTTAGACATGACCTCTTTGGACTGGCAGCAGGTGTTAAAAATCTCCTAAGGGCCTAAGAGTTCAAGTGGGTTCACTGAACGAGCTGAGGCAGGAGCAGTCTGGGAGAAGGGAAGATGTTTAGTGAAACACAGCCCAAGGAATTATGGGTTTATGCTTTGTGGATTTTTTTTTATTTTTTCCCTCTGAGCTGAACACAAGCCAAAAGGACTGGCTAGATGTGATTGCAAATAAAATATCATAGAATGGCATGGAATGGAGTGGAATTAAATTTTGTGGAATTTAACGGGATGGCGTGAAATGGAATTGAATGGGATGAAGTGAATCCTCATAGAATGGCATTGAATGGCATGTTATGGCATGGCATAGAATGAAATGGAATGAAATGAAACCTCACAGAAGGGCATGGAATGGCGTGGAATGGAGTGTTACCTCATAGAGCAGCATGGAATGGCATGGAATTGAATTTCATAGCATAAAATGGAATGAATCCTTATACAATGGCATGGAATGCAATGGAATTAAACAAAATTAAGAGGGCTGGAGTGGAACAGAATGGAACGGAACACAATGGGATGGAGTTCTTGCTCTTGATGGCGTTCTTGCTCTTGCACTCTTTGCAGAAATCTCTTCACTGATGCCTCTTGAAGGTCAGTAATATGAAACCCAAACACTTTGTCTTCTCTGTTACTCCTGTCAGATACCCATTTATTGTAAAGATCACTAGGCAGTATCACCATTTTTGTTCCATGTACTGAAACCAGATTTTTGAGAAGTAATGCTACAGTCTTGCTCCCAAGGATAAAATGGGAGAGCTTCTAGTGACTGTTCCCAAAAAGCTCCCACAAAAGTTAATATAAGTAATAAGTAAGTGCTTGTATTGTGAAGCCTTGATTCTCACTCTGGCATTAAGAGCTGCAGGAAAGGGCAGCAGAGTATCACTCCCAGTGGGGAAAGATATTTGAGAATTTTGAACAAATTATGGTACTTAACAAAGTTTGTGTACCATTTATGTTTACATTGTGTGATTTATTTTTACAAAGCCTCAGGATTCATTTTCCAGGTAGTAAATACTTTTGCCTTGCAACCTTTCCATTTAACCATTGACATGACTCTTCTGCCTTTATATCTTATTGACATTGAATGAATATTTGTGAGTAGCAAGAATTTCCTTTAATTCAAAAAAGTAGTATTTGAGGAGGCACAGTGAAAAATCTTTTGCAAAAATTGCCTCTGATTTTTAAAAGGCCTTCACATTATGTCCTTGTTAGATATTGCAGTGGTGCAATGCTCTCATAGGCAGTAGACTTTAGCTTAAAAAACAGCCTTGAAGGTATAAAGCCTAGAGGATGTTTGTATTTCCATAAGAGAAAAATGTCTCAGGCTTTTAACAAATTAACAGTGCCTCACAGTGACTGGGCTGAAGCTGCTCAACACAGAAATAAGTCTGTTTGGGCTAGTTGATGAGGGTGTCAAGACTAGGATTACAGCAATAAAATCCATTTGAAACAGACACATCCATTTTGCAGAAAAGTCAAAGAGTTCAGGAAGTGAATACTTTCATAAATAAAGAAATCTGCAAAGAGTGAAGGAAGGACTCAGGTTCTCAAGGATAACTTTCTAAAAAATTGTGGGCAAAATGTGCTAGAAGAGAAAAATATGTCTAATTTTGTGGGTTGAGGTGAAGCAGGGATTGTACTTCATTTTGTTTTGCTTAGAGAGGCTGTTATGCAGATAAATTGGGGGTTGTATGCACTGAAACATATTTATAGGGGCAACAGCTGAAGCAGCATGTTTGAGTTTTTGGAAGGAGAACCAGGAATAGACCTTAAGGGAGCTGGATTTTACTCAGCTCCAGCTGCCTGGTAGTTAGTATCTTGTATAAATCTCATTTTGTTTACAGAAAAAAACCCAGAAGATCACTACTTTGCAGGCATAACTTCTTCCTACATTTTTGATAGAAATCTGAAGATCAGGTATTGTTTTGTGAAGTATCTATATCCTCTCCAGTGACTAGTGGGATACTATATCACCAGTATAAATTGGCYTGGGTTAGTTGAACCCATCTACAGATAAATAGATTACAAAACCAACAAATTTTCCTGCTGCCTAGTACAACCTGATTAAAAGATGCTTTTTTTTTTTTTTTTAAGGTTAGATTAATGTGAGACTGGAGAAGCAGGTAGGAGAGCAAGACTATATCAAGGAATTGTCTTCTTGCAAGCTGGGGTGCTTTACAGCAAACACAACTGATGGCAAACAGCCCCTTGCAAGTGGCAACATTTTCCAGTGTGCTTTATGCAGACCTGCAAACCAGCACCTGAACCCAGGAGTATATAAATAATAGAAATGAGCCGTGCAGGCTACAGTCCTCCCATGCTGGCTCACACTCTCAGGCAGCACCTTGCGCAAGCTGCCRCCTTTGACTGTCCTCCTTCCCGTGCCTTTGACACAAAGACAGCAGTAAGGAAGGCAGCAGATCCTCCAGCTAAATTTTCTTTGCTATTTACAAAAGCCTAAACATTTACAAAATTCCTCTTCTAGTTTATTTCCAAAGTGTAAGAAGACTTGACTCCTTATGAACGTTCCTGCTGGCAGTGTGTTTGCTCTCTTATTGGCACCATCACTGATGGAGGAATATCATGTCTTGAAATATTTAAATGAAAAGTTAGGACTAGYTTAATCTGGCCTTGTTTGTAAGAATTTATGTGGCTTTTTTTTTTACCAGCTCCAGTTCTTTCCAGAAACATTTGGCAGTAAGTAGTGTCTAAATATCACAGAGTTCTCAGACACAATTCATAGGGAGTATTTTATTTTTTGCTCTGTTGGAGACACTTCAGACAAGATGCATGACAAACTCAATGTTTTGCTGTGAGGATCCCCTCCAGACAGGCTGCAGATAACCAACCAGCATTTGTAAGAAAATGACACTGACTCAAATTTTTCTGGTAAAGAGAAGGACAGATTTCCACTGACAAGTGTGATGGGCCWTTTGGAAGGGCAGTCTCTAACTCAGGTCAAACCTCAGTTGGATCCAAATGGTGACCTAAATTTTGGGAAACTCTGTGATAAGTGTTTTTCACAKCAGGCAAGCATAAAGCAAGGGCCTTTATCTGAACCTGTTTTCTGGATGTTTGGTAAGGATGACAAAGACCTTCCCTTCCATGGCAATGAGCCTGTGTCAGTCTCCATGTCTCATGCCATGATCCTATGATAAAGGTTTTACATGGTGGTAAACTTCCAAACCAGTGTGACTGATGCCAAATGCTGCTCTGACAATGTTTCATYTTAATATAGTAAATCACTTCCAGCATTGTGGTGGGCCTTGAAAGTCATTCATTCAAAATCTGGCAGCAGCCAAGTAGAATCAAGTGATTTTCATAATGTATTTTAAATGAAAGTCATAAAGAAAAATCACTTTTATTAAGTGCTTGAAGAGTGCTCTTTCCCAATACCAATTCCTTTGAAAATGTATRTGCTGACTGTAAAACAACACCTTTTCCTGAGAAAATGCTGTCATCTGCTATGAGATAAATTTATTTTTYGTGGTTATGGAGTAGAGTTGGTTACATTGCTTATTTCAAGAAAATTATCCAATTCATCTTTTTTTATGACTACATTATTTCTGACTGGGATCTATCATTACTTGACTGCTGGTACAGAACTCAAATATTTTCTGGTGAATCATTTTGTTTTTCCACATTCTTGCTCTCTATTTGTCCTTCATCAGTTGTCATAAAAAATTAGCTGGCATATTGTATGAGGCTATTTACTTCTGTTGTTTAAGTAACTTTCAGAAAATCATCAGCTCAAAGCAGAGCTTATCAGAAATTCCCTGAAATGCTTTTGCTTTCCAAAACAAATATATTCCCTCAGGAATTCATGTGTGTTGATGAAATTTTCATCTGATACCTGTCACAGGGAGAAACTGAAAAAAARTAGCCTGGTACATGGGTATCCACCATCCCAGGTCAGGTCCCTTGGCTAAAGTCACAGATWTTATTTCAGAGGGGTTTTCTGGGTTTTGTTGGTTTGTTTTGCTYTGGTTTGGTTTGATTAGYTGGTTTTRTWGTTAGKAGAGAAAGATTGCATAATTTCAGGCTGCATTTGCTCTCCAACCTATGGTCCCTGAGTCGGAAATACCAAAAACTGCACAGATCTGTCACGTTGCAGACATGTCAACCAAACAGCCTAGAGCAAACCTAGAAACCAAGAAGAAACAGCTACCAGAGGGTCTTCCTGGATRGCTGCAGTTAGCAATAGATTCATTTGCTGAGACAGTTCCCACCCTGAGCTATAAATTCCCCACTGGAAAAACAGATGGATGTTAAATATGCAGCCTGTGCACCCAGTGGTGTGTCAGACACCTGAGCTAGCTGCAGGTAATGCAGAAATGCAAGCACGGCAGCATTGCTGTGCAGWGCAGGGACAAGCAGGAATGCCAGCTCCAGTGCCAGGGGGTGGCATAACAGGCATGTGTGACCAGCAAGCCAGAGCTCAGCAAGGTCTGTCACACTGAGACTGCTTCTGCTTGCAGAGCTGGGCATTTTAGCACTTGTCCCACAATCACATCTCTGTGCATGACACCACTGCCCACCTACCATGGCTCGTGGTGCCTGAGAGATTAAGGGCCATAGCTGCTCCTTCTTATGAGTCTTGATTGGTGTCCTACCTTTAAACAGGTCAATGTTTTCTCCTCCTTCATCTTCCCTGAATGGTTCTTGTTACAGGGACAGCAAACCCCCCTGTGTTTGCTCCTCCAGGCAGCCATACTCCTCTGCCTGCCAAGACAGCAATTCTCTGGCCAGGGGGACATCTCACTCTCCCTCTCACTTGGACATATGTTCAATTCCCCAAGCCTTTTGGTGTTTAACAGGCATTTGGATGATGCCTCAAATGAGCTGCCTTAACTTTTGATCAGGCAGTTGGACTGGATGATCTCTTTAGGTTCCTTCCAAATGATAATGATATAATCTAGTCTTGCTACACARAGATGCTTAAGCCATTTGAACTCAGAAATTTTCAATCCAATTGAATAGCTGGATGCAAATCAGTTGGACACTGAAGAAAACCATAAAAAAGAGCAARTTTGGTTATACTGGATGATATTTTAAGCAAAGATATGCATTCTAATGAAAATCAGTGTCCCTTGAACAGTTCTGTTCTATGTTTGCTTAGAAACATTACCTTTAACCCTTCCTCTGAAAATTGGGCTAGATCTATGGCCCAAACACAACACAATATTGCTGCTTTTTATTCACTTTCCTCATCCATCATTGAGTTGATCCTATTTCTAGGCTTCTCCAGTCATTGTATACATTTAACATCTTTTTTGTACTAAATAATTCCATTGTCTGCTGTGTTGAAGATACTGCTTCTTGCCTGAGATAAACTGTTGAATAATCATTKTCTGAAGGTGAATGGGGCATGAAAGGGCAGGGATACAGTCCTTCAAAAATGCCAAGAAATTGCTGTTCCCCAGGCTCACCCTGCTGCTGCTGTTTTCTCTCATTTGTTTGCCAAGAGAGCACATCACTCCTATTTACTATTTCTTTGTGAAAAGTGGTCACATCAGCCTGGGTATTTTATAAGTCCACCCTCTCCTAAGTAAAGTGCAACAGTTTTCAGTGCTCCTTATGTTCTGATTTTAATCTCTGATGTTCCCAAGTGCAGGAATATAAATTCCTGTACAAAAGGATAGCTGTCAGGAGAAAGTCCTTTAATCTAGTAGATAAAAGTCTAACAAGATCCACTGGCTGGAGGTGGAAGCTAAATTGTAGCTAATCTGAAATTAAAGGCCCACGTTTTTGCCTTTTTCTTTATTTTAGCAATATAGTTAATAATTTAAACATCTCCTGGTGGTGGCAGATAGTGAATTTGTCATCACTTCAAACCCTTAGCAAGGCAAAGCAAGGGGGAGTGATTCAGCCAGCTTTMTTTAGCCATGTAATTTAATGCCTAAATTAAAAGATCAGCTCTCTAGTTCTTATAAAGTCTAGTGAGAAAGGAGAATACAAGACAAAGGGGATGCAGAGAAGAAGCCTAGTAGGTGATCTAAACATCTCTGCTYGGTGAACACAGGTTATAAAGAACAGAATAGAATAGAGCAGTTGAAAGGGATCTAAAATGGCCATCTAGTCCAACTGCTTGACCTCTGCAGGGTTGACCAAGAGCTAAATCATAATGCTGAGGGCACTGTCCTAATGTTTCTTAAACATGGATGGGGTTGGGGAATCGAGCACCTCTCAAGGCAGCTTTCTGTGCTATGGACTAGCGCTAGGAAGMYCTTCTACATGTGGATGGGACAGATRCASGGRCAGTGAGGCATCCCAGTTTGATCAGGCCTTGACAAAAGTCCCACAAGAGCTGTGGGAGAGCCTGCATGCCCCTGCCCCGATCTGTAGCATTATGCTGGGTAATCAAGGCTGCAGGGGCGCAGATGGAGAAGGTGCTGCAGAAAGAGRGGACAGATGTGGGTCTGCTGCAAACCATGTTTGCCTTGAGTGGTACCCAGGCTGTCCAACACTGCTTTCCCAGCCCAGGCTGAGTCAATGTCAATGCTGACACCACTGAAACCTGCTCACTACAGCCAACTTCTTAAATACCATGTCCTTGTGTCTGCTTGCACCCAGTCTCCTTTCCAAATCTATGACAAATAATGAGGAGGTCTCCTTCTCCTCTTTCTCTATGCCTCTACACAGGACCAAATCCTACTTCTGTTCCTTGTTAAACATCAAAGCTGAGAGCAAATAGGAAAAATCTGCTTGGTTGGACTCTGAGGACTGTAAAAGAGATTACATCTTCTTTTTTTTTTTCTTTTTTCTTTTTCTTTTTTTTCTGCTGCACAGAAATCAGCCTTCTATTTTGCATACAGCCCATATTCACTCTCTCAGCACTATGCCATGGCTGATGCCAGCCAAAGCTTGTCCTCTGGGGAAGGATCTTCAGCTGAGCCTTCCCCACATACAAGATACATGTGGGTAAAACTGTAACTGGGCATTTCTCTCGGTTGTTTTTTTTAGGCACTAAAGGCAAGGTGGAATTTTCAAGCTGAGAGGTAAATAATACGTGAAAAATGCTTCCCTCAAGAGTGAGGAAAAAGTCAACACACAATCTAAACTTCTAATAGTTCCATGTGACAGCCTAAATGTGGAGGAGAGTCTTAAGGAGTGTGAAACAGCCTCGATCTCTTGCCTGGTACAGAGCAGCTGAAGACAGGCAATGATGATATCCCCATAACAGATCTGTATTTTGCCCTGAGCAAAGCTGTTCCTGGCTACCCAGAGAGCAGTAGGAAKATAACTTCCTCCTTCTTTACATTTCAGAGATTGGAAAGGCAATGCATCAACAAAACAAAACCAAAAAGATACAGAAAAGGAGAGAGACAAGAGCACAGAGGAGGCCCGGAGGGAAAGAAAAATATTCAAATAATGGAGTGAGGGTGAGGCTGGCAAACTCTGTGGCAGTGAAACAACAGATGGACTGTAGTTTTAGTGATTCATCACACAGATGGTTCAGCAGATGGATTCTGTTGGGTTCATACAGCTTAGGTGGAAATATCAGCTGCTGATTTTGACAGGCAGGGCAGCTTCAGCAGAGGCAGTATCCTTGCTTTGCCTTCCCTTGTACATGTCCTGCTCTCCCACAGACTGGCAGTGCAGGGACAATGCTGAGTGCCACAGCTTTGGCCAGCCTTTGCACTCCTTGCGTGCCACGCAGTTCAAGATTTTCTCTGTTTTAGGAAGGAAAAAATTTGCTACAAGTGGATTCACTACCTCATTTCTGCCACCCAGTCAAGTGACAAATGCTGCTCCTTGGGAAACAAAAGTGTCTACAGATTGTGATGATTTCTATCTATAAAACTTCTGTCAGCCTGGATGGCATTTCTGACAGAGTATAACTTTTCCAAGGGATGGAACATCTTCCCTGTTTCACTGTGGGGGTCTAGATTCCCAAATAGCCTATGAGCATTAATGCAATAAAGAGGAATTAAGGCACAATAAAATTGCTAAGATACAACAAAACACCTCCACTTGAAAGTTTTACTTGTGGATGTTTCATGTAGGCAGGACATTTGGGACCATCTTTACCCTGAAATACTGCTCACCAGCAATGAGAAAGACAAGCATATAAACAAAATTAATTGGTTTACATACAGAGGTCACATTGCATGTACTCTTCTCAGCAATCTGTCTTGGCCTCAGATTTCAGTTTCTTGATACCAAAGCTCACAGGAATAAGAAAATCTTTAAGCAGATGTGCAGTAGATTGCACATAAAATCTCTTCATGTCTSGTCTTAAAATAAAGGTAGAGAGAACGTAAGCAGCTGAAGGAAGGCAATGAGTAAAGAAATGACAAGGCRGGGTGGGAAGAAATAACAGAAGTGATTTGGGTCAAGATCACTTCTAGAGAGGGCAGTGGAACAGATCCTGTTAGGGGTCCATAGAGTGTACTGTAGGTTTTGGATTTGGATAGAAGCTGTCAGTGTTATTAAGAGAGAAATATTATCATTGACATCAGGGAGAGTCAAGATTATGAGATACAAACTGAGGCAAAAACGCTGTTAATGAGGTAAGATCCAGATATGCCTGGAGATAACAGCTGACCAACTTTGTCACTCTACTTTCTGCAAAGCAGCAGGAGATGAGATTTTTTTCTGGGTAAATAATAAGGCCTTTGTAAAATTAGTTTAATATGGGTAAGACTTGGAATGTACCTTTTTCCCTTTTCGGCCAGAAGAGCAAGAAGAAATTAAAAAACATAACCTTCTAAAAATATTCTCAGCATTAATTAAAAGAATTCTTTCTGAAGGAAAAAAGTGCACTTTCTAGCAAGGATATCTATGTCTAGAGTTGAGGGCACACAGWAAGAAAGTAGGAATTGCTGAAAAAAACCCCCAAACTTCATAAAACAACTAAGCAAGCAAATAATAGCAAGGGCACATTTCAGCCTGCTGTTTCACTTCCCACATCACCTTTGTCCCTGCCACTTGTCCTGGAGCATCCACATAGCACTGTGGACACGTAGAGGAGGCTTCCAGAGGCACTGAATTACAGYGCTACTCAAAATTAAAGGCACATTTTGGCAGAGCGCATAAGAACCACTTTTTCACTCTTTTTCTGCTCTATTCCACCTTCTTCCTTCATGACAGACCTCAGAAGATGTCCAAGGTTTCCAAATAAGGAATATTGCCACTCTTCTTCATCTGCTGATGAACAGTTTTAGGAACATCATCTGAACTCCTGACTTTCATCCTGAATTCCTGAATTCCATATTCCCAGCAACATAGTTTAAAAATGCCTATTGCCAGTCCCTGCAAGGAGACATGTACTCAATGTGTGGAGTTCAACTGGGATAGAGAACAATGTGTCTGCTCTCAAATCCAGKGACAGTGGAGGCAGCCTAGAAAGTTCTTGCCTCCCAGTTCTGAGGCCAAGTTTTCCACCTTGATGCTGCCTTGCATTTTGCCAMACTCAGTTTCCTTTTCCTCCCTTCTTTCTCCTGCCCTACTCTAAGCACAATTAAAATGGAACTTTTGAACATTGTGTCCAGTTTCAATCAGCAGCAAATCAAGAAGGGGCACAACTGATTGCCAGTATAAATTTTTGCTTTGCTTCCGAGCTTTCAACCCTCTCTCCGTTGAGCTGCTTTTTTCTGCAAAAGAAAAATCTCTTGCCCTGCCCCCCAAAATCTCTCCAAATGTATATATATATTRCTATTTTACAGTTTATTATTGAAGTGTCTTAATTATGCAAACATTCTGAGAGAGAAAACTGGAGAACACATAAAGCTAAGAAAAGTTTCCCATTTTTTGATCTGAGATATCCTTCCCCCTATTAGTTAGCAATCAAGCTTTTTAAAGTCCCATGTTTTTAGAGAATTGACTGGTTATAAGGTGAGATGAAGGGGAAAATAAATATTTAATTTGGAAATGTCAAATCTAGTCAGGCTCCATAGAAGCAAATGTGACATCAGTCCACAGAGGGAACTTTCCTTGGTATCTGAGTTGGCTAAGAAAGAGGGCTGCTCAAACTGACCCTAAATAMATACACCTTGTTCAACAAGCTAGAAAACACAAAGTGTCTCTTTGCCCTTAACTGGATATTTGCTTTAACAAAAGTGAGGGGATAAGACAGWGTACAAATCTTCTCACTAGGAACCAAAGTTTTTGACAAAAGAAGTTTCCTCCACTGTGATGTTTTTGCATCTTAGGCATACAACATCTTTTGAATTTTTCGATCACACTGTACCATTCTCCTTTCTTCYCTTCAGRTTATCTCACTGCACCATAGCAGTAGAGACAAGTTCATGCTTCACAGGAGGAAAAGTGCTCTGGCATTTAGGGTGTGAAGRAATGTTTYCCTTCATTCCTTCCAGTAGGAAATACAGAGAAGTACTGTGCTCCCTTTTCAAATATTAACACTTCCATGTTCATTTTGGTAAGAAGTGGCCTCCACATCAAYTGCTCAGTGGTGAATTTTCAAAGGCAGAGTGTCTTTCTCTCAGAAACCCAAGCAGTGAGTGTGTTGTCACAGCATTTCAGCCAGCCAGGGCTGTGAACTGCTAAGATGGGGACAGGAGTTGTTGCAGTTTTGGAGCAGAGCCTCAAGACTTATATTTAGAATGCTTGCCAGCTGAAAGACTTTTATTCAAACATAAAGCTACTGAGAAATAGTGGAAGGCACAATGCACCACCAACCAAAACTGTTCAACTAAATCTTACTCCTGTTACAAAAYCCCTTAATTTTGGGAAACTTTTGCTCTATGTGTGTGCCAAATGGAAGAAAATGAATCTGAAAATTAACAGAGCCCTGAAATCTGCAGAATAACACAGAAATTTGGTGTATTTGTGTGCAGTGAGAGCATGCCTGGGAGCACAGGACTGGACAAATTCAGCGGTTCACAGATCCACACTTAGTGAAACAAGCAGGCAGAATTATTCTGCAAATCTGAGGCATGGATGAGAAAAGCAGCTCTCTCTGGCCTTTTATATCAGAAAGGAGATGAAAAAACTCTGAAAGTGGCCTCCAGATGACAAGCCTTCTAGCACAAAAGCCCCTTAGAGATGCATAGCATATCCTTCAGCTGAGCCTTTTAGTGAGTTCAGTCTCCTGATGGCCCTTACAAGTGTCAGAAATTGTGACCATCTTTTTTCCTCTAGGTCTTAGCAATGATAGTTCAGCAAGTTTCCTGGGGGAAGGTTCATTCCTGACTGTTTGTGATTAGCAGCTAGAGCACTTTCTTTTTCTTCAATCCCATAATTTTCCCCAAAGATGTTAACTCCAAGGCTGAACCTGCTTCTTTTTCATACAAAGAGGTATTGAATATTTTGCCATAATGTATTGTAATTTTCCCTTGAAAGGATGTTTCATTGTACAGCTCAGCATGTAAAAGTTTGAGAATTYCAGAGTTAACATTTATCTTTGATACCTTGGTTTGCCTTCCCATGGCTCAAACTTTAGGTCATTATCTATTAATAGTTAACATTTTGGCTCCTCCTGGACCTCTGTTTCACTCATTGAATGGCTAGTTCCTAATTTTTCTTTCCTTTTCATTTCTGGTGAGGCCTGATTTAATGCATAACAACTCTTATTTACTGCAATGCTTCCAAATCCTCCCCTCAGGATAGAAATAGCAATTTTGCAATGTATCACTACCAAGTTGGACATGTGCACACAATGAATATTCATTAATCTTCCTAAAAGAACACTTTGTGTAGGGATGTGCTTTTTCTGCTTGAACTTTCACCCAAACTGCACGGGGATGCAATGCTGGGGATTTGCTCATTGGAGGTACTGCCAGCCAGCACATAACAGGAACTTTGATTTTTCAGAGCAATTACTAATTATTAACATCTAAATTTTTTGTGATGAAGRTCTGAGCAACCAGGTCTTGTGAAAGGTATCCCTGCCCACAGCAGGGTGCTTGGAACTAGATGATCTTGAGGGTCCCTTCCAAGCCAAGCCATTCTACAATTYTATGACTCTATGACTCTGTGATTCTAGGATTCTATGACTCTATGATTCTATGGTTGTTTGTTTCTATGATTCTATGATCTTATTATTTACACCCTGGTTTAATCCATGCAGATTACAAACTTGGATCCATTTGCAGGTGGGATTGCAGCAGGGCTGGGTGTGACCTACCTCTCCTACCAAAGCAAAAATATGATCAGAATGGATAAAAGTCACATTTAAGTGACAAAAAATGCAAGCTTGCAAGCAGATTAAATATACTGCTCACATCTGTAGTGTCTTGGGATGTAGAAAAGAAACAGGATATTGGATCACAAACACAGGAGAAAAGAATGATAGTGTGGTGTTCTGACCTGGGCACAGAACAGAGACATTAAAGCTTTCAGAGGATCCTTCTGCTCTACATATTTATTCTGTGTGTGTACRTTCTCTTTCTCTCCCCTTTTCCTGGAGGCAAAATGATATGAGCAATGTTTTCTTATGCTCTGTGTTAGCTAGGCTGTATGTTTCATTATTGATAATAGAGTCTATGATGTATACATTATATCTAGGATGGCTTGGGGTTTATTGGGTTTTTGTTTAGTTGGTTGTTTTTTTTTTAAATTCCAGGTCTGGGTTCTCAACCATTTTTTAAAGCATCTCATATCATAACTATGTCTTTCTCCCAAGCTACCTGCAGTACTTCCTGCAGCTAAGAGATGGGTTAGAAAAATGAACTCACTGTGCAAGTTGCCAGATGCACATCTGATGATCTAATTGTTTCCAGTTGAGAACAGACCCATAAATCAGGCTACCAACATTCAGAAACTTGTCCAAACCAAGGGCAAATGACAAGGCAGTCACTTCTCTCCCCACTATGTACCTTATATTGGTAGTGACAATGGATACATGACAGGAAAGGCATGCCTCTCTTCCTGTTGATTTTCCTTAAACCCCAGAGATATTTTGCCACTTACCTATTGTACTGTTCTAAAGCGTGGTTATTCTCCACCTTGCTGTCATGTGTTGCCTTTCCAACTGGAAGAACTTTGGGGCAAGACTGTGAATTTCTTTGTATATTTTAACTCCTGTACTTGGATGCTCTGAATTCATCACATTTGGATACTGTCTGGGTGATGCCACAGCTKGTGACTGTGGACAGAAGTACAGCCAGGCCCTGTAATGACTATGCCTGGATTGTACAGAAAAAAACCCCCAAACCCACAAATTGAGGCTTTGTGTAATTCTGGGAGTCCAGGTGTCTGGGAGGAGTAAGGTTTGGAGCCAAATTTCTTTGATTTTGTTCAATTTTAGAACACTGCCATCTTGGCCAATACTGTCAAGAACAACTTTATGGTAAATACTGCAGGTTCTGCTCAGGTATAGTCAAAATAATGCCTATACTAGAGATTAATGCTCATGTCTCCATAAAACCAGCAGATTTATGGCTGTTTGGTATGGAGACTAAACCCCCTAGGATCTTTCAAGGAAACAAGTCAAGTACGTCAAGATCCCTGGATCTCAGGGCCAGGAGTTGGACTTGATGATCCTTGTGGGTCCCTTCCAACTTAAGATATTCTATTCTAGCCCAGTCTAGTCTATAAAAATGCCTGCAAAAAAAAGAGAGACTTGACCATCAAGACAGCACAACATTATCTATGTGAAATGCAGCTTCTGACTAAGGAGTTTATTTGGGATGTGAATATATTAAACATCAATGTAAGGTATCACACTACTAAAAGCCTCCTGTGTTTGTTGTATCTTTGTTCTATCTTTGCAATATAATGTATATGTTTAGCAAAGAGCTGTAGTGTGGTCTCCAAAATCATATTTGATGCTGTAATTTATTAAATCAATCATAACAGTGCAAAATCTGAAGGCCCATACTCCACCCAGTAATTTTTAGACATATCCCAAAGAGTCTTGAAGGGGAGCTCAGTCAGAGTCCTTCATGTAGGTGCTGGAGAGAGAAATGAAGATATTAGACATTTAACACATTTTTAAACTCACCTTTTGGCTTGGTAAACTGAGGCCAAATTTCATCTCTGTAAATTGTGAAGCTCTCATGCATAATATGAGAAGTGTTCCAAAGTGTCATTTCCTTCCAGAAATGGTACTTTTCACCCAGAAGTTGTGCCCCCCAGAATGCATGTGCCACAGCTTGTTTATTTGCACAAATAGAAATATACACCTGCCCCAACGTTCCTTCAGTATTTGCTGAGACTTGCTTTGATTGTTTAATTAATTTTGCATTGTTTTTCTGTTATCTTTTTTTTTTGAAAGAACTCCCCTTCTAATATGATCAGTCCTATGAATTCTAAGTTTATTACAAGAGAAAAAAAAAAATCAGTAAAAGCCAGAACTTAAAAAAGACTGGGCCTCTCACTGTAAAACTGCAAATCACTCATCAAAAAATACCTGACCGGAGGTTACATTGCAATTTCTTTATTTTATCACCATATTACAATTAATCAGCTTTTTTCCAGCCCACCTCAGAGTTTTACTACAGGAATTGATTTTGAGATGTGAATTATAAAAAAATAGCTCCCATAACTTTAATAAAGTCCATGTAGATTGGATGCTCTCCCTGCAGCCATTTATCCTGGTACCTGCTCAGAAAAGCAACTGCATCCAGTTTTTTGTTTGCATCCAGTTTTTTGTTTGCACGACTTTTGACAATTACCTTCATTTTTCTTTCCTTTTCCTGATTTCCACTAAATATTTAACAGCCTGTGTTTAATGCCAGAACTCCCAGATTATACCTGATCATCTCAGATCTGATGGCTTTAATTCCAAGTTATTGGAATTAATTGACACTGCATGTATTTCAGCTATCATTTAGAACAGAGTCAGCTTGGAAGGCTGCTGCAAGTAACCATTAACCAATGGATAAAATGGTTTAAACTGCCAACACAGAGTATGAATTTGTATCCTATCCACAAACTGAAGTTTATTTCTGAGCTGTTTTGGTGTTTTTGAAATACTAATGATAGTCACTCAACTGTTGCCTGCAACTTCACACCAGGTGATATAAATCAGAGAATTGTGTGCTTCTTCAGATGTAGATGTAGCACTGTCATTTTCATACCTTCAAAATGCTGATCAAAAGGAGAAACAAATATATGCTACAGCTGGCACCCTGAATTATGCTATGTGAAGTAAATACTTGCATTTGAACACAGTTACTTTGAGCCCAGTGAGCTAGAGTGAGAGAGGTTGAATGTATTAGGGACAGAGAATTGTATTTTATTTGCAGCAAATAATTATTTAAGCCTGGTAGAATTTATTTTCATCTCTATGCTTTTCATATTCCCCTGTGCCCTTAAAAATCTACTCTCAGACTACTGTCTCTGCTGAGATGATAAGAACTTGCAGCAAATGACTTTATTTACTTGTGGCACCGTGAAGCTGTTCTTGAGTTATTCTCCATTTTTAATGGCAATGAGTAGACACTGTTGACTTCAGGCATTGAACTAAATAATTTAACCATGATAGCAGCACTAAACTTAATATAATTATGTCATGTTAAAAATGCAAGGTTATAGTCTGCTGTCATTGTATTGTAATTAAGGCTGTAAGGAMTCCTGTGCCTGGCACAGAGTAGAAGCAAAATAAAAATAAAGAAATAGAACTACAAAATCTTCATAGCAACAAGAGCACATCACTAACAGCTCTGACTTTGTATCTTTCCAAAATGAGAGTTTAAAATGAGAACCGCAGCAGGACTAGAGACTACAGCAACAAGGCAGAAATGGAGAAGTGTATGGCTTCACTGGCAACACAGGCTGTCTTGTACACTGTGTGTCAGGGGATAAAAGGCTTTGTATCTTCCTCTGCTGCCCCAAGGATAAATTCATTTTACCTGATTCATAAAAAGCGATCCAATCTCACCAGTCTTCCCTGCTGGGAGTCCAGCAAGATACAGAACAGATGACTCAGGGGAGAGAATGAAGATATCCATTATAAACACCTTCCTCTTCCTCCCTCTTCTTAAATATTTGCAATCTAAATATTTAAGAAAACAAGCATCTTAGTGCTGCTTGGAGAGGGGGACAAGAGCTGCCTTCCACACTAACCAAATGTTGGCCATTCTTCAGTACAGCATGACAGCATCTTACCATTATTTTGCAAAGGTACTGTACTRTAAGTAATGTAATATGTAAAGAAAGATATAGAAGCAAAATCCTGGTAGATCCTCCTGCATATTTGCTGAAAATGTGACTACAATGTTCCTATTGTGTGTTTATAACACAGCTTAGACTCTGAGGCAAAGGGAACAAAAATGTTCTCTCCAATAAAAGCACAAGATTAAAAGACATGGACAAGGTGTACAGGGCTGTGAAGTCTCTTGGTAAAGCCAGGCTGCACTGACTGGTGTCATGGGCCCAAAACAAGGGGAAACATTTATGGCAGGCTGTGTCAATTCACACAGACCATACTCAGGTCCCGGAGCCCATTGACTCTTTCCTTCTCTCTTCTATGAATAAATAAACAGACTTGCTCTTCCTAACAGCATATGGCCAAAACATTGGCAGGTGCTGGCATGATTTCCACTGGACAATGTTCACATCTCGGAGTACTCTAAAGAATTTGCCATTCTTTTGGACAACTTGTGGACTCTACATGGTCAGGAGAAGGCATTCACATTGAAGCTGTGTGTGGCTCTTGGAATTTTATGGAAAGACTTTAAGCACYAGGTAGGTTCAGGCTGTTGGTGAGCGAAATTATACTTCTGACAGATCACAAAACAATTGAAAGATTTATAGAGACATGGCTGAAGGGTTGCACTTGTGAAGGAAGAAGAATAATTTTTTTATTGCTTCAAGGAAACATTTTCACTGAAATTAATTACTGTCATGAAAACCAGAGTGATTTAGCTAAGAATTTGAGCACTCCACTAATGATCTTTTCTTACAGTATTAAGAATAAATGTTCCATGGCCTCTGGCTCCAGATGAGATGACTGTGACACAGGAGCTGCACAGGGCAATGCAGAGAAGGAGCGTGAGCAGGTGCCACTATGAGGCTCTGTGCCTGCGTGGATGTTCGCTTTACACCACAGTCTCTACACCCTCCTACAGCAGAGACGTGTTCTTCCTGCAGAACAGTAAATCCCAAAGCAAGCCATCAGTGTGCACAAGAGAATTTTCTCCTTTGTGCTCTTGGACACCTATTATGGGGAAAAAGCCCCAAAAAGATGATTAAAAGGAAAAAAAGCCCAACAAACCAACATTCCCAACAATTTACTGCTCCATGGAGCTGGTTGGAAGATTTCCCCTTCACACACAACCATTCCCTCATCCAGCGTGGTCTTGCCAGATCTGAAGAATCCACTAGAATCTCTTGGATACAAATAATCTGAGAAGTGCTCAAGAGCACATCTGCTTCAGATACATCCCAGAAAACACAATTCTTGCCACATGATTGTTTAATGTCCTGTATGGAAGTCCTKCCTTTTGTCCCTCTTGTCTCTCACAGAACAGGCTGCTAAGTCATGCAGAATTCATGGTGGTTATTTGAAGAGGTCATGTTCCACAGTGTTTGAAAACAGCACAGGTCAATGTTGGTAACATGACTTGATGGAGCCTAATAGGTTTGTCCTGAAAATCTTTTGCAGTGTGTCTTGTTGGGGCTTTTTAAGATGAAGTCAAGCAGACAGCACATTGGGTTTTGACTGTCACACCTCACCAAAATGTATCCAGCTTCAAAACTGTATCTAACTCTTAGAAGTATTATTAACATGCAGACAGCATGTTTCCTGGTATGAAATGATATATTTCCTTGCCTCTTAAATGAAGCATAATCTGGAAGATATAATTGCAATGGATGTGAAGTAAACTTGGAGCTGTGGGTCATAAATCAATAAATAACTCAGCCTGCAGCCTCATGGTTTATTGATTCACAAGCTGTTTATCCCCCACTACCCACAATATATTCTACATAAGATGCAATTATTGCTGAATTACCCCTTTTTTGCATGCACATAGACTTAGACATCTCATCAGAACAAATACATATTGCAAAGAATCCTAGCAAGATGGTTTTGTTGTCTTTGTTAGTTTTAAAAGTGTATTAAATTCATTTAAGCCCTATACAAACCTCGCCCAGCATATTCATTTGGTGATTACAATCACACCATTATTGTCATGACTTTGATCATTTAGGACTCGTCAACTTGGGTGAAATAGATTGTGCTTGGCTTTTTCTGCCTGGGGAAGTGATGCAGCTCTGAGCAAACTGCAGGCTGAAGCAAAACTGAACTGATRTTCCTGAAGTCAGTCCAAGTACAGTTTTTAGGAAGGGCTATCACTAAGGGAAATTATAGAGAGATAGATATTATTATATAATTATAGGAAATATAAGGGAGATTGTGCTACATATGGGTGCAGAATCTTCTCAGTCATTTGGGAAAGAACAGTGGACTTGGTTCCATGTTTACTTTGAATTTCTGGTCTCAAATATCAAGAAAATCTGCACAACTCRTGAGCTGAGTGTACCTATGCAAGGAAGGAATGCAGTTCCCCAAAACTGTCAGCCCAGCAGATTGCAAGAGACACCACAGCAGTCAGAGCAGCAGAGGCAAAAAGCAGCAGCAAGAGGACACATGAGGAAACTCACGGACAAGTAGAGACTTAAGTGAACAGAGACCCATGGATGGTTAGARACAGCAAGAGGCAGAGCCTTCAGTGGCAGTGCAGGATATTTAAGCAGGCCAAACCCATCAGCCCGGGAGACTGCAACAGGCAAACATCTACATTTTGCAGTGGGCAGGTGCCCAGCAGTGGAAAGTAGTCATTTGGCAGCATTGTGACCAGCCAGGAAAGGGCAGTGTCCTCTGCTTTTCCTGAGCTTTTAGCACCCAGTAGAAACAATGCAGCTACACAGACAGAGCTGCTGCTTGAGCATGTGACCACCCAGGCTTCTGACTGTGGGATGTAGGAAGGGATATTCTGAGAGGTGGAAGGTGATTCCAAGCCAGCCTGTGGGAAAGTGTGACCAGGTTGATGACCTGYTCTGTTTGGTGGCTGAGTTGCAGGAGGAGGTGGCAAACTGAGCAGAATTCCAGAATCTGCCAGAGAGAGATTGGTCAGTGGAGCTGTACTCTGCCATCTCTGATGCATGGAGGCCAACTCAGCATGACCACTATGGAAAAAGGCTCAGGATCTGCTTTGTGCCAGGAGAAAGGCAGCTCTACAAGGGGTCAAGAGAGATAGAAGAAGGCTATAGCACAGGGCAGAAAGGGAAAGCTCTTTTCACCCTCTAAGATAGTGTTACAGAGTAGGTTTGAGGCTCTGGGTACCTTAGGCAAGGCACATGAGCTAGAGGAGGAACGTATGCAAGAATTCTTGCCAAGATCAGAGAGACCAACCCCCTACAACAAAACCTGCAACAAAACAGCTCCCAGAAGAAACAACAGTGAGTCATGGTCATTGCTGGTTTTCTCTTTTTTGGAACAGAAGCATCCTTTTGCAGACAGGACCCTCTTTTCAGGGAGGTTTGCTGCCTCCCTGGGGCACAAACTAGGTGTTTTATTACAAGACTGAAGAGCCTATCACAACCTTCAGACTATTAATTTCTACTCTTTCACATGAGTACTAACTATGGTGCTGAGGGAGGCACCCACCTGGTGGATGAAGGGAAGGTGGTGGATAAAGCTTTTCTGCATTTTAGTGACAAGTTGGTTTTGCAATTAGTTATAGTAGACTGATTTATGAACAGTGCCAGGCAGAAGAAATCCTATTTTAGCTCCAAAATTTGCAGTGTCATTCCCTTTTCTTTTAATTAAATGGTAATGATTTGTTTTATGGCCAATATGGCACTATTTAATTGACAAATAGTACAATTTTTTTCTATTTTTTTCCCTCTTGGAAGAGCTAAAGACCTCATTATTCATCAGGAGAAAGGCCTTATAGTGCTAGAAATTACAGAAGTCTACGTGGCAATGGGTCAGAAATACCGAAATCATTATGTGTGTCTGATAGTAACATTCCTGAATTGTTACAGATGCTGAAAATTTCCAACTCCCAGAGCTAACTCAGCTCTCAGTATCAGACAATCTATGCTTTCCTAGCTCAAGGCAACAGGATAATGCTGAGGGAAGGCCAACAATTTGTCACATGTCCTGTTTTGTCTAATCTTCAAATGGGGGYATGGAAAATTGTATGCAGAACAGTGCATTAAAATTTTTTCACATATCACTGATAAACTAAAGGAACAGAGATTTTTTTGCCTAACTGTTATATAAACTTTCAGGCACTCAACCTATGTATCAACCTGTATCCTTGTGTGAGAGTCTGATTCTTTCATACATACATCCAAATTGATAAAGATCAGCAGTGACAGTGTCTGTCGTAGTAAAATACTTGCCTATTCATCTTTATGAGTTTCGAGATAAGCAAGGGAAAATATAAGTTATGCATTTACATGAGATGTTTTGATTTATTCATTTAAAGTAAGTTTATCTTATCTGAAAATTGAAAAAAATGCTCCACTGCACCATCCCTTCTCCAGATATACAATATATGAATTTCTGCATTCTTGCAGTCTTTTCTGTGGAAAAATTCTTCTGTGTTACAGAAAAGATACTGAAACCTAAAATACATGTAAGCCCAACAACTGACATCAGATCAAGCACTGAGAACTCCCCCATTCCTGACCATACTTCATTTTGTGTTTGAGTTGCATCCAGTAATGATAATGAGGACTTACAGATTGACAGATGAGATTGTGTGATAGATAACTTGCAGTTTGTCATCTTGACAATGCACAGCAGTGAAACCAGCTGCTATTGCACAATAATGCATTGCTTGCTCTGCCTTATTTATTATAAGCCATGCACAAACCATGCACATTTTTTACAGATCTAAACATTTCTACTTATGAAACTTGTAGGACAGCCCAGAGCAGTGGGCCAAGCCCAAGAAGCACCAGGTGCTGTAGCTGTTGACGGATTTCTGAAATCCATCATGGAATGAAAGAGCAGYTGGCAGAAGAGTCGTTCTTTGTGTTTGGTTGGGTGGCAGGAACAACCTGAGACTGAGGACAGAGCGACTTGAGATAATGTGTAAACAGTTTGTAACAGTGACAGGGTAATCAATAGCCTGGGTGTGGATTCACACAGCTGGTTACCCTGCATCTGCTCAGAGCATGGAGTGAATGATGGAGGCTTCTCCCAACACTCTTATCCATTCACACATCTCCATTACGGCTGGACAGCATGTGTAAAAGTTATTTTATGGGAAGCTGAAAATAAAAAGAGAGGAAAAAAGCTACAAACACCCAGCTACAAAAGAAATCAGATTAGGTACGTGTCACCTTGTGAAGTAAAGCTGTCACTCACACAGGCTGAATTCAGGAAAGCTGCCACTCATCCTGCTAGATCACAGATATAAAAGACAGGGTGCTTTAGACAGTCCAGACACCAAGTCATGCATATGCTAAGCATGGCAGAGTGAGTGGAAGAAAGGAGTGGCAAGTGTGAGACCCCACTACTGCATGACCCAGTAGAGCCATTGTTTCACATTACAAACTGCTATCAAAGCATAAAACCTACAATTGAATAATGCTAAATATGTTTTGACGTCAATGTACTTTATTAAAAAATTGATTAYGCTTGCTATTTTCTCAATTTGTTGCTATACACTTTAAACTTGGCTTTTGTGTTTATTTTTTTTCCWTAGAGAGTAGCATTCCATGCAACCAAATTAAAACCTCTTGGGCAGACCTGTGATATTGACTTATTTTATAAACCCCTTTGGAGCTCAAGTATTGATTGTTGTGACTCGTTCAAAATATTGACTTTGTATATTCAATGTCATCTGTACCATAAAAAGATCAAATATTTTAATAGTCACATTATKGCTAGAACTGTGATGTGTTCCTCCAAGCTTAAAAGTGAATATTTGYCAGTGCTCAGAGCCTATTTCCACGTAGAAACAGCCACAGCATTGGAGAAAGGCTTAGTGAGATTGATCTGTAACCAGCAGAAGTTTTACATCTTCACACTGGGAGTGGAAGCAAAGGCCACGTTTGGAAATAAATAAGAATCAAATGGATATGCAATTTTAATTCCACAGTTTCATTTGAAACTGAGATAGATTTTCACCCAAGTTKCAGTCATTAGAAATTTTATATCCAGTAAGATATATTTTTTAATATATTCACACCATCTAGAAAAATTGCTTCCAGATCCTCCCACTGAAAAAGATCACCACCACAAGCCTAAGGTCCTTCTGTCCCAGTGAGATTTATGACACTTTTTTCTCCCCAAGAAAATTTCACTCCACTGGAACAGATTATGAAGAGGAAAGATGATGATTTAAACCACTGAAACCTTCAGTTCAGGACTGAATTTTCTTTTGTGAAGATGTTCCAGTAAGTCAGGGGACTGTATTCAGCAGTTTGGTCAAGTTCTCAGGATCTAGCACAGTGTTGTCTCTCCTGCCAAASGAAAACACCATTCTCCATTCACACTTCAGTCACTGGAAGTACAGAGCTCCCAATGCTTTTTAATACTAAACCAAGCTCACATACACTGCTTGAAGCTTATTAGAGCCACACTGCAGCTGTGCTATGCTGATCCATGCAAAGGGAGAATAACAGCAGACCAAATCAAATCAGTTCCCAGGCTTTTAATTTTCTCTCTATGATGAAATGAGATGGTTTCCCATGGAGAAGCACTTACTGATCAAAGGTTTTCTTGTCTTGTGAGGTCAACAAGGCCAGCAGAGGTGACACCATTATTCTTTTCCTGGAGGAAAAACCTTCTTCTAAGGCTCTGGTTGGGACAGGTTCTCTGACAGAGCAGTRTTCAAACTCTCTGAAATGTTTGTGCTAGCACAAAAGCTGGGAGAGTGCCAGACTGATCAGCTAAGCTATAGAACAAGGCCTTCATGTTACAGAAATACCAGACTGTGACTCAGACTGTGTGGCAGAGGAGTATCTCCAGTCTTCAGAAATCTGTCTTCTGAGAAACTAGATATAGACACTGAGGGAATTTGACTAAAGTCCTTGAGGTGAAATGTTGGTGCACTGAATTCCAGCTATGTTGAATGCCACAACCATCCCTGTGTCAGTTGATACTTCATGGAGGTCCTTCCCATCTGAATTTATGGTCACTATTTATATGACCACGAAGAAGAGAGAAGTAGGAGCAAGTTCCAGAGAGATTATACTCAAAAGACTACCATGCTAGTGCTGGCTTTCAAAAATTCAAGGCAAGGGGCAGATATGCTAGCCATGGAGATTGGTTTTTTTACTAACTGTGTCATTTTGAGTCATTGAAAGGATTTAAACAATAATTGCAAGTATGAATCACAATGCAAACTCAATTTCCTATGAAGAGCAGCTTTATGCAGTGTAATATTGTATGGGTAAGATAATCACCTAAGAACCAGTGAAACAATGATCTGCAAACTGTACAGCTAGGGAAGCATAAAGATTGAATACCATTTTATGTGTTTTAGCAAATGATGGCTCAATGTCTGGCATATATCATGTGATTAAAACAAACACAGAGAGTGCTGTGGAGAATTTGTGGGTGCTGCTTAAAAAGTGCTGTTTTGTGTTACAGGGAAAGTCAATACAAATTATTTGCTGACATAGCCCTGGGAAATTTGCAGAATTCACACAGTTCTGCAAGTCCAAGTCAYGGCAAGTAAGCCTTCCAAAACCTGTCTTCCACCTGTCACAATCACTTACTCTTTTCTTAATTGTTTATATGCAGGAAATGAAGTAAGAGGCCAAAAGAATACCCAAACCTGTGCTAAAACTATTGTTATTAATAACAAACACACAGTATATAAATATTACATGGTGCTTTTATATGAGTGAAGACAATTAGGCTGACATTGAGAAAAAAAAAAAAAAAAGGAAATCTTTAGCCTCGAGAAAAGAGGGCTGTTGGGGCGACCTCATAGCAGCCTTCCAGCCTTAAAGGGGGCCTTACAGGAAAGATAGGGAGGGAGGTTCTATTAAGGAATACAGTGATGAGGAGTAACAGATTTAAACTGAAAAAGGGGTAGATTTAGATTGGGAAGAAGTTTTTTAGTATGAACATGGTAAGACAGTGGAACAGGCTGCCCACAGAAATTGTGGATGCTTCATGCCTGGAAGTGTTCAAGGCCAGGTTGGATGGGGCTTTGAGCAACCTGGTTTAGTGGAAGATGTCCCTGCCCATGGCAGGGGATTTGGAACTTGATAATCTTTAAAGTCCCTTCCAACCCAAACTGTTTCAGGGTTCAGCAGCTCTATGGCATGAGTTGAGCCGTGAAATACAGCTTGCCAAAAAATGTTGCAGAAGCTAAAAATGTATGTGGATTCAAGAAGCAATCAGATATATCCAGTGAAGCAAAGCCCATAAAATACATTAAATGCAAAAACATGCATTTYCTCCAGGATGCACCTCAGACATTGACAAGGATGCAGGAGAGAATTTTGGGGACATGTGACATTTCWCACCTTTGTCCTCTCCTTTCCCTGGTATCTGTCACTGGTCATGGTTAGCATCTTCCAGTWTGACAATCTATTATTTTCCCTCTAAGTCCTGTTACTTCAGTCAAAACATATGAACAAATTATTTATTCCCTGTTTCTCCCCTAAATTGCCATTAGTCTTGTGCTGGTGCTGGTCATGTCTTTGCCTGGTGCTGACTTGAGGCTGGAATCAGCTGCAGCAGAGGTGGCTGGGTGTGGTRTTCAATGCCCTCTGAACTGAGAGAAGCACAGAAAAGAATGATCAAAACAATTCTTATCTCATTTGCTGCTCTTGTGTTTTTGAACATGTGGAATGTRTTGGAAGATTGTTTACCCAAGGTGACYGCTTGATTAGAGTCTGGTGCTTTGATTCATTGACCAATTGGATCCAAGTGTGGATGTTGGGACTGTTGGCACACAGTCAAGGGKTTTTGAGTAGTAGTTAGTTATTAGTAAGTCTGATGTAGTATATTATGTATCYCTTTAATATAGTTGTAATTTCATGTAATATAGTTTTACTAAAGCTAGTGTTCAGCATTCCAAAGCCTTGGAGTCAGATGTTGATCATTCCCAGAGCATGGGGTCACCTGATTTTAYGATAGCTGGGGGCTGCAGAATATCACAGGGCAATTCTGCTCTGTGCTGTGCTAAGGCAGCACAGTGGGAATCTTTTCTTGCGGGAGAGTCTGCCCTAAAGACTACTCTGTTTCATGGATAGCATTGTGTCATTTTTTCTTCCAGCCTGTAACCTGTATTTATGGTAGTGACTTAGATGTCCCTGGAATMATTTGGGACTGGAGTGTTAGGTGCTGCCAGGGAGAGAAATCATCTTGTAGTCCTGTTGAGAAGGAAGGACACCAAGCCATGCAGGTCTGGGGCAGCTGGGATTTGGAAGCAGGGTCAAGCCTGCTGTTAGAGTGGGGGACTCTCTGCAGATGCACCACACCTGCTGCACAGAATAGATTTTGGGAAAGGGGTCATGGATCTCTGACATCTAGGGTTTTGCAGGGCTGGGGTGAGGTCTGTCCACARAATATTTGTAGAAGACTAACTTTTTATTGTGGCAAGTCAAGGACCTAACGAAAAATGTCCCTCAAAACCACCAGTACCATCATATGGGCATGGCCTTCTCCAAACTCTCTCCAGTCAGATTCAGGTCGAAAAAGAAGGGCCACATAGTAATAGGGGCAACACAAATATAATTCTCAAAAGCACACAGCCAAAGCACTGGAATAAGAGAGACAGAGGCCTTACAGCTACCTGTTTAATCTATCTTTCCTTCTCAGAGAGTATATCAAACTTAAGACTAAAATGATCCAACTACCATGGATGGTYTCTACTACAGGGCTTTAAAATAAATAAGCTAAATACTCTGCTATCCCATACATTCCCAAGGATTGCCCTCAATTATATTTGTCCAAATAAAATATAAATGGTACTGATTATATAGTCAGGTGTCATGCTGAGGACATATACAGGAATGGTTTGGCAGTTCTTGTTTAAAAGAAAGTCTAAAAGCAGAAATGAAAGAAAGGGACTCTTAAGAGAGACACAGCCTRTCCTCCAGGCAGCAGCAGCAAGGTCATGTCCAGGCTTAACAAATAAAGAAGTGTCCATTCCTGCAAAGCTGTTGCTCTATTTCTGAAATTACTGCCTGAAGTTACTTCATCATTATGCACAGAATCAGAGTGTGCTGCTGCTGCTGTCAACTCCCCCTGCTTCTTGCAGCATTCACTAATACCAAAATCTCTCCTAAAAACAAGTGCAGACATACAAAATAACAGGAAATGCTTCCTAGAAACTTTATTCTAAATCAAACATGGGTTCCTACCCACAGCAAATATGACAGTCCTCAATTCTTCAATAAAATAGAATAAAACTGTTACAGACCAGGGATCTGAATCTACAGTCTTCTTGATGTGTAAAATGTGTCTTCTTTGCATATCTTCCTTTATCCCATAGAAGCAAGGRAAAAAAAAAGGATGGAAAATATGCCATTAAAATTTACACAGATCTTGAGTTATTATTAAAAAAAAATCCAAACCAAACAGAAGTACAACTGTCATCTGTTAGTGTTGAACATTTCAGTGTTGAGCAGATGGCTACAGCACAAGAAACTCATCACACTATTTATTAGTAAATTGAAAGGCATTTGGGTAGCAATCACCATAATCATCATTTTCACAAGCCCTAGAAATTGTAATAAGCTTTTAGAGAGCAGTTGACTTTACAGCATAATTGAGAATGGGTATCTTTARCTTATCCACCCAAAAGCTAGAATGTCACTGCATCTTTAACAGGGAGTTTGACTACAGATAAACAGACCATTCGAAACAGACACTCGTTCAGAGAAAATTCCCCTTGCATTCCTTCCAAAAGTCCCTGAAGTCAGTAATACCTCTGGAAGAATTTCACTCAATATTATGAGGAAAAATCACTTATTTTTCTTTCCTTTCTTTTTATTTATTTGTTCTTATGTAAATTTTGTGTCCAGAATGCCTGCTATCTCACCCCAAAGAACAGAATTTTAATCTGTTCTTGTTTTTATTTAAATTTAATTTGCCTGTTTTGGAATTTTCCCTGGAAAACATCAGCTTGGCCTGCAACCAGCCTGAAACCACCAGGTGGAGCCAAATCTGCTCCCTGTACATTAAAATTAGCACTTGTTCTGAGTGACGAAGGTGTCTCCATCATGTAGGTATTTTTCAGCTGGACAAAAACCACCTGGCTTTTCCTGCAGAGCCTTCAATCATATCTCCCCATTATCACTGCCACTGTATTTAACTGCAGCAGGAGTGTATTTCTGCAGGAAACAGGCTGAGCATTTCACAGCAACAAATATGTCAAATGCTTCTGCAAGGACTCAGCTCAGAGCTCAGTGCCAGGACTGTATACCCAGGCTGCTGATATGCATATGGCCCCAAATCACACAGGCAGCCTGGCAGGATTTAAGAGCCCTGGAGAGATGAGGCTTTATGCACCCTGCTGCTCTACACCAGCACCCAGCTCCATTCCAATGCACACACAGAGGCAAGATCCATGGCATACATGCAGCAGTAGGTTTTGAGGTGCAGGGCAAAAATCCCCTCCTATGTCTCCTTTATTTTGGCCTTCCCTGSTCAGAGCCTATCTCCCCAAAGGCCTTGTTATTGTTTGTCACCTCCAGCTGAAGCAGCTGCATTTACAAGTGCTTCCCCACTGCCTCAAGCAGGAACAGACTCACAGAGATCTGCCCTTCTGAAAAGCAGCATGAGTCATGTTCAGATGCAGAGAAGCAGGGGGACTTGCCCAGGCTGTCTCTTGACACACTGAGACCAGGGACAGGGAATTCTGACCTTTACAAAGCAAAGTAAGGGTGAATTCTCAATGACAGCAAAGCAGTGGGGATCAAGATTCAGAGCTCAGCCTGATAAAACCCAGGGCCCTKGAAGCTTTGCACAAGGAAGCAATGAAAAGCTGGAGGTACAGAGGACCCTGAGGCTGAGATGGTGACATCTCTGCTAGAAGTGACATCTCTCCTATATTCCCATAAGTGTTTATGTTATGSGACCAAAATGGGGAGGGGATTGCTACAGCTCTTCCAAAGAAAGAGAAGATCTGACAGGGAGCACGTGGGGTTTTGATCACCATTTCACAAATTCAGCCCTTCCAGACAGGAGCAGGCAGTGCAGAAAGAGATGAGTAATGGGTGCTGGGTTGCCACTCCTGAGAGGACTTGGAGTGAGACCACAAGCTTGTTSCTGGAATTAGTTCTTAAATTGTGATTGCTTCTGCTTTGGCCTCAAGTCTATCTATGGGTCCCATTAGCCCAGCTTTGACTTCCCAGCCCAACTCCACTCATGTTCCTGCAACTCACATAAATTTATCTAAAATGCAGTTGTGGAGCAGAAGCATCTCACTGTACAATGAGACAGGCAAGTCTCTGGTACAGGGTCACACTGAGTTCCAGATTCAAAAAGAAGACAGAACTATCAAAGGAACCTGAGTTAGAGCCTTTGATACCACTCAGAGTTTGGGAAGGGACAGGAAAATCWGGTTTAAGGCATAAACTATCCCCTCAGTACAGCAATGATGTGAGCTCACTAAGAACATAGGCAGGGTTTCTTCAAATAACCTTTGAAGTGGATTAAATTAGTTGTCAGGCAGTTGGACTAGAAAATTATTGTAGGTCCCTTTCAACTATTCTATTCTATTCTATTCTATTCTATTCTATTCTATTCTATTCTATTCTATTCTATTCTATTCTATTCTATTCTATTCTATTCCATTCCATTCCATTCCATTCCATTCCACTGGCTGGCCTGGATCAAATTCAAGACCCAGGTAAGGCATTGTCCTAGCTAGACAACATGTCCAAATATGTTACTGTCAGGCACTGGGATTTCAAATTCCAATCTGAAATAAAGATAAGATGTGGACAATAAAAAAGTAGAGAGAAAATAGCAACCCAAATCTCTGGCTCTGTACCATCTGTGTAATCAGGAAGGATAAGGATAATTAGTAGGAGCTGTTCTATCTATTGTAACAGGTTATTTGGAAAAATATGGTAAAATATCAGGCCCCTAACAATAGCTGCATTTTCAGCAGAGTTTGGAGTTATAATCTGGGCTGTATGTAATGTATATTGGGTAGACTTTGAGATCATATGGCTTTGTAAATAGTAGTTGCTGCTATTTTTGTAGCTTGGATAAACCAGCATCACCTCACTTATTTAACTCCATTAACAACCAGGTTTTTTGAACAATCCCAGAAGTTTAGCTTCAGTACCAGAAGTTGCCTGCCATTGTATCTGACTTTACCTGAACGTGCAGAAGTCAGGGCMTTGCTGAGCTTATGAAAGTCATCTGAGGTTTCACCTGAGTGCCAGATACACACAAACAGACTGCTCACAGACTAGCAGGCACTCTGAATTGCTGGCAATATCCCCCTGCTTTGTTAGCAGCCAATGGTTGTTCCCATGCTGGAGAACTATACAACTTTCTTCTGCAAGTTCCAGCTTCCCTGGGAGGCCTGGGCTGATCAGTTCAGCTGCTTTCCCCTGGTTAAATGAACCAGAAAGGAAGCTGGAATGCTCAAGAGGGCCATGTGGCACAGCTAAACCCAGTCCACACTGCCTGAGCATTATCTATACCAGTGTTCCAGCAGTTTCAGTATTAGCTGAATCAGTGGGGATGAATCCAGTAATTTCCTTGGGCTCTGTGTGAACTGTAAAACCAAAAATAGGGACTGAAGCAGCAATGGTATTGTAGACTTTCTGCATCTGTCAGATGCAGGCCTGAAAACTTCCTTTAACTGAGAAGCTATACTGCTATCTACCACAGATTTTTTTTGTGCAGTAGCAAATAAGGGCCATGTTACTGTTGTCTTTAAGAGCACTCACCAATTTCAGRAGAGAGGGATCAGGCCTAGTTAATATCTCTGTGCTTATGTTCTGAGTAAAGTAGTCTCCATATCTCACTTGAGCTGAAACAATCCCACTTAATTCCTGAGAAGATCCTCCAGCATGTAAACAACAAAGAAAATGTTAGTTGGACATGCTAATTCATTCTTCCACATGGATTAGACCACCCATAGGAGTAAACTTTCTGGAGAGACCATCGAGGCACTCTTTAGTCATAAGACAATTATTTAAGTATTCTGCAATTTTCAGGCATTTCAGATTCCCTCTCCCATCATACCTGTGAATAATAATAAAGAACACATTTTCAATTATCTTCYCATGGCTTTGCTATAAAAGAAAAATTGCAGATATTCTCACCACTCAACAGTAGATCCAGAATTGGTGAAAAACTGAGAGGCAAGACTGAGGAAGCAGTTCATTKTCTTGGACTTATGATCTATCAGTGCTTTGTGCATCCTCTCCACTGTCAGCTAAACCTCAGGTACAAACCAAGCACTGTCCTTTGTTTCAGAGGGRTCCTGCCTCACTTACAATGTCACTCTTGAGGATTTCCATCATGCCTGGAATTAATATAACATTCATCAGGAAGGTCTTACAAAATTACTTTAGTACATTACTGCCWAAAGCATGTCAGTTCCTACTCTGTCTCAAAGAGCTAGTTTCTCATAAAAGCATAAAGTATACACCAGYGCTAAATTTTTTTCTTTTTCTTGCTCTCCCTGAACAGCATTTGCCAACCCACTACACATTTTGTGTGATCAATACCATGTGTAAAGGTATATAATGAATAATTTTTTCCATAAGAGACAAGAGGTTGTATGTTTCAGCATGCAGAATTCACGTGCACACAGTTATTCAACCTCATGTAAGACACAGAGCTGCAAACTCTAATTCCATATCATGGCTGATGTGATTTGACAATGTTCTGGTTCATTATAAAGATCAGCCTTTCAAATTCACTTCTCCAGCTCTGCTCGAACCGTGACATTCTCATTAAATAAATGCAGAGCCTTCTCTCCTAGTTCTCATTAAGGATAACAAAATGAAGAGCATTCCCCTTAGAATTAACTCCAGAGATAGCACTGGGCATAACACTGAAACTAAGTGACCAAACTCTCATCAATATCTCCAGCACAGGTAATTAGGTGGGTTGGTGGGATAGAACAGACATTCATGGGCATACTCATCCAACAGAAGCTATTTCTGGATGAAAACTCTGTATCACATTTAATGTTATATAAGGAGATCTTAGATAAAAACAATATATTAGGAATGGCAGAAGTTTATCTACCCATTAAACACCARCTCACACTACTCCCCAGCCTTTTTCACTTGATGCTAATACAGATTTTAAAATTTAGAAAGATCAAAGCACAGCATTTCCTAAGGGGCTTACTTTTGCTTGTAAATTTTATCCTAGTTATACAAAAATTAGGAAATAYATCTGGTAATATTTGACATTTGCAACAGATAACCGTTTTTAGTAATCTTTAAATATAACATCATAAGAAACAGGAACTAGRAGAGACAAAAAAAGGTAGGCTAGAAAAATAGATTAATCAAAAAATGAAAAATAGATTAACCAAGTATTATAAAATGGTATTTTCCCAGGGTTAAAAGCAAATACTGTAAGCCATAAATTTAATCACAGAGTCTATTATTATTGATACTTAACTGATGGAGGAAATGAATATTAAAGGCAGATATTTAATAAGGAAGAAGTTCYTTCAGCAAAATAAATAGTCAGGTATTTGTAAATCTCTGGTCACATGTTAYACCATAAACAAAAACAACAAAAGAGAAAAGGATATTAGTTACCATCTGGGAGAAAAGGAGTCACTGTAGATCACCCTTGAAAGTGTATATGAAAAATGTAATACACAACTGCTTTTCTAGCTATCTGCATTTTAAACAAATCTAAAAAAAATACAGGCATGGATGCATATTTTTGCATGCATAAAATATTTGGATGTAAATGTGGTTGTTGGAAAAACAGTAATACTTTCTGGWTTTGTTTGTCTTTATTACTGGGTGCTTTGATTTTAAAGGGCTTCCTCTGAAAAATTTCAAATGCTCTTCACTATGTGAACTCAGGAAATCTGGAATTTTAAAACACAGGTGAAGTGTGTGATGGCAAAATTGCAAGATTATTGATGGGGTTTTGTGCCTGTTTGCTGGCATGCAAAGTTCTAGCATAAAAGCCAGTAAGTGTAATGATATTCAGCTCCTCATGCATTTCAAATACTGTAAGGAAGGCTGATATTATTTTCAAATGGGGGTACTGAGACACAGGAAGAGGAAAACAATTCTCTRAGGTTCCCTGTCAGCTTGTACAGAGGTGGGCACAAAAGGCTGGCAGGCTTCCTGAATCTCCAATTATCCTCAACCTTGGCTGCTTCCCAAATCCCCAAATCAGTCTATGTGTTGAGCTGCAACTTTTCTCCAGTAGAAACAAAGCAGACACTAGCTGGCATTGGCTTTGATGGTACGCTCTACATGCGTGCAGAGTCTTTCAACCTGATGGCTTGTGTCCTGACAGGAGCAGCCATGCTCACTCCCATGATGTAACAGAGATCTCTACGACTTTTTAAAATCAAGGAGATCTGACCGGATATTTAAGTTTAGCTTAGCACAGAATAAGGACCCAAAAGCAAGGGTAGTGCTGACCAGAGGAGAGCTCATGTCAGGATACCTGGCTTAAATGAAGCAGGATAAAGTCAGGCTGCCCATCACAGAATCACAGAATGGTTTGGGTTGGAAGGGATTTAAAAGACCAGCTGGTTTTATCCCTCACCACCACGGGCAGGGACATCTGCCCACTGGATCAGGTTGCTCAAAGTGCCATCCAACCTGGCCTTGAATTCTTCCAGGAAAGAGACATCCACAACTTCTCTGGGCAGCCTGTTSCAGGGTCTCACCACCACCACAGTAAATAATTTCTTCCTATATCTAATCTAAACCTAATTTCTTTGGGCCAGTGGTCTCTCTGCTCCCCACCACTAAAACCTGACCTGCCTCAGCGAAGCCTGGCTGGCTCCCACCTGATGCAAATCTAACCTGGGCACCTGCCAGCCTAGAAATGTAAGTTCTATTGAAAATCTGCTGATAGACTGTGTAAACTTGTCCCTTGACTTTGAAACAATGGAAACACGCTATATTTTTCACAGAGAGAATCATCCATTAAGGTTCCATTCTCCAGACGTACTGGAGAACTCATACTTGACAGCAAAGCCTCCGAAGACACAGCAGCTATTGACCACTGTTCATCATGGACAAGCAAGCTGAACAACTTGCCAAGTTATTAGTTGTAATGATGGTGATTCCAATTAGGCAAAAGGTAATCACTGTTACAAATTCCCTGCCAATTTCTGTCACTGTGGTAAATAGGCCTCAAAGAAGACTTTTACACCTTCAGTTGGAAGCACAGAGCTAAATCCAGCAGAAGGCAGTTGCAATGCTCTGCTGCTAAACTCAGAGAAGAGGAAAACAGGGGAATTGATCCTTCTCAGCAGAGAGGGGTGATTAATCTAATGAGGGATGCAGAACTGTGGGTACCAGATACAAGTAATGGCCTCCCTCTGACATGGAAAACGTGCCTCAGGAACTGCAATTCTCTCCATATCCTGGTATAAAAAGGTCCTACAGGGAATGATGCTGGGATAATTGAGCAGTAGACAACCTTTAAGTTATCTTCCAGTTCTATTTTCACCACAACCCCCCCTGCTATTTAACTCTGTTGCTGATTTGGCCCTTTTAGAAACTGTAGTGAAAGCAGTCTGAGACTTTATCACCCCAAAAACATGCAGCTTAAAAAAAAAGGAGAAAAACATAAGAAAAGACAAGCACAATAGATAAATGAGGGCATAAATGTGGACAGAGAAAAGGAAACTTTGGTAAAATATGAAATGAGTCTAGTGGGTCTCATCTAGTAGATTGTTACTCTTCACAGTAATTCTGCACAATACTRAGCACAAGTGGTCCTGGAGCTATCCAAGCTGTAAAGTTAATACCACAATTCATGAAATTAAATTAAATTAATATYACTATTAATAAAATTTGTAAAAAGAGTCTCTAAAAATAGAAGAMTATATAGTAACCCCAGCTGGATTGCAGGGTAATTTTTATATTTTGGCTAGTGTACAGCCCAAGGATTTATCCAGTTCCACAAGCCACTGGCTTTTCCTGTATTTTTTCAGAAACTATTTATTTTCAGAGGCATACAGAGCATTTTGCTGGAAGGGTTTATGAGTATGTGGAGATTTCTGCTGCAAATTTTCCATGAAGTGCTCCAGCAGTTGGCCAATATGGCCCTGTATGAATGTTTGAGGACAAGTGAAGAAMAGAGAAAATACAATTTTTGCTCAGTGCTGAGAGATTTTTAACCAACTACATTGCCTCTTAAAAAGGCTAGTGATGGCTGCTATAAAGACAGGAGGGAAAAGTCCTCTAAAAATTCATGAAGTACCTTGGCTATAAAGTGATGTTTCCTTCTGTCTCCAGGTTACTTATAGATGATTTAAACTCTTTTAGGCATATTGAAATCTACTTGCTATTTTTGTACCCTATCTGCAATCATTGTGGATATATTAAACTCTCACAAAACCAAATCCTAATGTTATTGGTTCAGTAATTTCTTGTTCCTCTAGTTGCCTTTCTGAAGTAGGCACTTCARATCATTCAAGTAGCTCTAAATAGGTGGGCTTGCAATTTATTTTTTCTGGTTGTTTAAAAGGGACAAGTTTAAGTGTCTGGTCCCTTTCTCTAAAGACAATATTTTATAAATTTCTTATATGTTTTTTCTGATCTCTCTCCAACTGAAATATCTTGATTTCCATTTGCATTCCCAGCATTTTTTCACCTGTACATTTCCCAGATAAGAAATCAGCTTGGTTCATCAGTTTCAAAAGGAAGTTACATCTGAATTTTGCTTTTAATATCCTTCAAAAAATACCTGTTACAGCAGATGATCAGGAAAGGACGCAGCTGCCATGTGGGTTTGGAATCACCAACATACTCATACTTTCTCAAGTATAACCACCACCTCAGGTGTTCCACACAAAGTCAGGAAAGGCAAATGGCAGTGACCATAAAGAGGGAAATTTGAGTCAGTAGAAGTAAATTGTGGCAGAACGCTCAGAAGTAAACTTCTCACTATATTGCCTTTGTATATATATGACTTGCAGAGTTATTGACCAAAAGGATTGTTTTTTTTCTTCTTTGTCTCCATAATATACAAAACTGAATTACAGYAGTATTTGTTCCTGTCATTCTGCTGGGGTGGTTTAGGAATATACCTGTCATCACTCCCCAGTCTGGTTTATGTGCCCACTCCCATGCAGCTTTGATTTAAATTAATTTTAGCTGTACACAGTCATTGAGTTATATATTCTTAGGTAGATGAAAATTCTTTTGTAAAGTTGACAGCCACTCTGCATGCTTTTGATATGAAATGTCCCATGAAGCCATTAAAATTGAGCTGACTCTGACACAGGATGTGGCACGGACAACATGACCTTCCATCTCTGAGAGGTGAAATCTCCATTTTGCTGAAATTGGTGTCAAATGAAAGCAAGAGCTGTTCTATTGAGCTCAGCTCTTTCCTGACTCTTCAGCTCTTTCATTGGGCTCTGTTTTCATTTTTTCTCAGTAAATATTAACCTCTCTCTTTCTTAAAGAAAGCTGAGGCTTTCAGAATATGGAAGACTGGAACTTCCCCCCTGATTTCAACAARCACTAACTTTGACCTTCTTAGTGTTGTTTACTTTTCCATGAGGTCTGTGGCCATGTCAAATTCACCTGCAATACTTGAAAGTGTTATGTTTATATACAGGAAGTAGCATTCTTCAGTTGAGCTCTTTTTTCCTAACTTCTGAGAATATCAGATATGGGAGATCTTTCCCTTAGTGGAAGAAAAGGACAAAGGGATGAGAAAAACAGCAAGCCAAAGGGAGAGACTTAAATAAATGAAAAAGATATTCTTCAAGAGACTGCAGCCTCCTGCTTCCCAAGCTCACTTCTGAGTGAGTTTAGTGGGATCCACTTATTTGACATAGCCTGGGGGAAGCAGAAGGGTCTCATTCAGCACAACATRCTAGGAGAAGGGCAGATTAAATTGCTGAAAAACTTGAGTGAATAATTTCCATTCTCCCTATGCWGGAATCCCTGAGACAGGTTCTGTCCTCCAGTAAAACCATTCATCTRTATCTCATGCTCTGTCTGGACCAAGGCAGGAATGGGTCTCCAACCCTGAATGGAGATCCAATGCATGACTGCAAAAATTACCACATGGTCATGATGACTTAAGGCCATGCTTTGGGTTCTCTATGTTTGGCAAAGTCCTGTAACTCAGCAGATCCTAGCAGCCTGACTCCTGAGCTAGCTGGGATCAAGGACAAAATCATGCCCATAATCCTTTTCTTTTTGATTTTATCCTTTGTAATGAACTTCAGGGATTCTGTTCCAATAGTGCTCGAGACTGTCTTGGGGCACACAGAAAGGATGTTTGCAGTGAAAGGAATTTAAATCTAAAATTACTTTCCATTGAAAGCTGACAGAGTTTAAATCTGTTGGTTTGGGAGATATTCCAAAAGCCATTCTTTTGCAGGAACACTTGTAAGAGATTGGTATTTGAGGAAGATAAAGCTATTTTCTCATATGCGGCTCAGCTTTGTTAACATGACAGTAAAGCCAGAAGAAGCAAAATCCAAGAGAAAAACACAGTTATGTTAATGCTCTTAAAAAAAAATCACATGCACAATCTTACAGTTTATTCCTTAGTATTCATGGGATAAATCACTACAGATTTATTTGATGGGAGCAGACAGGATGCTAGTTACTGTTTGAATAGTCCTATAGTAGACTGGTTTTWAAAGAAAACTGCAGGAGAAAGAAATCAAAATCTCATAAACTAATTGAATAGATTTATTCAAGGAGAAGGAAAGGGCCTTGATCTCAAAAATATTTAAGGATGCAGTTCATTTCTTAAGCCTGCTGAGCATTCAGCCACAGAAAGCTGCTCTAAATACTCCTCTATTGATTCTTAAACCATACATTGAAATTTTAATGACCTTGCCAGCAAAGGACTTTCTATCTCAGATGTCATTGACATAAGTACTGAACTAAGAGTGCTTGAAAAGGAGTGAGACCAAAATATTCTGGTAACCAAGGAAATGCCAATTCTCCCCATTTCTCACTGTTTGTCCAGGATGAACTGGGAAAAAAGACTGATAACCACCTCACTACAATCTCCTTTCAGGTAGGTGTAGAGAGCAATAAGGTCTCTCCTATAAGTCTGCAGAAAAAAACCCCCACCAAACAAAACAAGTTTAAATGCTCTAAAAGGTGAGCAAGCAACATATCTTGGATAGAAGAATTGAAAAAAAATACAGAAATTTTATCTTAAGATCAGGCAAATATTATTTTCTGTCATTAAGGACGTATCCTTGTAAGCAGCTCAATTATCTCCTGTTTTAGTGCAGTTTTGTGTGGCTGTAACTCAGATCTGTGGAAATCAATGGAATCACAGAAATAGAAAAGGTGAGAAGCACAATGGCTGATGTTACTGGAGTTTTAGAAAACTCTTCTCAGCAGTGATCAGATGCTCTGACCTTGGAGATTCGGCATGGAACGGAAAGATTGCAATTCCAGGATGTACAAGGCAGCATTACCTTTCTAAAATTTATGGTCACATATTGCTGTTGCATTGTTCTAAATACAAAAAAGGGAAAATTCAGATAAAGTTACAGAAGCAAACCTGCTGTATTGAAYAGACTGGTAAATGCCCTGTATTTCACCAGTGAAATCCATATTTCCAGTCCTGGAAAGAATTCCTATTGATTCCTTTAGCTCACACACTATGTGTGTTGTTGTAGTGCATAGTTAGTATTTGGAAAACCAGGTATGCACAACACAGTGAAATGTGTATTTTGTCCATTTTGCAAAAAGAGCCCTCTCCTGAAAAGACTCTCTGGCTGTGTGAGTTGACACTGTCAGGCAGCTRGAACAACCACAGACTCATGGCTCAAATGCAAAGAGGAAATTTATTTTCATTACTCTGCTAATTGAGGGATCCCCAAARGATGTCTGGGCAGAGGTACAAAATCAGAGATGCAGGCACCATTAAACCGAGTCCATGCTAGAGGATTACTGGCCTGCTATTCACACAGGCTTATCAAGAATTATTCCCAGCTGCCAGGTCACCTGAACAATGTACAATCCTCCTCACGTCTTCTGCTTTTTAACTCAGCCCCCCCAGTGCTGTCCATGTTACAATGGGGTGGACTACAGAAATCCCCACATCATAACTTGAACAGGTACATTTCTTCCTCCCTTATCAGCAATTCCACCACTAAGGGAATAATTTAAAAAAATGAATCTGTGTATTTCATGCCTGAATATATAAGCCTTAAATCTCACCYGTGGGTTTATCATAAGTTTTAAAAGAAAACACAAGAAAGTTGCAAAGAAGAACTTATTTTAGATGTCAGTGGAGGTCCTTAGGGATGCATGTCTCATATATAAGGTGCCCAGTACCCCTACACCTCTTACTCTTAAGAATAAACTACRGGTTCATTTGTCTCAATAACTCCCTAACTTAATCTGTTACTTTTGCTTTTTGATTGCTTTTGACTTTTTATTGGCTAATTCCTTCACTCTGTAAGTGTAGGAGGTGCACGGTTAATGTGAATGGCAAGTACCAACCCTGGTATGAAAGAGCTGTAATGAAAAACTGTGATGGATCTATCCCTTGAAATCAGACTTTTCAATATATGTGACTTCAGACCGTGTGCTGCGGGGYTCCAAACCCCTGTACCTGAATCTGCCCCTTGGTTGTGTTGAGTAAACTCAGCTCCTGGCTTCCCCTTTCCAGCTTTCYGTGAAGCAGTTCTGCTGCTGCCATGAATTATTTCTTACTGCCCTGAGTGCTTGGGAAAAAGGACTGATTCACCACAGTGCATTAGAGGAGTAATTAGACACAGCCCAATACTTGGCTCTGGGGAGCATCTGCACGGCAAAATATCCCCCAGCAACTCTGCTTAAAGGACAGAGTAAAACAACAGAGACAGCGAGTGAACAAGAGAAAAGGGAAGATGTAGACTTTAAGAGAGTGCTGGGAAGAGGGTCAAGTATCACTCTAATCAATAGCTGCACAGAGCAGGAGACTAATGGAACAGCAGGAGGCAACCAAGGCAGTTGAGTCAGCATRAGGGATTAAATGTGCTGTGCTGAACATCTCTGGTGCCTGTGCCATGGCCGATCCCCGAGGCAGAAAGGTAACAGCCAGCCTAGAGCTGACCATGCAGAAGAAAGGGCCTGACTTCTCAGTGTCACAGCGTGGGGTCAGGGCCACCTGCCYGCCACTTCCTGGCAATTTGGTAAAATAATTCAACTGAGACAGAGAAAGGAATGCCAAGCTGAGAAAGTATTTTCTGCTCCCCTTTCCTTGCTGGTGTGTCCACTGCTTTGAAGAAAATATAGCACGGAGCTAAGGGAAAACCAAAGGTTTTGTTTGCAGAGGTTGCTACAGTTTGTGGAGTTTCTCATTAATCTCTTCCCCCTCCCCCTTTTTTCAAAATGTAACTCTCAGAAGTGCATACAATGTTAAAAATGGGGCCTTCATTGAAGTTCAGCATCTTTTGTCTGAAAACTGAAATGTACCCTCTTCAGCAAAGAAGAAAGTCCTGAAAATTTTAATACAATRATACAAACCCCACTGTGTTTCACAAATACAGACCAAACAGCATGGTGGSCCAGCTAAAATTTTACACAATTGCCCAATTCTGTGTTACTTCCCCTCCTGATCTGCCTCCCCCAGAATACTCCACTAAAAAYGGATGTATGCCCTGAGCAGACTGTCAGGTCTGCTAGTCCTGCCTACTCCTTAGTTAACCTCATCCTGGGACCCTTATTCACATCTCTGACACAACTAAAGGATCTGACAAAGAATGAGGGAAAAATCAAGTTCTGAGTAACCCTTTGATTGGCCTCTGTAACATGCTCTTKCTCAGTGCCCTCTTATGTCTCAATCTGTGGAAGTCATAAATTGAGATATCAGTGACAGTTGATAAGGGGGTGAATTACAAAATACTRTACAGCTTTGTCTTTGCCTACTTATTCAAAGTAAGTAAATGGGATGTCCACAAAGCAATAAAACCAAGATTTTTTTTGCATAGACTGATTGAATATTCAAGATGCAAGAAAATATCTTTTGTTTTTGCCTTTGCTTCAATAGATTTCATATCTTGCTGAGCATTTAARTCCTACCTTCTCCTGACAGGGCAGAGATTTTTCACTTGGAATAGATCACACAGATCTTTACTTCCATTGTTTCCTTTCCATGCTTCAATGAAYAGGTAAGCAATTAATGGTGATATTTGGAAGTCATCAGTACTGTCTGAGTTAAAGCTGAAAGGAGCTGTTCTTGTYTTCAGTGCTTCAAGCTCTTGGCATACTCAAGCATACATTACTGCACTGAATACCTTCAGATCATATTTTCAAGGATTTGTTTACAGTTACAGCAGCTAGAGAGACTTCATGCCAACTAAATATTTGAAAAACCAAGGAACTGACTTTTTTAACACACGTTCCCTTTTACAAGCCATATAAAAGGCTGTTTCCACCGAAATTCAAATATAAGAACCACTCAAACATGTACAAGTATTTTCATTCTGTTTGCATATATTTTTTCTTTTTGTTTTCATTTTTTTTTTCTTTTTCTAAATGAGATACAAAACTTTTAATTGTGTGGGATAGTTCTCTACTTACCTCTTTTGGAAAGGTCTCAGTCTGGAGAACTCCTTTAATTCAAACCGTATGAGAACTCTTTGACACAGAGTCAAGGCACAACAATGATAAGTCATATTAAAGCATCACTACTAATTTCAGAGGAGGAAAGTGAACTCTTTAATCTGAAAGTATTCCATGGTCTTGTAACTGACTAAATTCTACASAGAGAGCTTCTTTTAATTAACTTTACTTGTTTAGAAGGAATAATCAAAGTGGCTAAAGTAAAAATATAAATCCTAAGGCAARTTTTATGTTGTTCTGTCAGCTTGTTTTTAAATTAAGAGATTASATAAATTCCTTCTCCGTGTGAGGTCTTACTTTAAAGAAAGTCAATTATAAAAATAAATTGACTTGATGTGAAGTATTAAAAGATATTGCTTTTTCCTTTTTTACATTCATCAAATTTAGAAATCATACCATATAAAAATGTGCTAAATAGGTCTAGACTAWAAGTCTTGTTTTCCAATGAGAGGCTCCTTTTCATGCTTATAATCACAAAATGCATCTCCCTTAGAATAGGCTTCATAGAGAATTCCAAATGACATTACAGATCCTCAGTTTTTCTTGACCTATCCAGAGGGGTCACAGTCTGGAAGGAGCACTGTGGGAAGCACAACACTGTGTCTCTGAAGCACCCTGGTTAGGAGGCTGAAATAAACACCTTGACTTTTCACCAGGGCTGCACACATGGAAGCAAGCGCTTTGGGGACTCGAGCAAGTTTTTCTGCTTTCATCTTGCAGCCTGTGTAATGTTTTAAATGAATCACATTGTGACCCTGTATTCCAAGGCCATCCTAAGTAGGACATTTCCCCTTTTGGTTAAAATTTGAGTAGGAGGTTAATGCATTGCATTTCACTGCTTCAAAATTTTGGGTCTGGAGATCTTAAGCTTTTTGCCCTCACCATTTGGAGGTTTGACTCTAGGAATTCTGCTTTTATGCAGGCCCTGTTTTATAAAATTTTCAATTCTCTAATTTGAACACCACCCAGCACCTCTGGTACAAAGCAGAACACAAAATCAGTATACTGGAGAGAATTTTAAACAGTCATTTTATCATCTTACTTTTTATGAAAAATATCAAACAGAAGTGATACTGAATGCAGAGATCTCTTTTTCCTTTGGAGCAGCTCTTAGGCATCCAYTTGAAAAGCCTTTTTCAAGCTTTTATAGGAGAGAGTTCCAAAAAGGACCCGGCAGACCAGGACAGAACTGCAGACAGGAAAAACTGCAGATATGCTTGAATTTCTAAGAGTCTTCTAAATGGAAGTTTGAGAGTTCAATTACATTACTGAAGTGGACGGAGGCTGTATTGTCACTTGAAAAATTTGGAGTTGGAATGGYGTTTTCCTTGCTATCCATGCATCCTGGGACTGCTGGGAAACTCCTCTTGCCCAGGCTGGTGTGCACCACTATGATGGGCTGAATGAGGAGCAGTGCTGCAAGTCCCTTCTAGGTTCTACWTGTGCAATTTTCAAACCATCCAAACCAAAGGGAAAAGTTATTCTCCCTCTTTTTAGCCATGCGAAAAATGAAGCATTTCATCTAAGCTGCTACTCTGACTTCTCCACAGAGTCCATGATAAGAGACAATCACCTCTGCCAAGCTTCCCCACCTGTTTTGGCATCTTGGAACTCTTTTTTCCTGGCTTCAACCTGCTCTTCCTGCTGCTAGCCAGAACCAAAAGCAATGAAGTATCATAACATGGGTGTCAATCCGTCCTCACTGCCCTAAGCCAATGTCTCTGTGCAACCTGAAAGGTTGATCAACAACTGTAGCAGACTTCCCTGTATTAGTCTTTGTTTGTTTGCTGGCTTGCTCGTTTTCCTGTAAACTCATTAAACATGACATTCTACAGGAAAAAAAAGAAATTTATGAGATCACATTGCATGTGGAACTGTGTCATCCATTTTTGAGCTTAGTAGCCCTTAAACCATAAAATAATCATGTGCACCCCTGCATTCTGTCACTGCCTTTGCTGCTGGATACATAAAACCTATCACAGTTTTTGGATGCTTTCAGCTTTATGACCTAGAGCTGCAAATTAGCAGTAAAAGTGTATGAGACATGMGATTTTTTTCCTTTTATTTTTCTCTTACATATCTGAGGTATTCTCTCACTCAAGAATTTCAGTGCAAGAAATAGATGAGACATGAATCTGGCAACAAGACCCAACACTAATTCTCACAGAGAGGCTCTTTCATTTTTTTCTTTCTGCTGTGCTCAAGAGGCAACAAAAATAACAACGTACTCTCTTGTAAAAAACATTACTTCCCTATCTAAACATCCACTATTTCTTCCAGAAAAAAAAGAGGAGTCACAGAACTCGACCAAACCCTCACCCAGAAACCAAACTTCTGCTTGCAGGTCCTCAGAGCATGACCTGCACTTAGAGCTGTACCTGCTTCACAACCCCAGCTGGAGATGTAATAGTCAGACATTTATGAAAAGCAAATGTGGCAATAAATATTTCAGGTAGAGAAAAGTGCAAGGGCATTCYCTTGTCTCATTCTTGGTTTATAACTGGCCACAGTATCACAGACTACAATGTTGAGCTTGCCCCTAATGCTTGCGTATTAGCACCATAAAACTATCTGGATARAGTGTTTGTAGGTTTATTTGAAACATTAATGCTGATGCCTGACAGCATTATCTGTACTGTTTATATGACTATAAAATAGCTTTATAGTGATACAATTAGTAAAGTTGAAGTTAGATAGCATAAATGGTAGTACTGATCGTACCACTATAAACTTATCTTTATAGTGACATAAATGAGCAATATTTGTGTCATCATGTTTTATGACATCAGGTAATCTCAGGCCTAAGAGTATAACACAAGGTCTTGCACACTTTAGTTTCACATCTAAAGTATAACGCAAAAGAACATTCTCATCCACTCTTAAAACATCAGCCYTACACTAATTTTCATTTACTTTAAGCTGCAGGGACAAGTTTTCTTCTTTATCTATAAAACAATTGCAAGCACCCCATTTCCAAAATTGTGGTCCTGCAGTATCGCTGGGTTATGAATGGTCCCAGTAGAGGAGGGTTGATAGATGTCACAAGCCAGGCCAGATTYTCTGCTTAGACTTTTTAAATTGTCTCCCTCCTTGGCTGTTTCACTCCATGCCTTTTATCCCAAAGAGGGACACGAGAAATGAAAGACTGATCAGCTGCAAAACAAGTTTTAATAGTTTCACAGTTTTGCCTCATTCAATTTATAGCTGACATATAAATGACTTGGAAAGACTGCTTGCCTGCCATTCCCAAAGTAGCCCTCACTAGCAGAAGGCAGGAAAAAAGGTCTCTGATGTTACATTGTTTTCTTTGAAAAATGATTTGTGAGTACCCATTACTGGAGTGGATATCTGTCCTGAATGAAGGTTTTATGCACATTGGTTAACCATGCAGCAGAAATGTCCTCTTTTGGGCTTTTGATATGAATTCCATTACTATTTGTAACACATAATYCACAGAATTCATGACACCAAATCCTCTGCTCTTTTCCTTTTTGGCTATGGTTAGCTTCACAGGAAACCACCTCAGGAATTTCACCACTCCCTTGCTTCTCCATGATATCACTGCTCCTAGACTCTGCATTTTGCTCATGTACATAATGCCACTCAAATCAACAGGAGGAATCCCAGTTCCTCAGTGAACAATGTATTGGGCATCACAAACACAGATCTTCGTGTAAGAACGCTTCATTATAGGCAGTGCCCTATAGCCGCCTGAACATCAATGTAGTCTAGAAGCTGAACAATCCTGGGACTAAAAACCTAGGAGCAACAAATTCATCTTTTGTTCTTTCTTTTAACTGCAGTGCAACTCCATCATATATCCAAAAAATGGTACAACTGTAGTGTGCTGATGGCAAAATACACAAAACCAACCTCTAAGAAGTCCTGAGGGAATTTACTCATCCTTTTATAAGACTAGAGCTGTAATTTATTTAAACTACTCTGTTGTTCTGAGTATCCAGCACACTGCRCAATATTTCAGAGTGTGCAGTGGGTTCACCCAGTCTCTCCTCTTTCAGCATTAAGGACAGGGACATATGATTACAGTTAGGGAGATGGGATCAAACACAGCATCACATATAGAAGAAACAAAGTTTTCCTCTACTCAAAAAATGAGCAATGCCACAGTGGTACCACAGGGGCACTCTGAATTCAGTGAAGAAAGACCTGCTTTCACTTATCTTCTGAAATATCCTGGATCCTTTGGGCTTGCCCAGAGCCATTTCATTATAGTTTCCTGCCAGTTCTTTGGCTGTTTTGTACAGCAGCATGAGCCACCAGTGGAGATGCCTCTATTTTGGAAGCAGTTAAGATTTTTTGACAACACATAGAGAAGAACTAAGAGATGACTTCTAGCACCATGCGCTGATTCAATGGAGATGCCAAAACCTGAAAAGAACTTTCTAAAATTGTGAGGACTTTATAAAATTTTGTTCTTCTCATCCAGCTCATTCATGGTGCACCTTTATGTAACTTTAGCATCCTGAGAACACTTTTTCCCTCTTCTCTATGTCCCCATCTTCTCCAATACATTGCATGAAAAAAGATCAAAAAAGGGACTTATCCATGTTAACTWCAAGGAAAAAGAGAGAGATAGCAGAGCAGCCATATTGAGGGAGGCTGACAGAAATGATACAGCATCTTCACTGCTCCAGTTTCTAAAAATTCCCTTCTGCTGATCATTAAAGAAAACTTAATTGTGTAGTTCTATATGTCCATCTCCAAACAGAAGTCCTACCAATCCAGCACCTTTGTTAAAAGCTATTTCAGATCCTCATGGACTGACCAACCAGGAGAGTCCTTCCTCATTCTCAAACAGATTAATTTGGGCAACCAGCCCTACCTGCTTTTTCCCTACACAGCAACATCTAACATGCCTCTTTGATTTTTCCCTTTATGCTTACAGAAAACAAAGAACCAGGAAGGTCACATGAGGCTGCCTGACATTACCACATGTCTGTTCTGCACACAGCTCTCAAAACCCGGATCAAGTTCTTTCTGCATCTCATTACTAGGAAAATACATGAAGTCTGAAGAAAAGGTAATTTTTTGAGATTTACTATCTTCAAGGTGCTTTAGGCTAGCTTAGGGAGAAACAGCATGGCCACTATGGAACACTGAGCAAATCCCAGGTTAAGTAGAACAAAACAAAATCAAGTATCCTATCTAAATTAGACATTGGAGACACTCATCATATGTGTAAACAAAATGTAAATAACTTTTTAGATAACTATTTCTAATATTTGTCAGGTGACTTGGCAATTTTTGTGGAAAGCAGYTTCACCTTGTAACATTCAAGCACAATCAGTGGCACTTTTCATGCAATACAGTATGCATTCCATGAAAGGGAAAGTTATTTCAGTTGTTAATATTCCCTGACAATATATAATTCTGCAAACTCCACTTTATGCTGGTCACATATTCAATGTTTTCATGGTTTTATTCTAAATTTATTTTTCTTTATAKGAGAGCTATTAAAAGCTTTTAAATATTTTCTGGCTGCTGGAGCATAATTAATTATCTGTGCTTCCAAACTAATCAAGGATATTACTCTTTCTAGAACACTTAGGCAAAGCATACAGGGGTAACTGGGGAAATCCAGATGGTTACTGCCACACTTACATGCACTTTACTGATAATGGCTACCCAGGTTTCCAGAGATTCTCAGTATATTTTCATTACACTCGTATGGTTCCATTACACAAATAATAGTGAGAATTAATTGCTTCTAATTGAAGTTGGTGCTATTAAATCAAATTAGTGTTCACAGCATAATACAAACAATGTCAACAACACTGGCTGTGTKACAGCAACTAAATAGAAACTAAATACAAGTCTTCAAAATTGCATCCTTTAGTCATCTTCTGTGAGTTAAATTCTGGCCATTAAAGAAGAATGAGATTTTACAAGAACATCCCTTAGGAATTGCACCATCTTCCCTATATAGCATGAGCTGAACCAAATCAACCCAAATTTTGAAGATTCAAGTAAGGGTGAAAGAAACAGTATGCACAATTCATGCTGCTGAAAGGTGTCTGATAACATCCATGACCACAAAAAAGTTTGTCCTTTTTTCCTCCTTAGGATAAAACTTTTAAAATATGTTAAATRCCTGAGAAAAATGTTCAATGACATCTGTAAAATAGCTAAGTCTTGATATTTCTGTTCTTTTCAAGCCCCATTTCCACTGCTACTAACCAGCAGGAATTTGAATGGGGTAAGCCTCTATGGCTAGACTGTCCAGAGAAGCTCCACTGATCTCAGTGGATCATTTGGCAATTCTTTTTATTTCTGCTGTCCTAAAACGGAATTTATGACTGTCACACATGATAGTGACCACAATTTTTTTTTTCTTAAAGTGACACGGACAAAGCTGAATTGATATAAAAAAATATTTTAATCTGGACTGAATTTTCCTACTGAGATACAAGCTTACTCTTACTTTCTGCAGTATCTTCAAGCAGACTTGTACATCACTTTCCATAGCCTTGCCAYTTCTCCTGAGCTGCCAAGTACGAGCCTTCATCCTAAGGTGTGATGGCATAGCTGTAGTTAATTGTTTATAGAGCCTGTCAGTGGCACATCCCATAATAACCCACTTGGACATGATAAAATGATGTAGAAACTTGTCTTTCAGATAAAATAGAGAAAGCAGGCTCAAAACTGAATAGATAAATTTAAAGGAGGATTCTTTTTTTTTTTTGGAAGATGGGTAAAATTTATTTCTTCTGAACTTCTATCCTGAGCTGAAGCAATTATCTGGAGAACTGCTGGCAAACATCATGTCGCGATTAGTTCCATTACCTATGAGCAGATGTCAAATACCCACCTGTATCCCAGGGAAATTCCTCTAAATCTGCTGAATGTTAGTTCTGCCCTGAGGAAATCCTCCAGGCATTCCATTGAACTAAATATTGATAACCTGACCTGCTACTTGCAGAAATTTCTTTGTTGATAATGATCAARTGGAAACTGTGCAATATTAAGGGCTTACTCTGACCAAGCTCAGGACACTTCCAGCTGTGGAAGGCAGCCCCCACAGAGCATTAATAGTGCAGACAAGTGAAAAGAACAGACCTTGGGTTTAATTCTGAATTTCCATGTCATGAATACCACATGAAAAAAAAAAAAAAGACCGGATGAGCCGTCCAGATGTTACCTAAACCATCGTTTGGCCAAGGCTATCTCAATCATTTCTATTCATGTCACAAAGAAGATTTCTTCTGATATGAAGAAATCCCCGAAGCACACAGAATCAGATTGTCAAATAGATGGCACAACCATCCCTTTGCTCCTGGGTAACACAGAGGGATGAAGGGCAGATTAGGACACCAAGAAGATTTGGGACTGGTGTTTGGTGTCCCAGGTTGCTGCAAACTCTCTGCTCCAGCAAAGTCAATCATTACTCTGGAAAAGAAATGAATAAATGGTCAACGAAACAAAATGCCTGGACCTCATTGTTTGAAAGATTTTTTCCCATTATTTTTATTCCGTTTCATGGTATCAGGTTTGTTAATTTTGCTACAGAGTTACTGTTGACTTTCTAAAGTGATTTTGTTAGAAGTCAAGGCTACATTAGAACCTGAAATGCTATCAAACATAACTGTGAGTTTTTCTATGCCTGAAATATCTCTGAAAATTCCAATAGTTTGGCAGTGTGGTGAGCATGGAAAGACATTTACACCTGATTTCCCTGTGGTGAATTAAGGTGTTTTTCTATGTGTGCAAAATATCAACATCTTATAATATTTATGTGTTAAGTAGACAAAGATGTTTCATATTGAGCTGCTGGAAATGTCCTGAAGAATATCTTTAAATATTGATGTTTCCCAGTGTAGCCCTTAGACATTCTGTTTGCAGTGACATTTCAGCTTGCTATAATTTTTGCTGTAATTAAACCCCTTCATTTTTTCCCCCTTAGATAATTTGTGCATATAGACAACTGCATTTTTCTGGTACAACTAATTTGCTATTTCACTAGCTTTGCTTATGAGCAGGAAGAATTCAAAGCTACTTAGCATATTTTAAGCAATTTTTTCTTCTGTTTGTAATTATACATTGCACCTGCTYAAAATCCAGGGGAACAAATAACTAGACAAAAAAGAACATAAGAGTAATACTTTAAACTCATGTTTCCAGATAATGCACTGTGMAGAGCACACTATTCATGGAGGAAGAAATTGTTCACTTTGCATACTAGTCACCTGTTGTGTCCAAGGACCAAATTGCCAATTTCAGCAGAAGTTATTTTTCCAAAACTGAGATTGGCATTTAGGTATTAATGTGTCTCACAAAAGTAGTTTGACTTCAGATTCTGGAACTTCAGGAACTCCAAAAAAATGACACCATCTTATCTTTGAAAGCTGAATTAAAAGTACTGTAATTAGGGGTGTGTTTGAAACCTTAGTTAAACCCCACTTCAGGGATGTAATTTGTCTTAAGGTATTCAAGACCTATTGTTCAAGTCTTCTCAAAGAACATACTATATAAGGTATATTGAGCATAATATTTTAGTCTGCAGTGTAATGGATGGTATTTCAATATGCAATATATAGCCAAAAGCAGTTTGTCAGAACCTTCATTTTTCCTTACAGGCCAGTCAAATCAGTACTCATGCAAACACTGTTAGGGTGYGGGTCTGACTGCACAGACATTTTTCCTTTCTGATACTTGACTGTGTTGCCCTTCTCTGCAAACAGCACACAGAGTATATAAATCAAGCCCTTCTCATCTTCTCTCATTTTCCTTTGAGCTGTAAATTATTGCAAGGCTGAGTTAAGTCACTGCTCACTCGCCCCTTRGTCCAAGAGAAAGAAATAATTTCCATTCATGCAAGTCTGCATCAGTGGAACAGCTAACACATCGTCTTTCTGTCCCAAAATGCCATGAAAGATGACTCCTCCAGCACTGACATCAACCTCCTCATCAGGCATTACAGACAGCTGTTGCACSTCAAGTGCAGCTATCTCAGACACAACAGGAGATATGCTGCATGAAAGAGGTGGGCTGTCAGGATTTTGTGCTGAGTTAAAAATAAATAACTACTGAAAAAGTTTTATGTGCTAAAATGCACTCATCTATTTTTTCCCTCTGAGGAGATGGCTTTGTACTCAATAATTTTTTTGGCCATCTAAAAATTGTAGGCGTGACAAGATTTAACCCTGAGAACCATCATGCCAGTGATACTACCAAGAGTCCTGACTGGCTTCATTTTCTTAGTCGACTTGAACATATTTCACAGGCATTATCAATGGCTTCTGAAAAACATGAGATGGAAATATGTGCTGTCTGTACATCCTGGATAGCAGTTAATGGCCACAATATTTCAGAATAAAGGAGAGTCCCTATAATTTTGGCAATAAAATTCTTGTATTTCCTTAAAAACTCTCTGATTTTCAAAATCTCCACCTGGCCATCGAAAAAATCACACAACCCAGAAATATCTAGAAAACATCAGACTTGAAGTGAAAACCAACAAGTCTTATCAGGAAAGGCTGAGAGACTTGGGGCTGTTCAGTCTGCAGAAGAGAAGGATCTGGGGAGTCCTTAATGKGTCCGTTCAATAATAAAAGGAAGCTTATAAGAAATACAGACATTTGCCAGGGCCYGTAGTGATGGAACAATGTGTTTAAACTGGAATAGAGCAGGTTACATTGGCTATAACATGGAAATTCTTTACAAGGCACTGGTGAGACATGGAAGAAGTTGCCCAGGGAAGCTGTGGATTTTCTGTCATTGAAAATATGGGGTTTGGCAACTTAGGTCATGCATGCATTATACCACATGAATTTTTCTTTGTTTGCATCCCAAGSGGTATGAAAATTATTATATTAATGGGGCTTAGTGAGAGTCTCTGCTACTTTGGGTCAGAATTTACAGTTGACAGAAGATGTGGAATAAACACTTTGGTCCTCCTCCACATTCTGAGGCAACAGTAAGGGCTGATGAGAAATCTCATAATTCGTGAGTTTGTTTCAAGGGTTTATCTTCAAAGTTTGCAAGAAAAAAAATCTTCTTTGGATTTAAAGTATGTTTAAATACTTTCACATAAGAAGTTTAATARTTATATATTTAGCAGTTTTACATAATTTGTTATTACCAAGGCTAAAGGACAGATTTGCAAAAGAGGCACTTTAGCAAGTATTACAGATGAAAAAGACAAGGCATACGGAAAAAAAAACTTGCAAAAACATCAATAAGAAGTTGTGTCACCCYGCTCAGTGGTTTACTTATTTATTCCTGGTGATGCATTAAAATAATCAGCACAATTTAATCTCACTCAGGCACAACATTTTTACATATGGATCAATGTCCTTTTATTCATTACTGTACATTTCCTTTATAATTTCTGCTATCATTTGCAGGGTGTAAACAGCTTCTAATGCTTCCTTTCTGCTTTGCACTTGAACAATAGCTTAAGTAATCAAGTAGAAAATTAATGAGAAGCAAAAGCTTATTTATAATCACTCTCAGACCAAATTGCTATTTAAAGTATGAACAGTGCATGAACTGTTATTCTACAAATCTCCTCTAATTCCTCACAGATGCTAATTAGAGTTTGTCATACCCATACCATGCCCCAAAATTGCTTGTTTTCCTGAACTAACCCTAAAATTAGCCTTTCCTTTGTAACATGCTTATCAGCTAGAAAACTTTCTCTGCCATTTTTGATCCCTTTAAGATCAGAAGTTTAATCCACATGCTAAAAAATATCTGTGTACTTAAGGTATCTTAACTCCACCAGCTCTTGCTGATTTTGGCAGGACTTTAATGGAGTCCAATGTCCACTATTAAGGATGTCAGTTGAGATACATGTTAAAACTTCAGCAAATGTGGTCATYATATAAGTAACAGCAAGCAGGTAACAGGGAGCTGCAAGTAGCTCAGGCTTATATGTTAGTGCGAAGACTGCTCTAATGGGCAAAGGATTCTTTTCATAAGTCAAATTGCTTTTGAAAACATACATTTAGCGCTGTTCAGAGGGAGAAAAAATGGAGTCATTGAATTCACTTGTTTGTACTGTTTCCTCTCCCACTTAGCTTTCTATATGTTCCTGCCATTTTCTCCCCACTCTTAAGAGGGCTCACAGAAGATAASTTCCAGATGCCAGCTTTGCTCCTGGATGACCTGAGGGCTGATTTATCCAAATAAAAGACGGTGTAATATAGTGCTGATGTGTTACAGAATGCATCCAGTAACATGCACTCTGTTTYCAGGTAAGAAACAAAGCCAGTGCTTTGAAATGCATGTAAATGATCAGTCATTTAGAGTCTGGGTAATGGCATTCCAAATAGGATGCTATGAAAAGAAGAATGAGAGTCAAAAATGCAAAACTGGAAGAGCCAGACCAGACATCAATAATCAATAATTGTCAAGAGTGCAAAGCCCTCTCTGAAGAAAGAATATCAGTAATACTACAGGCYCACACCAGTTCTCATACAGAGTACTGTGAGTATTTTCTGAACACTAATTTGCACACATCTGCTATGAGGTAACAAAGTTTTATTTTGGGTAGAGCTCCTCAGGCAAGTCTTGACAGTAGTAACCAGTGCTAGGTTCAARCTGTCTAGGGGTCCTTTTAGTGAAAATCACACAAAGAACAGCTCAAGGCCATAGTCAGAAACTATTTTGATATCACCTCTGAGAGATATGAAATAACTTTCTTTGAACCCTCTAACAGGTATTTCTTCCCCAACTGCAAAGCTGCCTGAGTCCAAAATGTGGCAAGCACATGTCAAAGCAAAGAACTCAAATTATGAGACCACTGCTAATGCTGTTACTCACACAATCCCMGTGATGACTGCCCTGCTGGTCATTCGTGTCCTTTCTGAAATGCTGCTCACATTTGGGTTAGATGRTAAGCCGAGGTATCCAGCTACAAAGCAATCCTCTACTTGTCTGAAGTTTTCCTCAAAGTTATCACCTTATTCTCCTCCGGAGGGATCACCTTCTGGAGCTTACTTTGACCGCTCTGGTATGACTGTACTGAAGAACTCCAAAACACCATGTAAAAATCTACACTCAAAATTATGTCCTTAAAATAAAARTAATGTTTATTCTTCTTTCGCCTTCACTTGTTTCTACTCTGCTTCATCCAATACAAAGAGATTTTTTCCCTGCCATTTATGCAAGTTGTTTTTCCTTTCAATTTTCATTTACATGACTGATTTCCAGAAATATGTCTCCTAAACAKCTTTAATAATTCTTTCTCTTTTTTGGCTTTGTTACTTGTACCTTGTATCTGATTGCATCTTACTCTGCATGCATGCTTTAAGAATTCTGTCTCTTTTAATAAATAGAAATATTTCTCAGATTTCAATATATACACAAGGACAGTYAAACACAGTCATTGGGATCTTGTGGTCTTCATTACCACATGTAAAGGAATACATTTTTCAAACATGCTGCATASAGCTGGCCTCAAATGATCAAGTCTCTCCATGAGAAAAATGAAAGATTTAAAAGCAGCAACAAAATACTAATTTTCTCCCTGGCTGTCATGCAATTGCTGTATCTGATAATGTGAAGCTAAAAGAACCTGAAAACTCATAATTCTGCACATAATCTTTTAGTATTCTTGAAGGATCATCCAGGTAATATGTCATCTTTGGAAAAGCCATAAAACTATGCAGGGTATTACTTTTTTTCTTCTGGGAGAATATTACACTGTACTTTCCTCCCCCTCTCATTAAAGCATCTCGCCTCCTAGGAATGTTGACGATAATTAAGYCTGCCTCAAGAGGTTGTGTCACCCCCTTATGGGGATAGCCTTGTGTGTTCAGAAATGCCTTTATTACTGGTGATTTCAGTCTTTCTCACATTGAGTTAAACTCCTAAACTCCAAGAGAAAAAAAATGCAAACCAAAGGCTGAAAGAAACAGTGGAGCTCACCTCTGTCAGAGCTGTGCTACCAGGGAGTCGCTCCATGTCCCATAGGAGCCCAGCTCCAAGTGGAAACTAGYTGGGTTTGCCTGTTTGGTTTGGAAGGAATGAGGTGAGTAGAACTTTTCCCAAATCCCCATCAGGCTGAGTTCCTATTGGGATCTAAGTATAGAACCACAGACTCATAGAATGGCCCGGGCTGGAAAGGTCCTTAAAGATCATCCAATTCCACCCCCCTTGCCATGGGCACCTCCCACTAGACCAGCTTGCTCAGGATTCTACCCAGCCTGGCCTTAAACACTTCCAGGGATGGGGCATCAACAGATTTTCTGGACAACCTGTTCCAGTGCTTTACCACCCTCACAGCAAAGAATTTTTTCCTAACATGTAACCTAAACTTACTCTSTTTCAGTCTGAAGCCATTCCCGCTTGTCTTATCACAGCATGCCCTTGTAACAAACAATTCCTTTCTCCCTCTGCCTTGCAGGCTCCCTGATGTACTGGAAGGTCACAATTGGGTCACCCTAAAGCCTTCTCTTCTCCAGAAGCAAAGAATTGAATTCTCTCAGCCTTTCCTTGTGGGAGAGGTGTTCCATTCCTCAAATCACACCGGCGGCTCTCCTATGGACTTGCTCCGACAGGTCCATGTCCTTTCTGTGCTCGGGACCCTAAAGCTGGATGCCCTGCAGGTGGGGTCTTACCAGAGCRGAGCAGAGGGGCWGAAAGAACATTATCAATACCATGAGSACCTCCAGAGTGGATTCCACTGAAGGTGACATATGGCATTTGACATGAAAGTTGAAGTAAATATCAGGTTGTTGGCCTGGAACTTCTCTGTCAGCCTGTGTGACAGACAAAAAGCCAGCAGAGAAGTCTGGCAGATTCTCAGCAAACACCCAYACCTTGAAGCCATCATGTTCAGACCAACATCAGCTCCCTCCTTAGTGGAGCACAGGAGCTCTTCACCTCTCAGGTCACTGCAGTGGTAGTGGCAAACATCCTGCTGACTCCCAAGYGCAAGGGAATCAAAGTGAGCACTCTCCAAGGGAGAGAGAGGAGTATTGATACAAATTCCATCGAGCACACCAAATGTTCCCGTCAGAAGCGTCCAATAGAAGTTTCTGTTCTATTGCTGAAGAAATGATGTCCAATATAGTCTCTTCTCCTCAGGCCTTCRGATCATTTCTTGGTCTTCCCATACTTATTCACCCCATCTTGGACTTTCTCTCAAGCCCAAGAATGCCACCAGCTGAAGTTTGCAAAAGCAGCTCAGCCTGGTTTTGAATTCACATCAAGGCAATTGTGCCACTTTTGTATCACTCTGTGCCATGCCAAAGACATTTAATAAATGTAAGGGCCTGCTTACAGTACTACTATCACCTATACTCCCTAGGYATGGAAGTAATTCAAATTTTGGTCTGTCACTGATAAGAATTCAACCTACGTCTGTCTCTCTGGGTTATTAATGACAACAAGACCTAAATGCAATTTTACTATTTCACAAAAGCTGTCATCACATCCAAATTTACTCAGAAAAAAATTACTGTAGGCCATCTCTTACACCCTGCCACTAAAATTTGCTCAATTTAATTGCCACCACTTCATAAATAAAAACTAAAAATGTTTATCATAGAACTTATAGTCAAAGTTACTGCTTGAGAGTCTAAGTTTAATTTTTTAAAATTATTCAGCTCGCTTGCTAATGTAAATGGCATTTTAAGTATTAATACACTTTAATAATTAATAAACTGATATAACCATGTATTATGCAAAAAACYCTTTACTTCTCCACCCATGTATAAAAATAAACTGTTTTGGCCTTGGAGAACTGGGACGTAACACAACCTTGTGTGGATGAGTAAAGGGGGAAAAGCTTAATAAGAGACTCTTTTTAACAGTCTGTGCTATTAAGAATGTAATTGGACTTAATGATGCTTAAAGATCCTTTGGAGGTCTCATTTCTCTACCCAGAAGAGAGAGGGTGTGCGCCATCACGACATGCTTATTGCTCAGCAGGATAATTACACCTTTTCAGGACTGACCATTTTAAACACCCAACTCTGGTCAGCACCTGTTGATTAAATGTCTGGCAGGGCRCTGTTAGTAAACCCTGTTCAAGACACTCTGCAATAAAAGGAGGTAATTTGAATTATCTACATGACATCCCTCCAGTGGGTGTGTATTAGCCCAGAGAAAACCTCAGTGATACTTCACACCAGCATCTGTCAAAACATTGAGGGTGAATTAGCCATGCTATCGTGCTTAGCATGGAGTCCATTCTCTTTCTAATTCATTAAGCTTAGCATCTATTTTCAGGGTAAATTATTTAGAAACAAATCAGGACTTGCCTGGAGTTGTGCAGTGCTCCGATCTCTCTGATAAACACTGGCTTGTAAACAACCTGCAGGCTGTCCTCTTTGACAAGGTGTTTGTTCACTAGCTGCAGAGCCACTCTAAGATGTGAAATCGTGCTGTGCTGGTCCTGTCTCCTGACTGCATGACTCAAGTGCTCTCCTTAAGGACTCCAAGCAGCAGTCTGAACTTGGATGACTTTTGGAGGAGAGAAATGTATTCGATGAAGGAAAATGATCTGAGGCATGTACAGCACGGCCAGAATATTTTGGGAGTGACTCAATAAGGGTTTGATTATTTTTAAGTATCCAGATGTCTTCAGAAGTCTGCAGATGGATTTCAAGAAGACCTGCAGACTCTGAAGAGGCAGGTTCTGCCTGCCTTTCAAGAACACCTGCAGACTGTTTTCAGTCCTCCAGAATGTGAATGGCACAATTAATAATCAYCTATTTGTGTTTAGCAGAACTATGTGACATATATTTCACACTAATATTTATTAAAATTGACTTAGACAATGTCAGGTTGTCTAAGTAATCCAACCTTTTAAACCATTTCTTCCATATTTTCATGCAGCTATATACAGAATATTTAAGGCACCATTTTGTATGACATATTGCATTGCATTCAATGTAAGTGGTCTTTTAAGTGAAAAGCCAAACACACTAATAAAAATAGCCAAAGTAACACACTTGTGCACTTTCCTCAAGTGTGRCACTTCTTCACTCACTTTATCTTCTCCCACGATTAAAAATCTTTCCTGTCTCTTCAAAAGCACTATTTGATCAAATACCTATTAATAAGCATACTTGTTAAGAAAATCTGCCAGATAGGATGGCCTAGAGAGAAAGCCCAATGGAGAGAGCATTAGATTATCATCATTAGTTTTCAGAATAAACTACAAACAGAAATTGAGGCTATTTACAAATTCATGGATTGCACAGCAAAGTTGTAACTACCAGAAAAACATTGAAGTCCTCCTTAAYAGGGGGAAAGACAATAAAAGCTGACTCTAGCAGAAAAGAAAAGTGCTTCCACTTGGATTCTAGGGCACTAGTCTCACCCTTACCTCAACTTCTTTTATTCTTCTAATCCTTCATCTAGTACGTGCCTCAGCTCCTTGGCTATCAAGTGTGCACATTACTCCTTTCTTTCCAAAGAATTTATGCTTATTCAATTCTTAAACACTAAACTGGTGAAGATCACATGGATACCTACTCAGACTGCAATCCTTTTGCTCATGATACAGAGAAATCCCAGTGGAAAAAGCAGGTTCTTGAAAAACACATTCAGAAAAATACACTCACATTTTATTTTTGTATCATGAAATCAGTAGCAGCAAACCATTTCCCCATGTAACGACAGAAGAGCAAATAAATAAACACAGCAAAGCATGAATACAGTTTTGCCATGTTGCCTTATACTGAATTGTACTTAATTTGCAAAGAGGCCCAGTTGTCAGATCAGGGCTATTAGTAGAATCAAACACTACTTGTCGTGACTAAGGATGGCAGAACTGGTCCAGAAGATTGTCAAAGTTGTTTAAAAATTACCTCTTCAAATATCTTTGCAATCCCTCAGAGGATGTTATCATGCTATTTTATGGTCTTTTGGTTTATCCTAGACTTAATGGTCAATTATTGAGTCTTCAAAGCATTGTTTGCAATCAAGCATGCTTCTGTGCCTGTCTCAGCAAATTATACAGAAGCCCACTGCAGTCAGAAGGATCAATTCCTGTGTTATGGGTATTACAAACACATGTGGATATATGTAATAATCAGATACCCTAACTTGGAGGCATTAAGCACTGAAGACTTTGTGGTATCTCAAGGAAGAAAAACATTTTATTTAGAGAGGCTTTATATAAATTATGATTTTCTTCTTCATTCATTATTGCTAGAAACATTTGCATGAAAACAGGATCCATATTCTTTGGAGTGTAATTTGCTGTTCTGCAGCTGCCTTCTCTTCACCTGCTTTATACCTCTCACTTGGTGCTGTATATTAAAATTGGAGTTTAATATTAGAAGATTTCCTATTCCTCGTGGGAGTAGATTGACTATGGGGGAAAGAGGAGYGTTACAATTGTCCTAATGTTGTTTGAGAAAAGTCAGGGAAGAAGGGTAGAAAATAACATCTCTGTGCTCCATTTTCCCAGAACACTGGTTTTCAGTTTCACATAAACCTGTAGCTAACTTCAAATGGGTTTTAATGACAATACTCCATCTCCTGGCAATCTGATAGGGAGAAATGGAATGACATTACACTTCGTGTTTCACCATATCCAGAGGTCAGGGTTGCAAGGCTAGACATCACATCAGAGTGTAACACTTCATTTTCTCTCACTGCCTATTAAATGCTTATTTGTGAAACAGAATTGCCAGAGGTTATGTGACTCAGTAAACTTATGCTTCACCTGTACACAATGTGTTTTGGTCACATAACAAGAAATCATTCTCAGTTGTAATCCTGACTCTAGCAAATAATGAATAATGTGTAGCAAAATACACATACGTAAGAATTTGTCCTTATGGTGCAGAGGCCAAACCTTCCATTTTATTAATCCACAAATACAAACTGCTACTTGTGAGTGAGTGGTATATTATATTGTGTATTCTCAGGCTTTAGTAGGATGTAGTATCAAGCAATCCAAATTTGACCATGGAAATATTTATAAGGAAATATTCAGCTCTCYGTCTGACTTTCAAGATATCAAAAGGAAGGCATTCCTGCCTGTGTTCACACAAGGTCAAATATCACAAAGCCATCAGTCGATGGCTAGATAAAACAATCTGAGGGGAAAAGATTATTGAGTGCAAGATTATTGAGACAGGTTTGTGAACTCAGATACAATGATATCACCAGTTTGCAGAAAAGAGTGGAGGAGATCACTTTGTCTTCAACACAGATGCATTTATCATAAGCATTGAAGACTTTCAAAGATGAGCAAAATCTCTAATAGTTTTTCTCATCACACACCCACACAAGCTCTTCACAAACCTTTTTTCTGTTGCTATTGGGCAAATAGAAAGCAGACAGTGTGTGCTGTTTTCTAGTATCACTACGRAATTTTTAAAATCCACATCTATCTTTTCTTTAACTTGAGCACAATTTATTTTTCTTTGGTGCTACACTCAATCTATTTTATCAAACAGCAGATTGGTGAAGCACAATATTATATGGTACCTGTACATTTTTTCTGACATGGAGAAATGTGTGATCAAAAGCTGTAAAATGCCAAATGGATGATAAGTCCTATAATTTACTTGATAAAAGCTGACTCCACAGGAGGTATTTTAATGAATGTAATGACAGCATGTTCCAAGGGAAAAGCTTTAAAACACTCAGATTACATTCAGTCTGTAAATCCTGCTCAGATATTAAAAGCAAATTGATTACTATAAGATGATCATCACACTTAATCTCCACATTCGAGAAGCTTTATAATTGCCAGGAAAAAGTTGGAAAAAGATATTGAAAAGTAGCTATCTGTAACTGTGCAAACATATCGATCTTTTGTGATTTAGCAGTGCACGTCTCATTATAATTTAGGAGAATGTGTTCTGGTCCCTCAGCCCTGTTTCCCCAGAAGGACTGTTGTCCATCATATAACCTTACTCACAGATATTTCTAGTTGCCACATCATGCATGTTAATTCATTTCTCTCCTCAGGCATGGATTTTTTGTAGAATTTTTTGTAGACTGATCTTGCAAAACCATACACTATACATACAAGTGTGTGTCTTGTCTACCTCCACATTCAAACCATGTCAGGACCAGGGAGTTCCATGCTGCCTGGATCTTTTGTCATAGATTTTGATATGAATATTAATTAATTAAAACAATGACTTTTCTTCAGGAGAAGGCAGCTTAAAACTTTTCTTGTGGAGACAGGAGAATTCATCACAAAGATTTCTTCCTTTCTAGCAAGGGGTAACATCTGCATTCAAGACTGGGACAAGTAGTTTTAGATTAGCTATAAGTCTGTTATACAGACCAATCACAAGATCATGACAAACACCATGCTGAATTAGCATGGATTAAACTCCTTGTTTAAAATCTCATTAGAATTCATCAGAGATCAACTATGAAAAAGGCTTCAGCTGCAACACAGCCTTTTTATCAAAAATGCCCWAATGCATTTCCCGGGTGATAAGGTAAACATATTTCAAGTAAAGAGTGTGACATAAACCCACATTGCTCCAGATTTCAAGCAAGCATGGTTGGAGTAAGTCTGTGCCATTTAGAGAAYACTTCAGGAGTCTGTTAGTGAATGCATGAGATAAAACATAAGTGACAAAGTACTTGTTCAGTGGGTAAATATGTGCATTGCTAGGAGAGGAACTCTTGAACACAGTAATTTTGAACATCAGATATCTTAATTAAAGCTGCGTGCCACTAATGTAAATGGTCCAACAAAGCATTCAGAGCTGAAGCAACTCGACAGAAGAGAAKGGGGCATAATTTTGCATATATTTCTGGGTTCAACTCCAGTTCTTTAGGGAACTAGGGCTGATTGAACATGTTCCTTTCCATGTGAGTTCTTTGAATGCTCTCCTTCTTCCTACCAGCAAGGATGTAAGCAATGTCTTGTCCCTCCTGTTYCAGGATCAGTGCAACTACTGATAGCAAATTGACAGAAAGCTAGGWCATCTGCTGGTGAGTCATTTAGGTTTTTATATGATGCCAAGTAAATATTTTCTTTGATGTAGACACTACAGGTTAAGAGTATGKGCTTTTTTTGTGCATTAGAGCTAGGGATTGTCACAGGTACTTGGGATGTATTTTCTGTAGCATAGAAAATACGGGTTCTCAAATAAAAGTTAAGTGTTGGGACAAAGCTGTATGAGTTTAAATTTTCCATACATAAAGTAATTGTTTGCAATGGGACAAGGTTATAATCATTGAATAAAATTGAGAAGTTATGAGCAAGTAAGCCAGGAAAACAAACTGCTGCTTTTCCTTGAAATCAATACAAAGGCAAAGAGAGGAAAGCAGAGTTTGATTTTCTGCCATATTATTTTCATACATCACTTGAGCAACTCATTTAATTGGATTTTTTTTTTACTTTTTATGCTAACTTTTAGCTAAATTAAACTGCTTCTAAGGTTTAGGGATCCAAAGCAAGACATTTGGAAAAGCCTATGAGAAGTCCTCTGTTAGTAAAATCATGTTGATGCTGGAATGAAGCTAACCAACAGCGGCAAAGCTGAGAGGTTCTCATCACGTCTGAGAATGCTGTAGTTAACTTCCTCAGCCAAACACACTGGTAATAGGTTGGATCCAGGAAAGCACCATGTAACTATCAGCCTTTTCATGTAGCACCAGTTCACTAAGATAAACGTGAGTTTTTAGAGGTTTCCATTCTACCTGGACAACTCTTTGTAAAGATGACTGGCTAATTCTTTCAACAAGCCACAAATTGCTGAATTCACTGAAGCTTTTAAAACCAGCCTAAAATAGCTCCCAGTTCCAAAAATTTAAAAGGATTCCAGAAAGAAATTACTGGGTTTTGGCTTTGGAGATCAGACAGAAGTTGAAGAATGGTCTCTCCAGGCATTAAATCATCTGAAGCAGACAAACCAGCGCACTTTTTAAGAAACTTTGAAACCAGCACTTAAGTTGAAAAATTCCAGGGGCAAATCTTACCTTTTAGTGGGTACATGGTACTTTCCCATTAATTTAACTGAAGCCATGATTTTGTTTTAGGAGTYGGTAGATAAAGTCCGAGAGGCAAGGTGAGCAAACTAAACTGGTTTTGGGGGCTGATTTTGGTTGGTTTGTTTTCATTCAGGGTTAAAGGCCTCTGCCAAACAACTAGCACACTGAACAGTAATTTCTATCAACACCAATTAAACTTTCAACACTACTGGAATTTGATGCTGTTTGTGCTTCCTCTTGCAWGGGTCTAAGAAACAATCCAGGAGTTGAAGCAACAAAGCATGAAAGCGTGGCCAGCCATTAATAGAGAAAACTCTGCTAAGAGAAAGTATTAATTTCCTTTTAATGGCAGATAAAAGCCATTTCCTGCCCTTCTCCCCAGAGRAACATGAAGTTTCCAAGGAACCAGCTCTGGAAACACCTTGACAGTATCATCATGCACTGTGGTATTCGTATACTTTGGTGCATATTTAARGCTTTGTAGGTTTATGGCTTAAAGCAAGGGTCTGTCTCACTCCCTCATAAACATCCAGCTCCATCCCAATACTCTCCCATCATGACAGGGATGAGAGGTCATGCAAGAGGAATGGAACACCTCTCCTTTAAGGAAAGGCAGACAGAGAGTTGGGGCTCAGTCTGGAAAACAGAAGGCCCCAGGAATACCTTATTGCCGCTTAAAGGAACTTAGAAGAAATAGAGGGGCAGATTTTTAACAGTCCATGTAGGGACAGGACAGGGAAGAAGGGTTTTGAACTAGAACAAAATAGATTCAGGCTACATATAAGGAAGAATTATTTTACAATAAGGGTGTTGCAAGACTCRAACACTTTGCTCAGAAAGATTATAGGTGTCTCATCCCTGGAAATATTCAGTGTTACATTGGACAGGGCTCTGATCAAACAGATCCAGTTGATGATATCCATCCTGCGCATTGCAGGAWGTTGCACTAGATGACCTTTAAATGTCRCTTCCAACTCAAAATATCATATGACTTCCTGATAAGTGATAGTTCCCTGCTGAAAGGAGAAGTGAGAAGAGGAAAGCAGAAGCATAGCAATAGGAGGATGAAAGCCAGCCATGGAGATACACAAGAAGTTATTGCCTCCCAACATTGTTGTTGTTTCATTTTACACAACTTTATAAACACGTGATGTCTTCATGTCTTCTACATGTCTCCATGTATCATCATGACAGCAAAATCCTTGAAATTGGAGGAATCTGTGAACCAGTAGGGCACAGCTTCTGCATTAGCTCCAGAGCAGTGAACCCCTATTTTAATACTGGGGCCATGCTAATATTGATTGTGGTAAGGAAATTATAAGTACATCACTGTCCCATATTTCCAACATGAGGGTTCATGTGAGGAATACTTAGAGTTTCTTCATCTAAAYAATTGAGCTGTAAATGTGACGGAGTACTGAAAGATCAGTGAGGTCTTTTATCTGTGCCTTAAAGCTGATCATCTTTCAATAGCATGACAAAGTACAGTTAATATTCTACAAATCAATTTTTAAACAGCAATTTTGCTATTTTTATAAAAGTATTATTCCAAGCACCCTTAGGATTACACTAACATTTTCAGAGAGAATACTTCTAAGTATCTTCAGAAACTGCCTTACAGCCATTACGCATTWATTTTATTAAATAATTTGTCTGCCCTTTACACACTTTCTATGCAACCAGCTTTTAAAATGTGTCACCTGCTCTCTTCATACTGCTGTGATGTCATTGCAGAGTGGTGTTGCCTCKGAATTTGTGTTAAGAGAGGACTTGTTGCTGCCTGTGGCATATCTACTGYCAGTGAAAAAGGTGAGGAAAGAAAGCAGGATGAGAATGATCCTGAGGTGCATCTGAACCCTTGCTCTATTTTCCCTGAGAAAGTTGCTGAGAAAAGAGAAAATYTTCACATCAGCAAAACAGCAGAAAATAATAATAAGCAAATGGGCCAGGCTTGCTGATCCTGAAAGGCACTGTTCCTGAAAGTACTTCCTACTGTGTAGGGAGTAGGTAAAATATCCTAATCTTATCTATATTTTGTTCTGGTTACATTTTCCTAATCTTATCTATATTTTGTTCTGGTTACATTTTCCATGACTTATTCATATTAGAACATACACCAAATATCTATTCTGGGTAAACTACAGAACTCAGTATGACATTAAGGTTTGGGGAAAAAAAAGTGGTTTGGAGGTATCTTTGGCAAAGACAGGAAATTTGACACTTCAGGCTAGAGTCTGAAGAACAAGCAGTTTTATTAATTTATTTTTCTAAATTTTATTGTACTGTGTCTCTGAAGAATATCTTTGATTTATAAGGACATGCTTGTAGGCATGAAAAAAATCTGGATTTGAATACTTTTTATGACCCAATTCAGTGATGGCACTGAGATCAGGACAGTGTTGTTCAGAGCAGAAGAATTATTTCAAAGTCAGGATGACACTGTGTTCTTGAAATCAACAGATGTCTCAATGAAGTAGATTTTCATCACAAGAAAGAACTTAGAAAACATAAAGCCCATATTGATTGCCTTAGATTCCAAAACCTGAAAACAGCCAAGACATGAAGCAACATCTGTCTCCAGCAAGAAGTAAGTTCCCTGTCAGGCCTGCATTCTCTGAAGGATCAGGACATTTGTCCCCATGATGGCTCCACCAGCCATGAGGAGGCAGCAGCTGGGTCCCTACTCCATGGTGCACTGACTTCTACTCATTATTCCCACTCAATATGGGGACATTATTCTTTCCAGACTCTGTGAAGGACAGTGAAAATGGTTTTTCTTCACAGTGTTCACTCATGCAGCGTTTGACATGAGCSTAGCTCTTTGTATTTTATTGCTGTTCAGCTGTTTTATTTATAACAGCAATAATTAGCTGAGATCATGTTTAAGCAGCTGCTTAAAACTACTTAGTGCTTCTACACCATGACTTCCCACATGGTGGAGGCATCCCATCTCCTGACATAAATCTTTTACTGCATTGATAAGTGCAGCTATTTCCCTTCTTGTCAGCTTGCCATCTGTGAGCAGGGGGCAAAGGGAGCTGACAGTGGCACAAAGCTTGTCAGTTCCCTCAGAGAGCCACCCAGAAGCCATTTCAGAGTGCCACAGGACATAGTTTGTCATCTCAGTTGTTGTCCCTCTCCTACCTCTGCCTGTCAAGATCTCCCCAAATGAGTCACTCTTGCTACACAGCAAGATGCTTGCAGCAGTGAAATGAGAATTCCCCTTAAAAAGGTGCTTTTGGCTTACTTTTAAGTTACTCTCCTGAGTGCTGAGAAAGGGAAGTGGYAGCATCTCCTGYGCTTCAGTAGCAGATCACAGCTGATCTGCAGGCCACTCCTGCGAACACCACGCTGTCCATGGCAGCTGCTGCTCTCATTGCCTGTACAGGGTCACCCCCTCAACAGTGAGCCCTGCTTGACCCTGCYGACCCTCTGGTAAGCCAAAGCAGCAGGAACACCTCTGGGACAGGGGACGACCACCTGTGGCTGCAAAACACATAGAATCACAGAATCATAGCATGTTTTGGGTTGGAAGGGRCCTTCAAAGCTCATCCAGTCCTGCAGTGAGCAGGGACATGGTTAACTAGAGCYRGTTGCTCAGAGCCCTGTCCAACATAACATCAAATATTTCCAGGGATGAGTAATCTACAACCCCTCTGGGCAACCYGTACCAGTTTTGCAATGCGCTCATTGTAAAAAAAATTTTTCCCTGTATATGGTCTGAACCTACTCTCTTCTTGTTTAAAATTCTTCCTTGTCTTATCCCTACAGGCCCTCTTAAAGAATCTGTCTTTACTCAGGGGTTTCCTTGGCTCAGCAAACATTCCTGTATGCCACAATTCTTTGCTCTGCTGTGGGATGCMCCTTAGTACTGCAAGGATGACCCATCTTCCCTTTTTCCCAGCAGGAGCTCAGGTTTACCTGTCCTCAAGGACACCTGTTCCCTCCTAATAGCTTTAGGAAAATATTAGTTTGGGCTTTTTATATGTTTGTTCAATAAAGGCATCTACGTGATCGTGTAACTGTTGAGGTTATAAATCAGTCTCCAATTTGACAAAACTGCAGGGATGGTCAGTACTACCATCCAACATAATGATTGTCAATAATATGCCAWATATGTGTAATAAATTAGGAGTATTAAAAACCAAAGCAAAGATTCATTATTATGAGGATAATTTGTGATCATCATTACAAAATAATTGCTGTTCAGTACGAACAGAGAAAGAGTAATCCTTTCTCCATGTCACTGGAAGTGTAAAACTGCTGGATTTGCTTTCCCCTTGGTACTCTGTTGCTTCATTTGCTYCTCAGCCTTGCATACCTGCTGCAATATCCAAAAGCAGAACTGGGACTGTGTACTGTGTGACAGTCAGCATGCTTGTATGACCTGAGAGAGGCAAACCAAAAACCCAGGGCACAGCATTCCCACTAGGATGCAATAAAATCTATGTAACTAAAACCTCAGAGCACATTAGCTTTACTTAGTTATTAGAAGTGATGAGTTTCCTAATCAAAAATGACCAGAATAAAGAGGAGGCTGAGTGAAGCCCGTGATCCCTAGCCATTTTCCTGTCTGCATGAGAAAGTATCCCAAAATGGAAGTATTTGTTTTAATTTTTCAGAGCAAGGTGTTTAGTAGTTATATGGCTAAGGGGAAAAAGGAAAAATTATATTTTCTTATGAAATAACTTTTGCTACCAGGCACTTTCAAGACATTTTCTTTCTCTTATTTGAAAAGAAAGAAAATATAATAGATTTGGATGAAAGTGAATATGAAAGTTAAAAGAAACATGGTGAAAAAATTGATTTTCCCAGACAAGAAACATTAGTCAGGCTATGATATTTTTTTTTGTCCTTGGGATGAACTGCAGGAACTATAATTTTTTTTCATAAACTCTTTGTTAGGTTACAACTTAATAATTTCAAATATTTCATTTTAAATCAGAGCATTTTGGTTTGACCTTTTTATTCTTTGAAACAAAAATGACTAAGCATCACAGGAGGAAAGTGAGAACAAACATAAAAAAGTTCTGTTTTCATTCTGAAAATGTCAAAGAGGATCTTTAGTCAACTTCTAAATGCTTTCCAATCATTAAAAAAATGAAGACTTTTTCAAAAAACCTGATCATTCCCATGCAACAYATCATAATTTCTCAATAAAGAAAAAAAGCTTATTATTAAAAGAAATTCCCAGTCAGCAGTTGAAAATGAAGCAGTCTATAAAAATAAATCAGAGACTATGAGATTGTAATTTAACTATTTAGTATAAAGAAAAGCAATGGATCAGTTGAGATCAGCTGTGTGTCTGTAAATGCTTGGTTTATGAGTGAATTAATCTTATTTTTGTTGTTCATGCTTTACAAATATTATGTACACAATAACTGAAGGAGCCAAAGGTGAATATCTGGCTCCCAAGACAAGAGTTCTTAAGCAAGGTGATACAGGCTGATAATAGGAATCCAAAGCTTGTGCAGTTACCTGCAGCTGGACCCTGTGGCACGGATTGCCACCCTCTGGGCTCTGCTGGTCAGTCAGCTCTCAGTCCACCTCACCGCCCACTCACCAGCCACACTCGCTGAGCTTGCCTGTGAGGATGCTGTGAGAGCCAGAGCTGAAAGCCTTGCTGAAATCCAGGGAGACAATGCCCACTGCCCTGCCCTCATCCATGCAGGCAGTTTGTCATCATGGAAGGCAACTGGGTTGGTCAGGCATGATTTACTTTTAATAAATTCATGCTGACTGCCTTGATCACATTCTTGTCATCCATGTGGATAGAGATGGCCTCCACAACCAGGTGCTTCATCACCTCTGCAGGGATTGAGGTAAGGCTGACTGCCTGGTACTTCCCTTCTTGCCCTTTTTTGAAGGCATGAGCGACGTTTCCCTTCTTCCAGCCCTCAGGCACCTCTCCTGATTGCCACAGCCTTTCAAGATGGTCATGAGCTGCCTTGCTATGGGGTGCATCAACTCTCAGCACTTGTGGATGCACCCCATCAGAGCCCAGGGACTTGTGGATGCTGAGTTTGCCTACGTATTCTCTAACCCAGACTTCCCTGACCCAGCAAAAGTTTCCGTAGTCTAGATGCACACAAACATGATGGAAGATTCAGCCAGCAGAACAGAAGGTAAAAACAAATGTCTCAAGGGGAACACATGATCCAAAAGTTTGCATGTTCTGTACTTCATTATTGTGAGAAAATTTAAAATAACCAAACAGTTCATGCAGTAGCTGAGCAGTTCATGCATTAGTTCACACTGAATACATGCCCAGCCATGAGCAATTTATTGTCAAAATCAGTTCAGTGGTGCACAAGAAAATGGGCTTGAAGGAGCTTGCCAGACAGCTGGGTTTTATAAAAGTGACTGAAACACATAGAGAGGAATGGAAAAGTCAGCAGGGTAATGGGARAAGAAGCAAATTAATAGGCAAGTGGGAGAAAGAAAAACAAAAGGGAAAGTATTATCACAGAAGCAAAATACACTGGCAAAGTCACTCTCCAGCGAAAAATTGGAGCTTTCAATTAAAATTCAGAAACCATGAATTTTGAGATCATTGCTAACTCCAGACAATATTTAGGAGAAGCTTYTTTTTACAATTCATATTAGTCTGGGTTAATTTTCAGAGTTTACTAGAAACATACAATAATTAGTGAAATTATACAAAGAGGCTCAAAACAAGAGTTTGAGGATTCAAATTACATTTAGTCCCTTGATAATTAAGTTGTTCTGCTAATTGAAATCACCCAAGAGGCAACAAAATTCCATGAGAGTTCCATTTTCYACAACCTCAGCACTGTGATCTCAGACATGGCACCATTCATGGTGAGTAGCAGCTCCTAGAACACACATATGTCCTGCAGAGTTGTATTAAGCCACAAGTCAAAGGCCTTCCTTTTSTCTATGCATCACCATGTGCCCATGGTGAATGCTAAAAGAAGAAATAAAAAGAGAGAATGTGAATGTTAAAAAAAAAAGGAAAAAAAGATAGAATGAGAGAAAATTACCTAATTAATGAGTCTATAGACTTGTAGGCAGGRCAATTACTTTCCAGAAAGGAGATCCTGGGCTCTTGTATTCCCTCAGATAGTTTCTGTGTAGCGTGTATGGATCTTTACTCACTGATACACAGAAGTAAAGAGCAAGAGAACTTGGCCCTTTTAGTGTGCAAGTGTCTGTRGGGTTCTGACACTAAGTGTGTTGTGTATTTTTTGCAGCAAACTTGCCCAGTGATTCATTACAACACAAGCAGAAGTCATTTAAAGATAGAACTAAGGTGCTTCAATTTGCACAGAACTATTAAAATTATAAGTATTAAAAGTACTCCCCAGATATTTCACAAGAAGTTCCGAGACTGAGCTCCTGAATTCCCAAAGAAGTAAGGTATTGATGTTTTTCATATCTGCTCTGGAATTTACATAATTTAAAAGTAAATAAATACACAATTAAGAAATTAAGAAATAAAATTCATAGCAGTTATAAAGCASTTCATATTCCTCAAAGCACTCTAAATTCATTAAATACATTACCTAATTAATTCTTCCACAAGCCAGTCTAAGAGACTTCACTTCATGCTGTGCACTGAGAAACTGTTGCTTGATTTAAGGTTTATGTTTACTGCTCTTCACTTTTATCATTTTGTCACCAAACAAAACAAATCCTCTGAGGATTTTAACTTTACATTTTTTTGCTTACATAATAATTACTTAAATCCTACTGACATCAGCCACATTAAAGTCAGTATAACTGCTAATACAGTTTACAGTTATATTTTCTGCAGATATTGTTATTAAGTCGCCTTGTTGTGCATTTAAAAAGGGCGTTTACAGGGAYCAGCCTTCCAGGATATCCTTTCATCTCCCCAGTACAATCCAAGCAACAAAAAGACACTTTTTTGTTTTCATAAAAGTGTTTTTGTTTATTTGTATTTTCTATCTTTTAAAATGCTTARCACACGTCTCTGGTAGTCGATCTATTAAACTGACCCAAAACCTCCGCAGCTGGATCTTGCAGCAATGCAAAAATTGGAGGGTTATTTTTAAAATTTGTTTTGCTGTTTTTAAAGGCAAATTTGGAGTCTTTCAGGGTGAAATGGTACAGGGTGCTAGATAATCTCAAGGAGACTCTCTTTCCCACAAAATGTTGGACCAGATGATCTTTCGAGTTCCATTTTTGGCTGGATTGTTTTACAGTTCTGAGAAACCTAACTGACATTAAAGAGATTTAAAAGGAACAAGGATTCTCCTGCCAGAAAGTCAGGATGAGATTAAGGCAACTTCTGCAGAGTCTTTAGCATTTTGAATATGAAAATGAAGCTGGATACAAAGACCACTCCTGATTCTACCATTAATAAATTTTCTTCTATAATGTGTTGAGATTCTGAATAGATATATGGCAAAAAAATATAAATATCTTCTTCAAGATATTTTTCCCCTCAGGAATACTGTCTCTCATGGAAGTATTGAGCATCATTTGATGCATCATTCAGAGGGGACACTAARGATGCTAAAAATATGTTTCATCTGCAATCTGCAGATGCTGAGTATTTTAGGGGTAAGTATTTTAATTTCTTTTGAAATTCAACTTTTCTTTTGAAAAAGAATGTGAACCATGAAACAAAGATATGAGAAAAAAAATGCAAAGATGTAGGAATTGAGAGGTGACAGCATATAAATCAACCACTGTGAGGTCCAGCCACTGTGATAAGCTGACTTTCAAAAGACTAAAGGACACAGAGGGCAGATTTAGAAWAGGCAAACAGATGATATCCACTCCCATGTGTGGCACTATCACAGACAAAGAAGCACTTACATGTGACCTGTGGGCTACTTATGTCASCTCTGAGTTACTGAGCAAGTAGGAATGTCACACAGATCAAGTGTCTCATTTTTGGCGTTTCATTAGTTAGTGCTTCTTGTTTTCTTAATTGGGAATTCTGGAGTTTTATTCCAGGGCTTGTTAAAGATATGGGAAGCTCTTTAAAACACATTTATTAGAATAGAAGTTGCATTTTATTACCAAGATATAAAACAGAAAATTCTAAAAAAAAAATCAATATCTCTTACTATATAATTTACAGTTACGTCTTTGCAAAGGCAACAAGATAGCAGCAGAAAAGCAAATCTGATCAGAAATTATGACTGTGGGGTYGAAAATGCTTTTTTTTCCAAGGCATTTTTTCCAAGGCATTTCCAAGATTCTGACAGGGAGCAGTAAAACTGGTATGAAAGTTTAATTAAAATTGAGTACAAAGGATAAAATCAGAATAAAATTGATTTCAAGAGACAAACTTCTAAATTATTTCTAGTGGAAAGTATGGGGTGGAATGCCTTTGGAAAAAAAAAAGACTTATTTAAAACTGGAAATTGCATATTTCCTAATTGGAATTCTTAAATCTTGAGTGTATGATTAAAAAATATAAAGTTTTCATTTAGAAACAAGTTTTAMAAGCAAGTTATTTTCTAGTACAGATTTTTTTTTATTTTTCATTTTATGAAACAATCTGACCTGTGGTTTTCAACCTTTGACTCTTTAAAGGAAGTTGCTTGGTACAGAAGATAATCTCTTTCAAGGCCATGAACATTTATTTTCATTTCTCCCATGCAAGCACCAGCAATTAGCAAAGACACTTTCTGTTAACAAAACACCTTTTCTGCAGTCCTACAATGCATTAATTTGGGATACCAACTCCCACAGGGTAAGTCACATATTTCTAAGCTTGACTCTGTCTCCTCCACTGTGAGGTTTTCTGTCCAAGGCTATCTGAAAAAAGGCTTTTGTTCCATCTTGTTGCTCCAAAGTTCATGCAAATTTTCTCAGCTCAGCTGTTGTTTAAACTCACATGTGGGTCTATTTCTGCAGCATATCCCAAGTCAACTCAAGCTCACCTCAGAGGTAACCAGTAATGGATGCCAGTCAATTCTAATGTGTGGAATGTGGTGCTGCAGGAGCTGTTCTGCATGTGCACCCGTCAGCCCYGCCACAGGGGACCTGATCTTGATGGCAAAGGCAGAGCAGGCAGCAGGGAGCAAAAGGATGCTCAACTCAGAGAGCTTGATTTGCATTAGCCTGCATAATTAGCATGCTAAACAGCTGCATGGCTCACTTAGAACCGGGCTGCTCTTTTACTCCCTCTCCTAACTCAGCTCAGCACAAGTGATGCAAGATAACAAAAAAGTTCGTTTCTTTTAAACCTGGATTTTTTGACAGAAAGAGGAAGGGCAATGGCTAGACCTGCATTTGTGCTCTGTTATCCCAGGGTAAGGGGCACCATAAACACTGGAGAAAGGCTGGCAATGGACATCTGGGGCAGGTTGTCAGGGCTGGTAGTTATCCTAACTTAATGACAGCCAGAACACAGTCACTGCTGTGACTACAATCAGTGATCATAGCTAAATTATATTTCTTTGCGCAGCAGGAAGCAATGGAAAAATTTAACTAGAATGGGTCAAGTCAAACATCTTTCTTGTTCTGTAATCAATTTCTGAGAACASCTAGTAGGGAAGAATACAAGAACTAAGCAGGTAAACAGCAATATTTTCCCAGAAAACTCTCCCAGCCTTCAATGATTTGTAATTAAATGACTTCTGGACATAAACATGACATGACAGAAACATGCTGACTTTGCACCTAAGAACCACTGGTGTATTTTTCTTCTGCAAAAATCATGAGCTGCTTTTGCAACCMTGTAAAATGTTACCATCCTCAATATATTGGCAGCTTTACAAAACTTAACTAGCTGTTTGGTGAAGAATCATCTCTTTCTGTTTGTTCTCACCATACCTTTCTCCCCAAATTTAATTTGTTGCAACTGTGTTCTTAKGACAGAAGCAACAGTGCACACTCACTTTGTATTCACCTGGCACATCTGATTTTAGAGACTCCAGTCATGTCTTTTCAAAGCTGAGGACTCAAAGCTTATTCATGTGGAAAACTACGGTGATGCTTCCAGATTTCTGATCACTTTTTACTGTATCAACTGTGAGGAAAAARAAAAAGCAGGGGAAGCAACCGCACACCATATTGACAATGTAAGTTGGTCATTTATAACAGCATAAAGATGTTTTCCATTTTTCTTCCCTTTTTCTTTCCTAGTAATTCCCAAATAGTTGCTTTTTTATTCATTATTATTATTATTATTAGTGTAATAATAATAACAATAATAATAATATCAAGGATGTAATATATGTAATATATCAAGGATGTAATTCCCAAATAGTTGCTTTTTTATTCATTATTATTATTATTAGTGTAATAATAATAACAATAATAATAATATCAAGGATGTAATATATGTAGTTAGCTATTCAGAACAGCCAAATGGCCTTGAAACAATTTTTAAAGTAATGRTGGTAAAGTTTATCTGAATCCAATGGAAAGGAGGTTGACCACAGAAAACCACAAAAAAGAAATAATAATGAATAAATAAAATAAATAATTAATGTTATTTCTGATAAGCCCAGAAAATTTTTTATCCCTGTTGATGGTGACCTGTAGACAAAATAAAGAGCACTTTGAGCAGGTACCTTCTAGAAGGAACAGGCTATATCATGCATGGAGAAGTTTGTAGAAAGCCTTGTGTATCTGCAAGGTCCTGCAAAGGAATAGAGATATTCCTCGCTCTCCTGTGTGGGCCACGAGCCCTGTGGGTGGCAGAAGCCTGGAGAGTTGGCTCTCATGGCTGTTGTTTTCTTTGGAAGGGCACAGAGTCAGGAAAGGGCTGATAACAGCCATGCTTCACACTGACAGCTGCCTGGGTAAAGGACAGGCACAGACAAGGGACTGGGCAGAGAGTCAGCTCTCAGACAACAGAAGAAAATCTATGCAAGGATTTTCACATAAATWTTCCTTTGCAAAAGTCTCCTCCCATGACTTCTAACTTAACACAGAATGATAGATCTGAGAGTCCTTTGCCATCCTTGAGATGCACTAAATGTGTCTTTGCATTTGTGTCTTGGCCAGAAAAGAAACAGGCTTGACCCTGAGAAAGAGCAGAAAGGAACAGAAAATAAAGATGGAATCCATATTTCCTAATATCTGAGTGTTAGAGACTGTCATTTATGCTAGAGTAGCACTTTTCCCGTCTTGGAGTCTTAAGTGGAAAGATGAGCCAAAGCAATACAAAGTTTCCTCCACAGATGATGAAGGAAGTCTCAATAASTAGCCCAGGCTAAAGTGCTAACTGTGAGGGGGTTACATTTAGATGAGATGACTTCTGGAAGTGTCGTGATTTTTCAATGGGAAGGTTTCTATAATATTTTTTTCAGCATTTGCTTCATTTACTCTGCAGGTCTTCCCTAAAACATGTTGTCACCCAGAAATTCAGGAGAAGATAGGTATTTGATTTCAATGGCACTTTCAGGAGACTATGACCCCTGTCCTTATCATATGCCAGGTCTGGAAAGATRAAAAGCAATAACTGTAGTACAACAAAGTAATGAAAATACAATTTAATTGACAGAATTTGCATTTAAATTGAAGTTTTAAAATAAAAACCTGTAAGAACCTTACAGATGCAATATTTGTTACACRTTATGATGGCAATTTCTTAATGTTTCATTATTTTCCTTGACCCACAGGCATTTGTAAATGCCTGCAAAAATTTAGGCTCATTTTAAGACTGAAAACCCTCCTAAACTTTATTCTATAAAGAYTGTTTTAGCTTTTTCAAATTGGCATGAAAAATATTTGACTGCTGACTTGGGCAGCAAGGATCCCATTAGTGGGACCCACATATTCCATTGCTAATAAAGACTTGGGATTGTGGAATTGRTAGGTAGGTGTACTTTGAGTTAAAATGGATAAATTGATGGGTTTTCTACCAGCAGTAAAGAATGAAGGAAAATACACAGTTATGAAGACAGGCAATTCATAAGCAGCAGCTGGTAAGTAAATATGTGGATATCATATTCAAAGAATTGTTAAATTCCTCAAAAAAAAAAAAGCTAAAATCCAAATCAAAGCAGAAAAAAATATCAAAAGCCATAATAAATAATGCAGTTGGGTTTTAAGYATAGCACATGCATGTAGCCTGCAAAGGATCCTAAAACTTACTGTTTGGATTAGGCCTGAAATAGAATATAGGAAGGAATAGCACCAGGAACACAGAGATGGAAAACCTAAGAAAGGCATAAGTTGACATATTCTATCAAGAAAAAGCWGGAAGAAAAGCCTCCCAAGGGGACAAGGTCTTCATTTTTTCATAATGCATGCTAGTGTAAATTAGGAACAGGAACTAAAGTGCTGTGAAATCAATGTAATTAAAATATCTTGCCCAGGGGCTGAGAAGAGAATCATGGAGGAGAAAGTTGTATTCCTTTTAGACAGGAATGCATGTATGTGTTTATGTGTGATCAATATCACTCCTACTTATACCATACAAATATTTTCCATCATCATTAGCCCAGMATTCTGYRTCTCTGGTGTAYAGATACAGCAGTGGGAAGAAGTGAGAGAAACAGGAAAATGTATGAGGTTAAACTCCTGAGAAAAACTGAATTAGCACTGTTTTTTTAAGCCCTAAATAACAGATAAAGAATATGGAAAATTCTTTAGGGTGTACCCAGCTCTTTACCAAACAGGCACATAATGTGTTAAAAAATACAGCCAAAAAAAAACCCAGAAAGGCACATGAAACCATATGAATCCTCTGGTCTGGGAGATTACTGGATAATCTAGAGATGTGACTCATGCACATTCATGCAGTTATACTTGCCCTCTTTTRGCTAGTCCTCCATCTCATCAAATAATCCATCAGAATTCAGGCTGCCTGCCCAACAGCTACATCAGCAGAGATCAGTCAATCAGCCCCCTCAGTGGTGCATTCTGTCAAATTGCATTATTCTGCTGGGCACCAGATCAGGTTATGTGATGCTGTCCTCCTCTGGCAGATGATGCTGAGGGTAACAGCAACAGAGACGAGGCTACTTTTAACTTGGCAATGTTGAGGTGTTGACAGCTGGTAAGTCACAGGTAAGTGAGTGATGCTGCACATATGAAAGTGCTCTGGATTTGGCTGAGGKAGAGTTAGTTTTCTTCACAGAGGCTGTCATGGGGCTGTGCTTTGGATTTGTGCTGAACACAGTGATGATGGTGTAGACATGTTTTTGGTGTAGAGATGTTTTTGTTATTGCTCATCAGGACTCGAGCAGAGCCAAGGCCTTTTCTRCACTTTGTACTGTCACGCTGGTGAAGAATTTGAAGATGTATGGGACACTAGGAAGGGACACAGCCTGGAAAGCTGTCCTTAAGCGATCCAAGGGATATTCCAGACCATCTGACATCATGGTCAGTATATAAAGCAGGGGGAAGAAGGAGGAAAGGGAGGACATTGGGAGTTAYAGGGAGCATTTGTCTCCCCARGCAGCCATTACATGTGATACGTCCCAGAGGTGGCTGAACACCGGCCTGTCCASRGGAAGAAGTRAATGAATTCCTTGTTTTGCTTTCGTTTGTGGCTTTTTCTTTACTTACTATGTCAACCCACCASGGTTTTATCTTCTACCTTTCTGATTGTCTCCCTGATCCTGCTGCTAGGAGAGTAAACTAGCAGCAGTGTGGTGCTCGGTTGTGGCTGGGGTTAAATCATGACAGAAAGATGAAGGGATTGGTTTAGAATTGCACCACCTCCTGAGTGATGGCTAATTTAATTTTATCTGTTTTACTATATGCTACATAAACCAGGACATAAATGAGATAAAGGGCCCAGGAATGTTTTAGCTTAGAGGAGAGCAATGTTCCCCAAATGGCATTGGGTAGGCCACCACAGAGATCAGAGATTTCGTATTCTTTATAGAAAGTCATAGTCTAGCAAGAAGAAGGAGTTGCATTCATACATTGCAAGGGCTAGAAGGAATATTCTGTCACTTGCTGTGTCGCAGAAAATCCAAACAASTTTTATTGAAACTGAAAACATTGCTAAGAAAAACAAAAGAACGATTTGCAGACAGAGCTACTGTATGARCTATGTTATAATTGTTCAGTTCGCYCAGCTACCCCAGGTATTTTGTGTCAATTAACTCAGATATTTATAAATCTTGTCAGAATTTTAGCTTTTTTTTGCAAAAGTAAACATAATTCCAGTGTCTGTTAATAGAAAACATAAACGCTGTGTACAGAAGGAAAGAGAGCTGCAGATGATGAAGAAAAAAGATWATTTCAGATCATGTGCTTTTCCATATCATTCTACTCATATGATTAAGAGCAGGAGACAGATGATATGACTTAATATGGAATGGGAGTAATTAGAAAAATTTATTATTGTTTTGATACCCGTACACTAATGCTTAAATTCTCTAGCACTATGTGTACTAAGAAGTTTAAGCAGGATCCATTTATCTTTTGGATACAGTTTAGAACAGCAATTACATAGAAGTGCCAGTTAGCCTTCTGTAACACAATTTTGGGAGTAGTTAAAATTTAGGGTGCTACAAACACAGAGCTTCCTCCACCTTGCCCTCTGTGACATTGCACTACCTGATTTTCATTGATTTTAAACTATTTTACACCTGAAGAGGCTCTGTCTTTTTTTGTTTTACTTAATATGTGATCTTCTTTTCCCACTGAAGCAATAGATATCAAATCTTTTACAATGATGAGCTATAAATGAGAAATTACTGTTTTCTGGTATCTCTCTTATACAGGTTTAGTGTGTGCATTATGGATAGATCATGCCACAGTTTTTATTATTTTGTACAACTTCCCTGGTTTTCTGGGCTATTTGGTGTACTATAATCAAATTAAACATAGTGAGAATGGAGATAATGCAATTTTCTTTAAAAATCCAAATAAACTCAATGACAAGTTGTGCAGATTAAAGCAGACCATCATCATAATGTGTGAAGGTACTGAAAAGTCCTGCAAGTCCTTCATTTAGGAAGGGTTTTGGCAGAAAAACACTCATAAGCACACATTTGCTTTGTATGGGCTCCAAATGGACTAAATTTCATAGAGGACAAGTGTTCCACTTTAACAGTTATTTAACAGTAATTAAATCAAGAAGCAGCATGAAGATGATCTCCAGAGATCCCTTTGAACTCTGTTATTCTGTGATTCTGTAATATTGTCCAAGAAATCTGAGGGAACACAGCCCATTTATTGTTTGTGGACCTTTAAAGACTATTTCAATTGCTATTTTTTTTCTTAGAAAACCAGGCTAAAGCACCCAACATCACCCAAGAATTAACCCACACGTTAATTTATAGAAACTTTGCTAAAAGATATTCACAGACAGCGATCAATCAGCCCACAGTGAAATAGAAAGAGTATTAGAGCACACCACCTCCCTTGCATTCACCATGTGTATGCAATCAACTTTGGCTTGGAAACAGTGGGCAACTGAAGACTTGCTGCAACCCAAGGCTTTTTCCAGAGGAAGTCAGTAGGATGAACCATAGATGCTGCAAATTCACTGAATTCCTTTCATGGCAGCTTCCTGGACATAAATCCCCCAAATTAAGACAAATCTGTTTCATGATTTCTCAAGGGTATTCTCAAAATTGTGACTGGGAAGGTTTTGCTTTAATTTCAATTAAATAGAAGGTAAAATATTGATTCCTCCTTCCTCAGGAATTAATATTTGTGCTGTTCAAGGTACTGAATCTCTTACGTGAGTTTAAAATGCCAAGCAAAGCAGAGAAACCATTAATAACATGAATATAAAAGCAATCTAATGGATTCATTATAATCTACATACGCACATAAAAATTGATTATAATCTACCACTTCTCATCCTGAAGCACATATTTTGGTTTATAGCACCTCATTAATTTTAATTGTAAACCTAGGAAATAATCTCTTTTTCTCCCTGCTAGTATACAGAATGGGAAAATGTGACTGATACATTTGTCATTTTGTTTCAAGTCATTAACTTTCCCTTCAAATACAAGCCTGTATAGAGTTTATGTAGCATTGAGCRAATCTTTAAAGCCCAGTAGAAAATGAGGGATTCTTAAAAAAAAAACCAAAAAACCAAAGCAGAGATAAAGGACTATCAAAGGAGAATCATAAACTATTCATCCCTAAACTCAGGTTGAAACAGGTCTGTCATTTTCTTATATCTGGAAATATACCCATGAATTCACAAYGAAATTGCATTTTTAAATTACAGTTGCAATTATTGTAATGGCTTTTATTTTTTGTGCCTTCTAAATATTCCAAGACTTACAAACAACAATAAAGGAGAACAGAGAAGAAAAAGCACAACAATTATCATCTGTATCTTATCTTCTGTCCTTATTATGTTAATGTACTGAAGAAATTGGACCACAGCAGACCGAGAGTGTATAGCACTGACAACTGCACAATGTGTTTTTAATAAGAGCAAATACTGCAAGATGAACTTTCCTTCATTATTTGACAGAATCCCTGTGCTTGGAGAAACAGAAATTGGAATAATTTAATTTTAAGCTGTGAGCTACAGTGCATAGTTCTAGCTTTGCAGTGCAGAATAGTACTGTATCCCTATTATATACCCTACTAYAGTGTACTCTTTGTGCCTTAATCACCCAATTGCAAACAGCATTTGATTTTAGCTAATTTGGTTCWGTGCTCATTATAAGTTTCAGAATTATGACCACCTGCTCTATGCTGCATGAGCATCCCAGCTAGGACTCCAATGTCTTTCAAGTGTCTATTTATAAATCTATTCAGTCTATCAAAAAWGCATTGGGAGGAAAGACTTCTTTTGCATCTTTTCATCAGCCTTGATTTATCAGACAGAGATATGTCAAATTTCAGCAGATTATTTAACCTGTAGCCCTGTATAACTCTGTCTAAAGAACTTAACCCAAATTATCCTTCCTTTTTTTTTTTCAGCTGAACTGAGGCAGTTCATTAACAGTGAACCCTGAGCCATACAGACTGACTGCGTGGAGTCTTTGGCCAGCAACTGCTGCATTCAATATGGTTTAACAAGCACTGTCATCTAAGAAATATATTATACAGAGTACTACCCTCTAAACCTTATAATAYGTAAAAGCATTCAGGAACAGAAAAAGCCCTGGAGGTCACAAAGACTTGCATTTTGCAGGAATTAAGGGTGTGTAAATATTATGTTCTAGGAGAAAAGTAATACATCACACACAAAATACAGCCCAAAGTAAATAAAACCCAGCTGTAGGATCTGACCAAAATGCCTTTCTATCTACCTCATCATTAGTATTACATATTTGAGTGTGTGAGTCACAAAAATGTACTGTAAATCTTTTGATTTGACCTTATTGCTAGTTCTAAGTGTCTGCTTCTACATGATTAYCTGAAATTTGGGGAAAAAATGGCACAGAAGCCCACTGAGAACAGCAGAGAAAAAAATAGGTTTTTTTCCCTTTTCCAGTGTCTGTTGGAAAGCATCTCCTCCTCAAAATAAACACTTTTTTTCATATATAYTGAATTTATTAAACTAGTAAGTCACCCATTTAATTTGTCTCTTCTTTTAGACTCCTGCTGCTTGGTACTTAATCCCACATTCCTGTATTTCTTTTCAGAATGACCATTCATCTAAATCACTTGGGACTAAAGCATGGCAAGAAAAAAGGATGAATTTTAAAATGTTTGGAAGTACCAATGTGTCAAATTCTTAAGGCCTTCCAGTTCAGTGCACACTCTGTGTCTTGGTAAATTTAATCCAAAGTGCATTTTTTTAGAAGTGTTTAGAAGACTATGGAGACAAGAGAGTTTGCATGATTTATATCTGAAAAATAGCTTTGTTTCTTTTGTGACTCCAGAATAGTAAGCACTGCCTCTGAATATGCAGGAGGCAACTGCTGCTCCTATGCATGCATATCCCTATTTAATATGCTTTATATGAGATTGTTCAGAATGCAATCCAGATTGCAACTCCTTTGGAAAAATCACACCTAATTTTTTGCATTTGTCATTCAGAGTTTGGAGATAATTTTGTTASAAATCCAATACAGCCAATGGAAGCACTCACATGTAACCAGAAGAGCGCACAATACAGATAAATACACTTTTTTCCCAAGCTGGGCTCCTGGACAAAATCTCTGCACAGGAACTCCCGTTAAAAACACATAATGATCCTCTTCTATAAATTAAATCAGACTTATTTGGCAGAATTCACTTCAGCATCCATTAGGCAAAGGAAAGACCCAACCAATTGTACTTTAGCTACTGGCCAGMCTCAGGCTGGCAAGAGAACAAGTAGATCAKGGTTCAGAGCATCCAGGAGTGCCYACACATCAGCCACTGCTGCCTGAGTCCCTGCCAGTGTCACCCAGCTGCTGGTGGATCCTTTAATGCCTGCAAACTCTGTG